>OX376204.1:7371639-7971639 GCA_947363905.1 Lithophane semibrunnea | reverse complement strand
TATCTAGACAGTGAAAAAGCTAAAAAAGTTTGTTTCTATGTTTGGAAAGTTCATCAATGATTATTGATTAAATAACTTGTATATAACGTATCAACGAATCCTGTTCATAACACAAGAAGTCCGCAGTCCCAAGCTTACGAATAATTATTAACTTTTTGTTACTTCCCTCTGAATTTCACCTACCAACACAATACACAACGTAATTACGCGCATACCACTGTTATCTGTATACCAAACAGCTGTCTCAGCATCCCCTGACGTTATCTCTCTCCCAAGATATACGCGGGCCTATCCCCCGAGAAAAATCGGGGGCCCTGTCAGTGTGGCGTGGGGGGACCATTTCTCACTCGAGCAACGCGACGCCACGGCCACGCGGGGCGTATTACACATGTGTAGACACGGCTTAACTTGCCCGATGTTCATTATAGTCGTTAACTATAATTCGGTTCATTTATACTGGGAACTGAAGGCGGATTGAAGTAGTCGAAAGGTGGGCTGGTATCTATCGGGGGATTTTAATTGGATATTCTTATTGTGCGGGGCTCATATGGCGGTGTAATATCTAGTAGGTATATAGTTTTGATTCTTAGTGCTGGTGATTTTAATTTATGAAGTACAACGTTCGGTAAGGTTTCGATTTCTAGTAAATATGGTATAAACGAGCTTCAAAGATACACAATTAGGTAGTTTATTTTAAAATGTCGCAGAATTTCTAAAATCACCTATAATCAGGGTTTAAACCTACTTATTGATCGTAATCTTAGATTCATTTCTCAGGATAGGTAATCAATCTGCCTAGTCTTTTCAAAACTATGTTGTGGTCGACTTCCAGGCTAACCGGATGCAGCTGAATGCCAGTATTTCACTTGGAGCGACTGCCTATCGGACCTCTACAACCCAGTAACTAGGTAATACGATACCACTTGGTAAGACTGGTTGTCAGACTTTCGAGCTTCTGACGACCCGTAACGACTGTCAAAGATCCACAAATGACAGCCGGGACCAACGGCTTAGCGTGCTTTCCGAGGCACGGAGGATTCTCGGTATGTAAAGATGGTCACCCATCCACGGACCAACCCCGGGTAGTGTTGCTAACCTGATGGATCGATTTTACATTATTAATTCAATCAAAAGCATGTTACTTTGTACAAAATTAATTCTAACTAAATAGCAAATAGTTTGTTTACATTTATGTTTACATCAAGTTAGGCTAGACTGTTAAGGTACTTTAAGTTACATTGTTTGAAGGTTAGAGCGGTTGACTCACTACGGTTCGTGCCTTATCGCTAAACACCGGCACAAAGCTGATATTTCGCCTATTATTATATGTCCTAGGTAATTTATTAACCCTATCTTAAAATTGAACATTTCATCATGAAACGTAAAGTGAAAGCAGTAGTAAAGGTTATTTGAAATCATGATTTTATCGAATCAGGGGGCCAAGTCTACTAATTTACAAACGTGTCAGTGGTCTCGCAATGATGAGTTTCTGACAGATTTTGTATGGCATATCTGTCAAAAACTGATCATTGTGAGACCACTGACACGTTTGTAAATTAGTAGACTTGGCCCCCTGGACTTTGGAATCTTGAAAAGAAGGGGAAAATTTTAATAATCAGGAGGCAGAGCAAATAAACCCTTTCCTAAAAACAATAAACACATTTGGAATTGGGATGCAAGATTTTCTTACTGTTTATTTTATTTTTTTATAACAAACTGACGAAATGTGGTCCGGTGTACTATAGTATGTTATCGCCTCTGCCTAACACTTCCGGGAAAACAGAGGTGACGTATGTTACGTAACACATAACATAATATAACGCCAGAGAGGTAAAATTGCACATAATAGCATTAACTACACCTACAAAATACACCTGCACAAGAACGAAGACCCGGAAAGTTGTAGTAAGTTATAATAAGGCTGATATAAATCCTTCAACGAGCTCAAAAACCGTAATCTGTTAGGTATCATCATTCCACTTTATACGTATAATCTCTAAGTCGCTTTATACGATAGCCTTTATAAGAGATGGGATAGCCTACTGGGGGACTTAGCTCAGAAGGGTGGTTATTGCTTTACTTAGCTGAGGACTAGTTGCCACTGTTACGTCACTAAGCTTGTGGTTCTACGTCATGCCTATACTCCATTTCAAATAAGATTAGACATTTAAATAAGCCTTTTTTACAGTCCGTTCAACCGATTTTGACTTCTATTGCATTGGTGGAATGACAAATGGCAGCTGCAGAGTAGACAGTTGGTATTGTGTGACGTTTTTTGCTTTTAATAATGGTATTGGTAATGGCCCTTATGCCTACGGTATAGAAGTCAAAATCGGTTGAACGGACTGTAAAAATGTTTGTTTAAACTAATATTATTTCAAATGGAGTATAGATACTTCCAAAGTATACCATTAACTGTGACTTAGCTACGTAGAGACATACTTCTGGGTTTACGTCCAATCTTAAGTTGGGTTCTTGAGCTACATGTAAGATTCAAAATATTTGTCATGATCAATTTAGAATTGTACTATTTGACTGTACCTACGATGTTAGGAAGGTTCTTATGCAAACTAAACTTCAAAAGGAAAGGATTAAATACGACTAACGTGATTAAATACAGGAATTGAATATTTACATACCCTTTTTAACAGAACGCCACAGGTAGGGATAATGTGAAAAATAAATTCAAAAAACCAAATGGAGAAAATAATATAGATGTTTAATTTAGTTAGTCGTATTTTCTCTAACGAACGTGTTTACATAAAATTAAACAAGCAATCCCAAAATATACATAAGTCAAAAGGTTTTTTCGATGTTGCCAAGCGGGTTGGAACACATTTTGATTAAAATTTCATCAAACTTCGTCCTGTAATATTTTCTGTATACAGGAGGTGTGCAAAAATCACAAACCCTGCCGTAAGCCGGCCGCTGCGGCGTACGCGCAAACAAACAAATTTAATTACACGGCGAGGTAGCCGGCTGGTATTGAAATTCGTATCAAACAATATTGTGACCCGCATGACAGTAATAACTGAACATTTCAATTTTTAATTAAACGTCCATACATTAACTGCGCAAAACGATGAGCGATCAACCGATAGATATAGACATGATTGTTAATTCAAAGGGAATTTTTGAAACAATCTATGTCCTGACAATTTGCTAATTTAATTATTAAGCGCCGGCTGTCTTATTTCAAACGGGTTGTAGGTCGATTCCGTGTTCTGATAGAATGTGAAATGAGCCGTGACACCTAGAGGGAGAATTGTTATATCGCTGGGGGCCTATTACGAACTTTAAAAAAACCTGGCAAGTTCCAGGCAATTCATATCCCTGCATGGTTAAATTTCGTATTATGACATTCATAATTCTGACCGACTTCACGCTGGGTAGTTTGTCTATGGCTGGCTTGTAATTCTCTGCCGTTTCATTCGGAAACACAATGACATAATTTATCGGTAAGTTACGATTTTCTTTAAATCACGTATTTTATGAAAAATAATAAATAAAAATAATTCTAGTTACTAAAAGTAAGTGAAAATATGAACGCAATGTATATTGTGCTACTTATTCTTTTAATAATTTTATGTGTTTGCAAATTGTAACGCGAGATTAAGTTTCCGAACGTGAAATTCAGCTGGGAATTTGACAATTTCATCGACGTTTTTTGTCGTCATTGATGCACAAAAAAAATATTTTTATTTAATTTTAAGTACCTACTTACTAGATTCGAAGTATAAACAAAAATATGGCTAGGGATGGATATGGTGGTGGATGAATATACTTACACCACACAACCATGTGGTGTAAGTCAATCAGTTTTCAAATCAGTTTTCATCATGATAATAGATGATAATATTATTAATAGAGGCAGTTGTTGACATGTGGAATATGAGCTCGGCTATCATTGCATTGTTCCGATTGTCGGAACGGCCAATGGCCTGGCTGATGGCCGAAAGCCTCGGCCAGCAGCACTGGAGGCTCTCGTTAGGCAGTTGGATCAAGGGCATGATTCAGAAGGCAGATAAGGCTCGCATTGTGAGGAGGTTCCTGTCTCTGCAAGTCTGCAACCCTAACCACTGCTTGGACCCTGCTCCCGATAACGGCGGACCTATTTATATATTTTCAAATGATGTTTTTAATGACTTTTACAAAATATTTAAAAATGTTTAAATATGCATGAAAATAATAAACGAGATATTAAAAGGCAGTTGTAATTATTATACATAGTTCAGTGGATGAGAGTTTTCGCCCTCGTCGGCGCCTAACTTATGTTCTGTTGGAAAAGTTGTGGGAGTTTTTTTCGATGTTTTTATCAGTCAGAAGTGCTACTTTCTAGAGTTTCCAGAAACTCAAACGGTACATATTCGTCACACCTGATATTTTTTTATGTTAACTGGATAACGCTCGAATACCTAATTTCAACAAATAAATCTAAAACAATTCACAATCCATTCAATAAAAGCTGCTTCAGAGGAGCTTATATTGAATGGATTGAGAGGTTACTTATTAACAGTTTTAATATGTCAAGAAATGTCAAACGAACGTTCGTAGTACGGTATTGCTAGGCAATATTCGGGCAGAAGGCGGCCAGGGTGTCACGTGACCGCTGACTGGCTGGTTTTAACGATTCATAATACGAAATTGCAAGGCAGTTCTTTTTACGCCGTAAACTGCCTGGAAATAAGAGTTCATAATAGAGCCCCTGTTCTGAAATATTAGCGCACTTCTATAATAGTCATGAGGTGATGTAATAAATGGCTGAAGTTACGCGCACTCCGCGAAGACATCGCGTCGTAACAGGTCTGTCAAAATTTTCATGTATGAATTTAGAGGCGCAAATGGGACTTTTCAAAAGGAATCGCGAGTAAATTATAGCCTTTAGCGATAAGACATTAGCTTTAAGGATTTTTGAGAATAATAGTAGCTCAAGTTATTTGATTATTTCTATCGTTTGGAGAAAAACAGTTGTGTGTATCACCTCCGGTTATTTATTCCGTAAATACACTATTTATGCTAGCAGTGTGTGGCTTGCACGTTACTTCTTCACTTAAACAAGCTGGGCTTATATCACCATATTATTAAGGCTCGCGAAGACAGACGTGACGTGACGGTGCGACACGATTATGGTAGAACAATTGCCATGAAGTTTTCATAGAAATTGTTCTACGAGGGTCGCGCTGTCACGTCGCGCCTGTCTGCGAGAGCCTTTATGAAATTAGTTTAGCTGGTGATCCATTTGATATACCTAATTTTACAAAAAGAATGGTAGAAAACTAGGTAGATAACAAAAGAAATAAATAAATACACTGAATGTAGTCAGTGTATGTAGTCAGTTCCAACAGTAGCACGTTATGACGATTCGCTGTCAACAGTGATGTGAGGCCGGTTTTGTAAACTTAGTGAGGTGTAGTTTAATTGTCAATGGTTGTAAATGTGTGCGTATTTATGCACAGAGCGGAGGTGTAGTTTTGCCATGCTTCACTATATTATTGTTCGCAGCGCTCTGTATTGGTTTTTTATTTTGTCTGAGAGTGGTCCCCACACAATGACAATGACGCTGTCTGTACAGCGTCATAATGTAGGAAAGCTCAAGTTTTAAAATATTACCCTGTACTACATAATTATAACATTGCTTTATACGACTCTTCCAAATAATCATTTTGCTAAGTGCGAGTCAGACTCGCACATGAAAGGTTCCGTACAATATTTAACACTACGTTTATTAATTTAGTAAAAAAGTTTAAAGAAAAAATACGTTTGTTTTATGAGGACCCCTTCAAAAAAAGAAAGTAATGGGGAAAAAAAAATAAGAATATTTTATTCTTATTTTTTTTTATTATTTGTTGTTATAGTGGCAATAGAAATACACAATCAATATTACGGGTCATGAGACACAGCCCACTGACAGACAAACGGACAGAATAGGTTTAGTAATAGCAAGGCTTGATGTTGATTCGGACCAACGCTTCGTCCAATATCGCCATTTAATACAGGCAGTTTGAACCAACTAGGCAGCGAACTTGTTGCGATGGCGTACCAGAAATATCTATAAAACAGCATTTTCTTTTACACACACTGTTGACACCCAAATTTTTTAATTTCACTTGTAACTACTTGACAACTTACCAAGAATCAACAAAACGTACATTCGTGTATATTATTATGGTTAAAAACAAACACTAAGCTAACTCAATTATGACATTGGTTCATTCCTTATGCTAAGACTTCGCCATGAAAAGGGGCAAACAACTTTTCCATTGTTAGATTTTCTTTCAAGCTTTTTCACAAAGCCCAGCAGATGCCAATAGAAAACTGCATGGCTGAATCGGCATTCCGTAGTTAAAACTTTTTCTTAATTCAAATGGTGTTAATTCAAAATATGTTTCTTTCAACACAATCGAATCGAGATGAGTTCCCCGAAGGCAGCCGAAAGTGGCCGAGGGTGCGCGATATCCTCACCTTTGGAAAACATCGTCCAATGCCGAATCAGTGCTCGTTCGCAGTTCGTCGCGAATGGCTGTGGGCTCGCCAGCCCGCCAGTAGCGCGCGCGTTTTGACACTCAATAAAATAATCGACTATTTAACCTGTGCTCTGTGACGTAAATATTCTTCACCTGTTGAACGAAGTCTACCATTTTCTTTTTAATTAGTTTTTTTAATTAATAGTGTGATTCTAAAGTATATTAAATGGAAGAAGAAAATTGAATTACTTCCCGTCTTTTTTAAAAATTTAACGTTAAACATAAACATGTTAGACAAAAATTTAGATTTATAATATCCGAAATATCGTCTTCATTCACAAGGGATGGAACACTCGTAGTAATTGGTACGTATTAATTCATGTAGAAGTGTAATAAAAAAACAGTGATTGACACGTTTACATATTTGAAAATTTCAAACAATAATCCTATAGATTCAAATTAATCCTATGATAAATAATAAAGTTCTGACTACTTAACCTAACCTAAAACATTACATTTTTTTTTCCTATTTTTAGTTAATAGTCTAATTTACCATTGCATGTTATTTAATTCATACTTACGTTCCTAATTGTTAGATTGCTAATTTGTTAATGCTACGGAGTGTTAATAATCACAGACGTCGTATTTCATGAAAATAGTTTATTTAACCCTAAAATGTAGGTTCTTAGAAGGTAAATAACCAACAGCTTTGGATCATTTATTTTTGAAATTATTTAATTGCCAGTTTGCTTTGTTTTTTTTTTGTTTTTGCATTTATTACCTATCACGTTTAACTGCTAAATTATTATTTATTTTTCAGTATTAAATTTAGCAGCAGCTCTTTTAGATAATGAAGTACCAATTGTTTTGTAATTTTGTTCCTACATCTTCTAGCTATCCTATATTCTTCCGGAGCCTTCATTTCAAGAAAATGATAAATACACAATCTGATCAGAAGAACTCAATCAATCATTTAATTGCAAAAACTACGCCCAAATAACTACAGTCAATATCAATAAAGATTAGAGCGACCAAATAAACGCAAGCATCTTATTTTTGTCTCAATTTTCTCGAAACACAAGCAGCTTTACAAATAATAGGTGTCTTGCCCATTCAACCGGCTAAACAGTTTCGGAGATTACCTCAAATACAATTTTCTGTCTTCACAGTCGGTAAATACAAAAGGTAATACAATCGTAATAGTGTTCATCCAATATCGTCGACTCAAGAAAACTTATTAGTTATTGTCTCTCGACTACGGCTTATCTTCGAGCTATCAGGCACAGTATTAAAAATATAGCAATAAGGTTCGTTGAACATCGGCAATTTTCGCAATTTTATTGAAATATTTTAGCGATAGAATGACAAAGCTATTAATAAGGCACTGTGGAGTAGGATAAGTAATAACAGCCGCACGGGTCGATGTATCAGGTTAAGCTACGCTTTCTGGGGTTGGTCCGTGGATGAGTGACCATCTTTACATACCGAGACTCCTCCGTGCCTCGAAAAGCACGATATGCTGTTGGTCCTTGCTGTCATTTGTGGATCTTTGATAGTCACTACGGGTCGTCAGAAAATTTGACAAAGTCCCAAAACCCGAAAGTCTGACAACCAGTCTTCTCAAGGAATATCCTTTTACACAGTTACTGGGTTGTGGAGGTCAGATAGGCAGTCGGTCCATGTAAAATACTAGTTTTCAGCTGTATCCGGTTAGACTGGAAGCCGACCGCAACATAGTTGGGAAAAGGCTAGGCAGATTGAGTTTCGCTCTCTACATGTGCCATTTATTTTCAACGTATTGGTTCTGTCATATTCCTTGGCAACGCTTTTTTATACTCCGCTTATTAACTTAAAAATACCTGCTTTGTCGATATACCCAAACAGAAGAATGATATAAAAATAAAATATTTTTGCCTCTTTTACATAAAACGAATATAATTATTTATAATGGTCAAGGTAATGTTTCATTTATTGTGACCACAATCATATTTTGTGACCGATAACATCCATTAGAAGTTACTTTTAATGGACACACATTGTTATGATTTATAATACGGTGAACAGAATGTGGATATAGTTACCAGTTATTAGTAAATAATTTAGAAAAAAAAACCTTCATTATCCGTTGTTTTTCCGGATAATATTTGGGCTCACATTATTATAAGGTGTCTGGTTCTTTTAATCATGCCAGGTGGGTTAAAAAAAAATCGAACTCATTTAATTTGGGGATAAACTCAAACTCAAAGGATTTATTTCAATTAAACCATTTACAGGCACTTTTGAATTGTCAAGGAGTCGGTCAGTCAGAAATATGCAGCTAGTTGCCCATTCCAAAGCGTAGTAGGTACCTATGGAGAAGAACGGCCAAGAAACTCCATGGACAATCTTTTAAATAAAAGAGATAAGATAGAGATAGGCATAGATAACATAGTGTTACGGTAATATATTTTAGCATCAATTTCTTTCAACTATAATAAAAAAACCCTTAGCAGTAAGGAGACTCTTACTGCTAAGGGTATTAAAGCACAGGGTCTGTTATTAAACAAATTAACCCGACACCGTATGGAATCATTATTACTAAGAGTCAAATAACTACAATTACTTGATATTCCAAAAATTTAAGCAATTGTTTGCTGTGAGTAATTTAAAAGCAATTATTTTAGTCTACATCAGGCCTATATAGGCTCTGAAACCTCACTGTTTATTGAACATTTCCCCTTTTTTGCTAGGCTATTTTTCTTCGTAAATATATTTTCGTAAAATCGACACTTTCCGGAGCCTCATCCCATTTTACTCTAACTGGTAGACGAGATTTACCTATTATTTGGCTTAATCATTATACCTACGGAGTTTTACCTATAGGTAATATAGCTGGCTTATCTGGCATAAGATGTTATATTGCATCTGTTGCTTTGTTCATCACTCTTTGTTATTATTAGGGAGGTATTTGTTCTAGTTATTTTTACATAGCTTATGGGAAAAAGGATTAGGTATAATTTAGAAGAATGATTACGATTTATTCTTACAAGAAGTAAGAAATATAATATTATTAGGAGATTTTTCCAAGAGGTAAAATAATAAATAAAAAGATTTAGTTTAGGACTAGCCAAATAATTTACTTAAAAAACGACTGAACCGAACATTTTCATTGAAATGTTGTTGCTATGGAAACAGCGATCTTTTCCCAATTTACTGGTTCTAATAACCCACCTTCTATAACACTTTTATGTAACAATTATGACTTTATGCCACGTAGGAGTCTATTCTATATTCAAATTCTTGTTTCCAATTGATTTTATCTCCACTTATAAAACTTTATAGTAGTGTAAATTAAGTGGATTTCTGAATGACAATTAATACTTAGGTACCTACTATTCATAAAGTATTTTTTTAATGTTGTAGTCTGTAGTTCTAACTGAACTTTATGTCTGGGTAATAAAGTTATCTTTCCTAAAACACACATTTGATACTAATTTGCGAATGCAGGATAGTTTATTAAAGATATGTCAGCACAACTGTCGGGGTCCGCTAGGACTGATGCCTGCCAGGGTTGCGGGAAAGTCCGAAAGGGATAACGAGACCTTGGCAACAGACAACTAAAGGGACACGGATGGGTTTTAGTCAGTAAAAGTCCGACACCCTTCCACTCCGCCCAGAGCGGGAGAAGTCATTGGATGATTTACCAAGCTCAAAAAAAAAAAAGGATTGTTTATAATGGAAACTTTAATACTTACGGAGGAATATTGGAGACATTTATGTGGAATTAATAATCAATTAAAAAAAAAAAACAATTAGGTATATTAATTTTATTAATACTAAAAAAAACGTTTTTAAGTATTAATTAATAATGGTGATTTTTTTTCGCGCACTGTATTTTTAACGCTCTATTAAGCGTCGAGAAATGAATATCCAGCGCGCGTTAAACATCGCCCGTGCGTACCAGGGCTTTATACCACGTGACGCCATTTTATAACTTTATGGTAAGAACATAATGTTGTTTCTCAGTATTTATTACAAAATTTATTACACAAGTACCTATGTATTTATATACGTAAAGTTTGGAACGATTGAATCGGATCAAAGCGCAAGGTAGCATAAAATATTAAATGTGTTCGAGAGTTCAAAGCGCTTCTGAAACTGTTAACTTTGTTTCTTACTTGGGAACAAAATTAATTATTTAATATTGCAATGCGACAAATACAGGTAATAAACATTCTATAAATACGTTAACTAAACTTAATATTATAATAAAAAGGTTAAATTGTTTGTAAGTTTGTAAGAGGAGATCTCTTTGGAAGTACTGATCCGATTAAGTTTTATTTTTCCAAGCTTTTTTTTCAAGCTACTCTATTGCCGAGTGCCATTCATAGGATATGTTTAATGGTATTGTTGACTTTCAAGCGGATGAAGGTACGGACAATCTATCAACGTATATACATGTGCTTATATTTTTTTTTTAATTGAAATTTTGTTCGTCGAACGCCTGAACCGATTTGGCCACTGTTTGACGACGTGAAGCGACGTGACGCTACGCGCACTTTTTAACAATTATCAAACTTATTTTCTTTACGAAAAGGTATAATTTCAGTGCGAGGGTTGACACGTGTCAAAGTTCGCTGAGATGCGCGGTGCTGCACAGCGCGTGTACCTTATTGTGTAGTAAATAAATTCGATATTGTATTGGATTATAAAAAAGTGCGCTTTGCGCCGCGTCTCGGTCTGAACTGACTCTTAGGTGTTTAAAGAAATAAAAATGAAAAGCGTGCCCGGAAAATTTAAAAAATCGGGAAGAAATTATTGAAGTGCGTTTTTCTATGGGAATTGAAATTTGGACGGAGCAACGTCTGTCGGTCAACTAGTTTTTCATAAATTAAGTACATAATTATTATAAATTAAAGTCGATCAATTGTTATGATCTGTCTATGTGACCACGTTGTTCTTCTAAACTATGCAACGGATTTTGATGCGGTTTTCACCACTATTTAGAAAATGTATTCCGAAAGCTTTAGGTATGTGTATCATAAATTAATATTAAACTTATGTTTATAAAGAAATCTCGATGTTTTTCAAGTGGTAAAACGATTTGACTTGAATTAGAAAGAATTTTCTGAATCGAATCAGTAGTTCCGAAGATTAGTCTACATACAAACTCACTTTATAGTAGGTCTTTACCTATGAAATTGCCGTTCTGCAGTACTGGCCATTTCAAACCAAAATAATTTTTGTTTGGCTAAGAATTCTAATTTCAAATAAATTTTATTTTAAAAACATGGAATTCTTTTTTCAAAAGAAGTTATTTATTTAATGATTAGTGTTACATTTTCATCGCATTTCAATCTTTTTCGTCATCATGGATACGTTAAAAATTCGAGTAATTATGGAATATGAGTACCGTCGTGGCAGCAACGCGGCACAAGCGGCACGCAACATCAACGACGTTTACGGAGCTAACACTACAAACCAACGCACCACCTGTTATTGGTTTGCTCGCTTACGTTCTGGAAATTTCGACCTGAAAAATGAACCTCGCGGTCGTCCGAAGACTTTGGTCGACAATGACGAATTAAAGGCGATTGTGGAAGCTGATGATACACAATCTACGGCTGAATTAGCAGCAGCTTTCGACGTTAGCGTCAAAACAATATTGGTCCATTTGCGTCAAATTGGCAAGGTAAAAAAGCTTGACAAATGGGTGCCCCACGAACTCAATGATCGCCAGCGCGAAGTACGCGTCGAGGTTTGCCTTGCACTGCTCAACAGACACACAAATGAAGGTATTTTGAACCGCATTGTTACCTGCAATGAAAAATGGATTCTGTTTGATAACCGCAAGCGCTCAGCAAGTTGGTTGGATCCTGGTTCAGTACCTAAACAATGCTCTAAACGAAAACTTACCCCTAGACAAGGGATGGTCAGTTTGGTGGTCTAGCGCCGGTGTGATTCATCACAGCTTCTTACTAAACGGGGTGAGCATTACTGCAGATGTGTACTGTGAAGAACTGAACACAATGATGGAGAAGCTGGCACATCTCCAACCAGCATTGGTCAATCGCTCGTCTCCGCTGCTCCTGCACGACAACGCGCGACCTCATACTGCACAGCAGACGGTCTCCAAGTTGCACGAACTGGGGTTGGAAGCTCTCCGTCATCCGCCCTACTCACCAGACCTTGCGCCTACAGACTACTACTTTTTCCAGAATTTGGATAACTTCTTGGCGGGAAAAAAATTCAATACCCGAGAGACAGTACAAAATGCTTTTGAAGAATTTGTTGCCTCCCGTCCAGCTGATTTCTTTAAGAAGGGCATCAATAAACTGCCACTGCGTTGGCAAAGATGCATTGATTGCATGGGTGATTACTTCGATTAATACAAATAAAAAATACATGAAAAAAAATCGTTTAAAATTTTTTCATACAAAACGGCAATTTCATAGGTAAAGACATAATATAAGTAGATTATCCATTTTAAATACATCATCAAATTCAACACTTGACTAATCATTTAATAGTACCTACTATTATGTATTATTAATACAATTATGTATTAAATGTTCAGTAAATAATAATTTATTAAAGGCTAAATGGTTCACACTAACACTGAATTGGAACACATCTAGGTATTTGATATTAATTAATGTTAGAGATAATGGAGGTCTAGTACGTGAATTACACATTATTATGCGAACGCTATCTATAAAATTAATTAATATTTTAGTCATAAATATAATTGAAATTATTATTTATTACGCTTGATTATTATTTTGTACTAATCGTCAGGAGCTATGTAAACCAAAGATATAAAAATACACCAAGATATATATACAGAAACATTACAAAAACTTTATAAAAATATACTGTTACAGATAATATGTTTAAAAATGCTGTAATAAAAATATACTGTTACAAATATTTTACAGAAACTTTATAAAAATATACTGTTTCTTAACACACGAACACTAAAATACAGTTAACAGATAAGAAAACGTCTATTTAATTTGTAACTGGAAAAACATACGAACGAAGATAATGTTTTTACATGTAAGTAACTAAAAAACAAAACAAATTATTCGGGTCTGCTTTTATCTTTTCAAAGATAAATAATAAATAAAGTTAATTACCGACAAAAACAAAACCAAGTATAGGTAAGTAAAGTAATTAGTTTCACAAAAATCTAAACCATCAATGTTATTACTAAGTTAAATATTCTCAAAGGTCAAAGTTATTATCAATAAGATTAGTAGGTATCCGATACTTTTCGAAGTTATTGTTTTAAGTCTTAGGTAACTGGTATTTTAGGTCAGAATCGACTAATGATTTATATTTACAGAAAACTACTTTTTTAATTGGCAGGTTACTGTAAAAATTCCTGACTTCATCACTGCATAGTATAAAACAAAGTCGCTTTCTCTGTCCCTATCTATGTATGCTTAAATCTTTAAAACTACGCAACGGATTTTGATGCGGTTTTCACTAATGGATAGAGTGGTTCTTGAGGAAGGTTTTAATATATAATAGCCGACATCCACGCGGGCGAAGCCGCGGGCATCAGCTAGTAAAAAATAAAACGACAATTTTTATGGGCATAAAAATACACAACCTTGATAAAGAGGTATCAAGAAATATAAAGAACTACGTGACCTGACAGACGTTGTCCTGTCCAAATTTCAATAATTCATACAAAATAAATAAATAAAATAAAAAGCCTTTAATTCGGATCTTGATTCATATAATGTTAAGGGGGAGTAGTTTGACAGCAAAAAATCATATTTCACCCGCGCAACCCTTACCTACCCCTCTCATTAAACACGACGAAAACAAAACACAATGCCTTCCCGCCAGCAGAAACTTTTCGTCTGGCGTTTATAGAATTCGAATTTCAATCTTCTGTAGTTTATTTTGCATATACGATACGCTAAGCTTGAATTCAGAACTATAGATCATGTTCATGTTTTGGAACTAGAAACTCAATGTTGACGTGAAAAACTTCAAATTTAAATGTTACCAAATTTTATTTAGGACCTTGTACAAATTGTACCTAATGACGTCTTTGTGGAAAACTGTGTTACCAAGTAATAAATATAATGCTATATCGTGGATTTCTCTCTTTGGAGGATCGTGCAAAGTGATACCCAAGTAAAAAATAATATTCGTATAATGAATTTTGCACTGTATTGTGCAACGAATATGGCATTTGTCATGAAAACCTTTCCTGCGCCAAACGCGAACAATCCCCTTCGAAAATATTTGAAACATGTGAAAAAGAGGCCGAGTTCTGTACAAAAGAAATAAATGTAGGATTGTCGGATTCACCACTAAAAGAATTGACATCTATTCATCTATGTAAATGGGAGCCAAAGTACCAAAGGGACTAATTATAACAAGGGCCCGAGGTACGCGCTCAGTACCTGCGCTGTGTTTTGGGCGCGCGCCCGGCGCGTTTTAGACGCTCGTCAAACGCAACAATATTTCCACATTTTGTTGTAACTTTTGAACCGTGTTTCTTTTAAGTTTATTACTAATGCGGAGAAAATGACAAGGAAAAATTGTGAAAAAGGAACTCGCGTCCAAGCGTCAAGGGCACGGTTAGGCTTCATTTACGGAGACGCGAGGAGTCGCGCGTGGCTTTGGGCGGCGCGGCTCGCACTGAATTCAAACATATAGCGTTGTATGAGTACGTTTACGGAGACGCGATTTTACACGCGTTTGTTTGAAATGGAGCGTTTTTTGCGGCTGAGCCCGCGAATGGCATAGCCGCGTCACACGCGGCGTTTCATCACGGCGGCGCACGCAGCAGCAATGCCCGCGGCATACCTTCTCCCAGTCTTATTTGTAAATCGCACAAAGGAGATGCAAGTTGAGAGTGGCAAGTTGCGACATGTGCAGGCCTAACGGCGCCCGGCATGGACGCTCACTTAGACTGCAGCGCTTGATATAATTCGTTACATAGGAATTCATACAATTTTATTGAGCGCCCGAAACGCAGCGTACAAAATCCGCGTCTCGGGCGCTTGTTATAACTAGTCCCTTAGTAGAAAGTTTAGTATGGTCCCTCTTTGTAAAGAACTGTTGAAATTGTAGCTTTGAAAACATGCCAAGTTGCTTTAGGCCTCATTTACGGAGACGCGGGGCGTGGCACGTCGCGTGCAGTGTGGCGTCACGCGGCGCGTCTAACGTTTTTTCTGTTTACGGTGCGGCGGCGCGTGTAGCGGCAGTTATCATCCCACGCGTTAACATAAACACATGGCAATATACGTCTTGATTGTCGCTGCTTTTTTTTGGGTTATAATATATATTTTTGAAATGTGCTAATTAAAACCTTTCATTTGATACCCAACATGGTATGATTAAAAAATATTTTTTGTTGTTCATGATATGTCACCTAGAGGGCGCAATTTTCAATTTAATGTGTCTTCATATAGCCTTTGACCAGCGGACGATCAAGAAGCTTCCAACGATACCTCATTTGTCAAATTGTGATGAGTCTTTTAGAAGATAATATGTGGGAACAGACATAGATAAATACATAGAAACCGGTCAAAATTATAACCCTCCTTTTTGCTTCGCCGTAGTCAGGTAAAAACTAAAACCCAACTACGACAAAAAAGTCAACTAAAGAGATATAAACAAGACATCACGGACAGACAAATTAAAAATCCGGAGTCATACGGAATCTGTTCGAGTTCGTTCGTTATACCAATAACCGAAGAATAAAGGTATTATTCTAAACAAGTTTTATTTAGGGGCGGTCAGTCGCTCCAATTGTTCGTCTAAGGGTCACCTTACAAGAAGTTTGTCAAAAAAAATGGGAGTAAACGAATTTGGATCCTGAGTAAATCGCAATAAGATTTAATCTCCAGTGCGAACTTTCAAATGAACGTAGAATGGGCTCGTTCGCTATGTTGTAAATTTTCTCCGCAAGAAAATTCACCGCAATACAGAGCAATGGCGCTAGTTTTACCTACTTCTTTCTATACTCCGTGCTACTATACCAGTCAAAAATCTGTCAAATAAAATGTATGTCATCTTGAGTTTTCAAATATCAACATTGAATTTTATATGTTTATTTAGACTCGGTATTTATTTATTTATCAATCAATAACACTTGTAATATTCGTTTTGGAAGTGGTTTTAGTGTTTTTTTCATGTTTTGTATGTCTCAGTTTCTTTTGTGGAATGTGATAAATTACGAAAATATTATTTACGAAAATAAATAATATATCAGCGCAGCTAAAAATTTAAAAGTAGTCCTCTCGTCTCAACAGAGCAACGCCGACTGATTTGTGAAACAAAAATATGCTTGAAGTTCCCGTAATGTGCGACGGAAGATGGCTTCTTCCACGAACTAAGAACGTCGTAAGTCCTACAAGCTTTGATTCGTAATAAAACCAAAAATAAAAGGAATAAAAAAAAAAGCCTACACAATTTTTTTTGCCTTGTTTTAATACATATAATCATCTAATTTTTATCATAATAGGCATTAGCATTTTAAGTACAAATCGAAAATACGTGAAAATTAGAGGTAACTTCGTGATATTTTTTTATCGAGAAAATTTTAATATTTTGTGTTTCTGTTCCACAAAAAGTTTGGAAATATCATGTAGTTACTCATACTATTTTTATTTTACACCTAAGTCTTATCAATTTCATGAAAAATCAAATTGAAGACAGGCAATTTTGCTTACTACCCGCCCTTAATAATACACACTACTTAAAACTATGTTAGTAACAATTTATTACAAAATAAAAACAAAATTCAGTTCATATACCTGCTGAACACACCTGACGCACCGGGTACGTGCACACAGGTGATACAGGGCTTATCACTAATGACCTTCAGATTGCCATTGCCATTGACGCTCTCACGCACGCACACAAACAAAAATCCCATTAAAAAAAAAAAGTTGATCAGTTTTTCCCGGATTCTGAACCACCTCGGTTTGTATGGTAAAAAAAATTGGAAAGTTCCTGCCTCAGAAAATATTCTGGTGAAACGATAAGCTAAAGAAATCAGTATTAAAAATCCCATCACCCTAAATCGCCTATAATCATTTTGATTGGAATAAAACACTAAGCACCCGTTAGGGAAATTATAGGGAGGGTTGAAGAGGAGGCAGGTTGTAACAAGGGGGACCATGGCTTGCAATCAAGGTGTTGGAGGTAAAACGATCGATGACAATTTGGTTTGCATTTTAACAACATTTTACTACGACGATGTTATAAAATGCATGTCTTTTCGCAAAACCTTTGAAAATCAATACCATACATAATATTTTAAAACAGTAATGTGTACTTTTCAAAATGTAGATAGGATTAACATGCATGAAATATTTGTAACATCTAGCAGTTTCGACAAATCCAATTTAAGAACAAGTACTCTATTTTATGTAGATATTTTAAAAGGCTACCACTTAACATCAGGTTAACTATGTCGTAATACGAATACTCACGCAAGTATTATTCTATATCTACATCAAAATAGAGTCAAAACTATCATTGCTCTCACGAATCAGTTTCGGACATGTTGTGTGCTAAACGAATTTAGGCGTCAAAAGGCCGTTTTGAAACTACGAATTTTCTGTGAAAAAATAAACCGCATACCTACAACTGTGTATTGCTAAACTTTATTTAAAAACACCTATTTTAGTGTAACTATAAGTATAACTTTACATTTCTACTGAAGCGAAGCGGAGCGGAGATGTAAAGGAACGACCAATCGCAGACGAGATGAGAGATGCGATGTGGATTTCAACCTACTTGATTCAATGGTCGATTTTTGCACGTGTCGGTCCGCTCTGCTCCACTCCGCTCGTGAGCGCTAAGCAAGGAAATACCATCATATTTATTTCTGCCTCTAAGCCATGAAGAATCCACAGTTTCCAGGGAAATTACTGGCCTAAAGCATTTTCAACTACATGTTTAAGGTTGACAATGCATTGACAAACTCCTTGATGATTCAGGTCTCACATAAAATATGCCTCCGCTGATATATACCGCTATGGCCGAAATTCGGTCTGAAGGACTGTTATTATAACTACATAAATATAGTTACTATGGTACCATGCAATATGAAATCTCATACGTCGAATAATAATACCGTAACAGTACACTAGTAGTCACAAAAATACCATTAGATAATAATAAAGCAAAAATATAATCGACCTATAATAAAAAAGCACTCGTTCCACGCTCTCAAATTAAGTATTCTGTGTAACAAAACAAGGCTTTTAGAAACAGTTCACATGGCAAATGACAGCCGTCTAATAATATTCGAGTGTCTACATTGTTTACTATATAATGTTTCATTGTAAACAATATTTCGGAGTAAATAAATAAAATTACTCTGTACCACGAATTCTCGGTACGTGTTGAAAGTCACTCCGATCATACAGGTTAAAAGATTATTTCACATTTTATTAACTTAACATTTTTAATTATTTTTATTACTGAATTGTATTATACTCAATCAAAATTGTATTAATCTCAAGTCAATTCCTTTATTTTGTTTTTTATTTATATTAGGAACAATCCGTAATTACTAATTTTATTCAAAAATATTAGGTTTTAATTTAATTTAGATATATCTTTTACTTTTTTAAATAATTAATTATTTGTATTGTATTTTAATCAATTATTTTTTTTTATGTTTTAAATCTGAGTAACGCTAATCTAGTGGCACTGTTTTGCATCATCCTAATTTTGTAACATGCGGATAATGTAGTGGGCTGCAATATTGTTAAGACTACTTATGAGCCTAGTGTTATTTGTAAACATTTTATATTGTAGCTGTTTATTGTCCCTTATTGAATAAAATAAAATAAAATAAAACTTTAAATTAATTTCAATCGGTCACTGATTATTCTTGGTTTCTCTAGTTGATGTAAGTTAGGCCCAGTTTACGGCCTTGAGCGATGCTACTTTACTTGTGACACAACTTGACTCAAGCGACACGCGCGCGTCACCTGTTTCCGTCAGTCGCGGTCGCTCTGAAAGTCGCGTGGTGGTGACTCGTGGAATGCTTTAAGCAATTTCTTTCATATTTTCTTTTGTCCACAGTCGCATAAGCGTGCACCTTGTGGCTACGGGGTTATGTTTATTTTCACACTCGAAAAATCTGCCTACGACTGTCAGACGTCAGCAGTCGTATTTAACACCCGACAGACGTAAGCTAATTTTTCGCCGTCGTTTACAGTACGACACGAGCCAGAGATTCCATCAGCGGCGTAGAAACCAATCGACCAAGAAATTATGCGCCTAAGTGTAAAGAAATAAAATCATTTCTGTTTCGTACTCGATTATTTGCAATCACATTTTACTCGACAAAATTCATCTTTGACGGAGATAACCGATGGAACTCGTGCTGAGTTGTACGTCTTCGTATCGACTAACTTTATCGTAGTACACGTACTACGTTAAAGTTGGTAAGTGAACGGTATAGTTTTATGACTGCGGAAACGAAGTAAAGAATGATATCTGTCATGCGAAGCCGTGCCGTGCGAACTGCGACGAATTCATGCGTATAAATAATATGAATGAAATCCTTTGACAAATGAACTTTTGCTTTTATCGGCATGAACTTTACTAGTCAGCAAATATCTTTGATATTGAGAGATTACGTGACTGTTTTATTTTAAAAGTAATTATTATTCAAAATGTACTCAAAGATTTAGATCAAATCTTACAAGTCTAAAAGTTCTTTGAAACTTACTACTTTGGTCTTTATTAATCACGACACATAAATATTACCCTCGGCAAGTTGCCGAATATCGTCGTAATATACAACTGTCGGTTTCGCAGTGAGTGAGTGACGTGTCGTGAGTCCCCGTCGTTTGGCTCCGTCACTTAACGTTTCGAGTTGTAAACAAATGCTCGTGGTAGAAGATGAACACAATTACGCGGGCCCGCGGCGGCACGCCACAGTTTGTTCGTGACAGCCCGCTACACGCTTCTACACAGAATTTCTTTCAATCCGAATTTCCCGATACAAAGGTTCGTGACTCACTCGGTGCTGCCGTGTTGACTTATTGCGACTTTCTACTTCTCAAATGTTGAATACATAGGCTTGTAGATTAATGAAACTCCAAATTCAATTAAAAGATATAGCTACGTAATTATACAGAGCCATTACAATAAGGATTTCTGGACTTAATGACCCGTTCGCCCCAAACGAAATAATATAGAAAGATAAGGAAAATGAGTTGTCTCAAGCTTAATTAAACCGATAATTCAAATTTTATTAAAGTAGAATCGTCACCAAAACCATCTTAATAAGCCAAGGTTTAAAACAAATCCAAGGAGTTTTTCGTAAAATGAAATTAGCCGAAAAAGGCGGCGCCATTAAAATTACATTAGCATAAATAAGAGGAATGCTAATCTAAGGAAAATAAATCTTGGGTAAGAAATAAAAATAATCCTCGTGGCCAGCCGTTTAATGACGTCATGACAGATTTGCTTAGCGGCTTATTTTACGACTGTCGAATTTCCCTTCAGCAGAAAATAAAATGTTCCGGTCGGAGATATGGTGTCGAACAGTTTAGCCGATGATAAATATTTTATTGGAATCCGGAAACGCCTAAAGGTTTCCGTTCAAGATAAGGTTGATTTTTCTTTACTTTTGTTTGGAAACTTTTCTAACAACCTAATGAAGTTTTCATTGAGACGATAGTTTTTAAGCGAGCGTAGTTCCCGGATTAAGTTTGAGCTTTAAAGTTTATCTCTTCGTTGGTATTACTAGATACCAACAGGAGCATAGTAGTTATAGTAGATGAGTTACAAAATACTTCTACCAATAAATTCTAGTACTTCAAAAGCCAGGTATTCTTCAGTGAAACCAGGCGCCGGCCATTACGCTTAACCTCTTTTCATGCTTTTACATTGAATAAATGACCCACGCTTTTAAATAAAACAGACCCTGCCAATCTACCGCAAAAAGGTCGGATAAAGGAGAGTTGTAAAAACTTTTGAATGAAAGTCGAACGACTCATTACACATTTCAAAGAAGCATACAATAGATTGAATTGCTGGCTGTCTTTCAAGTGATAAATAGGACGAGACGTTTATTCTGAGGATAAGAAAATATTCGAAATTTAGAACATTTTTAGCACCGTAAAATACATTATTGGAGCTTATTATAATAATTTTATTTGTCAATTTTATGTGTTTTTTAATGTCACCCCTATGTATAATTTATAATGGCATACAATCTCCAATTGTAATTTTTTATCGTATCGTTAACTTACATCTTTCTGTACAAACCTGCATTAGATCACGCTGTGAATAATATATAAAACATTCACATCGTCACAGGAATACTCGAGAAGGACCCTAGAGAATTGAGTGTAGCCAAAGCAATGCCCAAAAGCGGCCATCAGTTAGAGCAAGTTTAACACTCTTTTATTCTAATTAGTCCTGAGGGGACAAACTCAGAGGGTCCGCACTCGAAGCTCAGGATAGGAAACGTTGGCTTCCCACCCTCCAGAGATACTTGTTTAATTCACAGAGTTATGATATTTAGAACATCCTTTATAAATGGTTTAACCGATATACCAAGTAATAAAGCTACCAACAAACGCAATAAAACTGTTTCATTCACTACAGCTTTTAAAACTCATAACTCTATTTTCATTTCAATATCTACATTTCTGTCAAACATTCTCTGAAATATAAAACTTAGTTTCGCCATATCAATGCGGGAAAACTAATTAAACAACATCCCACGTCACATGCAACAACGGAAAACTATCGCATAAAAAGTTGTCCCAACAAACCATCTATTACAAACTGATGACGCGGTGTACGTACGTACGGGTATGTCTGACGATTCCAGCAATTTTCTGTCCTATACGGCGCCTACACGTATTCAGCCGAATTCAATTCTGGCCTCTCAGATATTCCACGTGCACAAAAATAGTCGATTCGGCTCCCGGCCGGGATCGATGGAACTACGCCCTGGAAAAGATGGCGTAATATCACAACAGATGTCGACGACGGTTATGTCAACTGGCCGTCCATTCACGAAACTAATAAAAGATTCAGCATTGTCGTTTGGCCGAAAGAGGGTCCTTCCAAAGCATTGGCGCCCATTCCGAGCGGTGCGTACGGCTCATACCTACCGGACCTTAGGCCGACATTATCACTGGTTATGGTTTAGAATGAACACGGCTGTAATCTCTCGCGTTATTCCTTTTTTTTAGAGCGCCCCTTTTGTATTGGTGGTTTTTGTCAAATTGGGTGCGAATGAGAATTGCCCTGTATATTGCCTTGTATCTACATAGACTGAATAGGGATTCGAAGCTGTTTTGCAAGGCACTGAACATGTTCTCACCTTTGTAATGTTATTAAAGCAGAGATTGTGTTGGCCGTGTGTTTAAGGAGGTTTAAGAATCGTGTGGATGTTAATGTTCCTTTTTGCAATTATCATTACTGCCGTTGTTATTACTGTAGGGTTGTTACGAGCCTATGTATAAAAAATAAACAAATGAATTGTCACAAAAAAGATTAACATTGATAAAAAATAAAAAACAAATAAGTCGCATTACGTACCTAACTTTATCTTGTCGGAAGAATTCCCTGAAATCATTGTAAAACAAAATGCAATCATGTAAAACATGGAAAAAAATAGCAAGAAATATGAGATCGGAAAGTTACAGCATAAAGTATATATCAAATAGCAATTGGCAATTCTGGATAGAAAGGTTCGCCCTATAAAGTACGTGAGGCGGTCAAAAACAAACTTCTGCCATAAATAACCAGATCGGATAAGAGAAGGTACGCACTCAGCCATTTTATATTCAATAAAAAATGAGATAAACTAAATTGTCTTGCGATACAGTCGGTTACAAGATTTATGGGGACGGAACAATATTCATGTTTATTAAAAAGTTATCAGAGTATGTCCCTTTTAGTATGGGGGTCAGACACTTGTGGAATACAGGAGTTTATAGACGATATTGAAGACTGTCCTGTTTTTATCACTACAACTTTATAACAGACTACAACTTTATAAAATGAAAATTTCAATTTTTTTATGTGCAAGCAAAGTCCACCAACTAGAGACCTTCTGGAAATGTGACAGAGGTTGAAAAGAGAGTCGTATTTTTTAAGTACTAGAAAAGAAACGTTGTAAACAAGTATTTTTATTGTAGCACTTTTTTGTTAGCTTTTTATAACTTTTTATTTCGGAACAAAGAACTACTACTAGCACTTCTGTTATCTTGAATTAGAAAAGATTTTTCAGGACAGGATGTTAGCAAGAATTTTCACTAAAGCTCAAAACACACACAAGTCGGGAGCGGGTCGGGTCGTTTTCTTCGCAGAAGCCGCGCTGTCATTGTGTTCACACACAGCGCGGGCGCGAGACGGCAGCGTCTGTGGTGGCGGGCGGCGGGCGCGGCTCCCGCTCCCGCCCGGCTCCGCGCCCGACCTGCGCACACGTTCTGTGTGTGGATATCCATAATAATTCCTTGAATAACAATTTATTTTGCCCGCCGTATTCCCGATCCGACCCGCTCCCGACACGCACTCGCCTTGTGTGTTTTGAGCTTATATCAATGCCATAATTCGATTATTTTGATAAATCTACTATTTTTTCAAGACAAGACGAAACTTTCTCGAATTTTACTCAAGCAACTCATTTGTTCAGCATTTCGCACACAGTGTGTCAAAATATACTGCGATATTCCACAAGAGACTGAAATCGTCGAATTTTGAGCAGCTATTCGCATTGCCTTGTATTTGAAGGCCTTAGAATAAACTACTGCAGTACGTATCTAGAATCCTCGTCTGTCTCATTAATATAAGACATTAATTATCTTCTGCAGACTCCATTAGCATAATCAGTCTATAATGTTCCCACGGCTGGCACACCAGGCCTCCTTTCGGTGAGAGAGAGTGGGCCGTAGTTCACTACGCGGGCCCAGTGTGGGTTTTTTAGATGTCACACGTCTTCGAATTTTTGGTTCTTAATGGTTATCTCAATGTTTTTCTCTGAATATCCTACACCGTTTTGAGAGCAGTGGTGATGAAATAATTTACTCAAAGTAAAGCGCCTGTCAGGGTTCGAACCTATTACGTCACGCGTCACGGCCGTTACCACTGAGCCACCACTGCTCAGGCTGCAATAAAGATAAAACAAGAAAACCACTTCAATTCACCTGACTTCCAAGCTCTACACAATTCATATTCAACCCATACCTGCCCGCCTCCTATTCAACCAAGCACCACAAAACATAATCGAAAAATAAATGTGACGTCACTGTTCCAACCTTCCTGGAAAGTTTTGACTCCCAGGACAAGGGTCAGAGGCTTCTGTACAGATTAAAAGACATTATTTAACCGTATATATGCGAAACCAAGCGTCAAAGTTTTATATTTCTGACAGGGGACTAAAACGGAACCTTTGTACCTATGTACATGTTCTACAGCGTTTCAACGGTTATGACCGAACCGATTTCCTTTGACGGCGTCCAATGTAAATACCTACTCTAATTAATTAAAGACAAGCATTTTCTTTAATACACTTCAGCTCCTACGCGGTTAGTAATGTACAGCCAAAATACGTTCGTCACCTTAAGGCCTATTTTTGTCTGCTCATTGCACGATAAAATCTGCTCCACCGACTCAGCATTAATTTACGTCGTAATGTCAATACCACAGAATGGTATTCAGCCATCTTTTAAGTAGGTCAGACCGTGTCAAACCGAATTAAAAATGTGACACTGACAGACTGACAATTAGATAAAAAAATATTTATAATTATATTTCATAAAAATTGCTACTTCAAAAGGTTTTAGGTTGATTTCAATTCGACATTGGTAAAAGGTGTCATGCTATTTTGATATCAAGTAATTAAACAATTTCGGAAGATCGGATACACCTACATATTCATGATACAAATCTAAATTTTTATAAATACAAAATTAACTGAAACGACTTACTAACTATATCAATAAATATAGAAACAAAAGGACACTCGAAATGAATCGTCCGCATTGCTGTCATCCGGAAACGTACCCAGAATTGCGTTCCCAGAATGGCAGCATTGCCACGTTGAGTGGTTTTTAAATATAGTTTTCTATGCAATAGCCTAGTCAGTGTCATAGCTTCCAAAGGTATTATTATCCTGACTTGATAAAGGAAAAAAATTGAAAACTGGCGAAGGTATAAAAGACTTAACTGTTCTACGTTTAGTAGATAATGTCGGGCAGTTGGGCAACCTTTTCATAAATAACTTTTATGGGAGCACTACATGCTTATCTGAAGATATTAAAGAAGGATGTTTAGGAACTGTGACCATTATGAGGCCCAAAAACAATAGGTGTTAGTTTATAAACTCTTGTTTATATAACCAAAAAGGAGGCAGGATTCTTTTCTTTTTTCAAATTGGGGAAACTAGGATGCCAAAAGAAAACTATTCAAAATCCGAACACAAAACAAAATTGTCAAATGGTTTATCACTCAATAAAATCAGCAATTGCAATGTAGCACACGATGATACCCTCTTTTTTATTATCAAAATACTCACGATTTCGTTCAATATGGAAGTGTTAAAACAGTTTCAGGATTACGGAGCGTCCGCGCAAACTACTGGATGGCAATTGACTGGAATATTATAATTTCATTCCGACTGATGTTCCGCGAACCAGTATTCAATAATAAAATGCTCAATTTCCTCTTACTTATTACTTTATCGTTTGTAATATATCTAGAAATTCTTAATTATAAGTCGTTCTCGGTAACCATATTATGTTATCAACGTATTTCTCAAGTCTTTTCCCTATCGAAGCTGGAGTTGGTTTTCAGTATTCTATTAGTCTTGAATATCAATGTTTTCCACAAAACAGGGGGCCTAGTCTACTAATTTACAAACGTGTCAGTGGTCTCACAATGATCAGATTTTGACAGATTTTGTATGGCATATCTGTCAAAAACTCATCATTGTGAGACCACTGACACGTATGTAAATTAGAAGACTTGGCCCCCAGGTGCCTTTTAGCTAACAAAACCTAAGTTCTGAGTACTAGGAGATATTGAGATAGCACCGACCACCTGACTTTTGAGCACAAATAAAGAAAGTAACAAGCTCTCCGAGACAGGCAATAAAACTCTTCAAAAAATGCACATACCCATACACTACTACTATTACTGACAAATGCTTGCAGTGACTGGACAGGTCCACTCAAATCTGTGTGGTTCTTTCCTCAAAAGACCATTTCAGACGCTAATATACATGGTCCTCATATGGCCTGACCAAGAACATGTCTGGACTTTAAAAGAGACTGCGACCTCTGAGTTGGTTTCGGCTTTTCTTCTCAGAGTAGTCAGTTATGAAACGCCGACCTTATCTAGCTTAATATTTTTTAATATGACTTGTAAAATTGATTCCAATATCCTTTTTACAGAATAAACAATTTCATTTCATTTCATTTGACACAGACTAAGAAACAATGATTGGTGGAATTCTATTTGGCCATGAGTCACATTTAAAATAATTTTATCATTCCACAAAAACACTTCCTTTAGAAAAAATTGAAAGCTTTGCTCAAAAAACAGTTTATTCTCGTCTGAAAGCTTTCGACGCGTCAAAACAAAAGATTACAATATGGTGCGCAACGTTTTTAGAACAACCAAAAAATCGAATGAAAGTCAATTTCCTGTTCGGAATGATGTCGGACGTTTTGTTCCAGGCCTTATTATGAGAGGCACGAGAGGAATGACAGCTGAATTGGTTTGAGACAGGCGACCGAAGGCTCGCAGCGAACGTGCAAAGGCTGCCCTGTGGTTTCGCCAAAGATCGTCTTTCCAAAATAGTTCGGTATAATCTAGAGCGGCTAGCGGTTTTATATTTAGAAATACTTTAGATGAGTACTTCGACGCCTAAGTATCCTTTTGCATACATTATGTATGGTTGTTATTTAAAGTACCTAGTGTAAATAGTTTCTTGTATAATATGTTATGTACAATCCTACTTTCATTTAGAAATGGGATTTTAAATGTCTGCTTTTTAAAGTTCCCATATAATCAAACTATAACTGTATAAATGGTATAAATACTGGTATTCAGCTGCTTCCGGTTAGACTGGAAGCCGACCCCAACATAGTTGGGAAAAGGCTAGGCAGATTGTTTGAATCAAACGATAACGGTTTAAATCGAATCAGGACGATAATAGGGTCGCGAAACGATCAATTGCAATTGTCAATTTTTACGTGATTGCAAATTGATCGTCTATCAAATATCAATTGAAGTGATAAACAATATTATTGAAATTGATGGTAATCGATCAATTTCAAGTGATCGTTTCAGAGATCCCTAGATCTTGGTTTTTTTTCGTGAGTATTTTGAAAGTGAGTACCTGCCGCTTGTTTTCAGGGAAAGTTGGGCACATAAGTACAAGCAATGGGTCAAGTTGATTAAGAGATTGTCGTGTCTATAAGCTTAATTAAACGCTCCCGCAGACAAGCGCGACGTGATGGTGCGACGCGATTCTGTTAGAAGAATTTCCATAAAGTTTTCATAAAAATTGTTCTACTAGAGTTACCTATTGAAATATTTTGTGCATTAGTCTCAATATTGTTAATATTATGGGAAGGAGCGAGATGGCCCCAACACAGGTATTATCAATTACCTACTGGGGATGTCTCATTATGTTATCCATGTAACTGTTTTGGGACAAATAAACATTTTTCATTTTTTTTCATTTTTCATTAGAGTTGCGTCGCGCCTGTCTGCGGCAGCTTAAAACATCAGACGATAAACTTAATTATTTTTTTAAAGAAAGAACTGATTAATTTCGAGGCATCGATTGTGGGAAATAATATCACCGTCGATAGTAATTACGTCAAATGTAGAATGTCTATGGTGAAATGTTGGTGTTAAGACAGCTAATTACTTACCTCGTGTAGGCAATACACAAGTACAGTCAACTGCTCGATGTTAACAATTTAACTTTGACAGCGTTTTAACTACGTAGCAGTAAGGGCGTTTTTCTTAGTTCAAGTGTTCTGTTGACCGTACATAATTTATTATTAATGTTACGTTTCACGTCACATCATTTTTTTCCATATCATTTGACATTTTTAGGTGACATCATTCATAATTGCCGGTTTACTTTTATTGGTATTTGGTTATTTGAAAACCCCCGTGTTGGTTTTTTAGTTAGAATATCAGTCTGCGACAGTGTAATTGTGAACTCTACGAAACCGTTGGAATAAATAACTAATATTCGTACATACTATTAGAATTTTCTAATAGTGTAGTGTGGGTATTACTAAGGTCGTTGTCAACCAGAACGTCGGAATGTCAACGAGAAACAGATGACGACGCCATAGTAAATGTACTGACGCTACTTCAGCGTCGTCATGCATCTGTTTCTCGTTGACGTTCCCGTTCCCTGTGTGGTGGAGAAACAGTAAAAGCATATTTTTTTCTTCCTGCCAGATAAACAATAACAAGTGAACATTCCAATCTCAGCAACCTATTCCTGCAAATTAAAAAAGAAAATGGTGACGCCACTAAAAAGGACTTCATCAAAAAAATCAAAACACTGGCACAATGCCAGTGACGGTGTTTAAAAAGTGTAATTTAAAAATAGAATAGTGTCCAGTGTTTGTGATTGTCGTGATGTAAAGGAGTCTGGTGATCATGTGTTCAGTGATGTGGCTGCGGCTGCTAGTGATGCTCGCGGCTTGCTGGGCCCAGGAGGGAGAATGGAGTGAGGATGCTGAGGACCTAGGTAAGACTTTAAATATATGTTTTATCTGTAGTGTGAACAGCGTTGACCGGGTTGGTTTGCCGAAGAAAGGTTGTCCAATACAGAGCGTTATTTGACACCTGAATGTCATATACAAATTATGGTGAAAATGATAGATTTACATGACGGCCATGCCGCAGTGAGAAATGTGAGAGTACTGGTCCGATAGAAATCTGTAAATGTTAACTTCCTACATAGCTTTTTATACTTGCAAGTTGCGATCAGTCTACCTACGGCCTCAAATTGTTCTGAAATTACCAAGTGTGGTTGTAAATGTATACGCGGACACTTACATACAAGATGGTAAAGGACTGTTAGAAATCATGATGTATAGACCTCTTCTTAGATCCTAAGCTACATAATAGGTAATAAATACTTGAGGTCCATATTTGTGGTGTGTAAAAATCTTCATTTATTTATTTAACCATTTATGCACAGACATTATATACAGACAGGAAGAAAGGAACAGAAAAATATATACAAAGGCAATGCTTATTTCTTAAGAAATCTCTTCCAGCATACCTGCGATAGGAAAGTAGATAAAAGAGATGTAGACAACGTGTGTAAGAGTAGAAGAAAAACAAAATACATAAATCAAAAATCAGTTCACTAATTTAAATATTGGCTAATTGTTTCTTCAACATTTGCTTGAAGACATTCCGTGAGGACATGAGGAGGCAAGATAAACAGGCAATGTATTTATTCTAAAAACTGTTGATACCACCACATTCAAATAAAACTAAAAGGCCAGTCTACCAACAATCGAACATTCTATTTTTACACTCTATGTCCGGTTGTTTGTTTACTAACTCAGTCTGTCTGTAAATCCGTATGGCGAGGAAATGGCGAGGACTAACTTTTGAACCTATTTCAGTTCTAATATTGTGATTTATGATAATGAGAGCTGCAAAACTATTACCCCTAAATCAAACTTCCTATTAAATTATTGAAAATGGATAAACAATGTTCAAAAGCTTCGTTTCTGTTGCGCTGTTTATCATGAAATCTAGTTCAATAGGTACAGTGATTCATTTTACAAACTGAATGACGTCCAACCATCAAATTAATGAAACAACTAACCACAAAGCAATTCAAACAAACTCCAAACTACATCACATCCAATTCATACAGTGTGTAGCACTCCATTAAAAATTACTACTAATTAGTATCAAACCGCTATTTTGTCCAATAACAACACTAGGAAATGTATAACTACAAACTCATAGTTTTAGTCACGAATTTGAAATTAATTCATGGAAATTAACGAATAATGAAATTACTATTTTTATCGCCTTTCCATGCCACACCTCACCGTGAATTGCTGAAGCGATCAAATGAAACAAAATCGAACAAACTCAAGTGGGAATCGAGCTCAACCCATTAAACGCGATTGCTTGTCGAAAATGAAAATGGGGAAATATATTTTCGTTTGTTCGACGGATCGTTGTTCCATGTTTTTTGTCTGATTTTTATGCAATCCGTCGGGAGCTGCGTTTACACGCAACAAATTGCTCACTTTGGTATTTGATTGAGAGCGTTGAACGTAACGTACCGTTCCAAGCGTGCGTAATGGCTACAAAGGAAACTTTTAAATGAATATATTCGACAGATTCATTAGTCAAAGTTAACTCGCAAGTTAATAAATACATAGTTTTGAGACCACAGCTTCGACTTCGCTAATTCTTCAAACACTACACAAGTCTGGAAGAAGTTTTCGAAAGCAAATCGTATTTGGAACAAACAATACTAGTATACTGAGGTGTAGCAGCGACGAGGTATGTCTAAATGTAAACGAGAGACTTACTCAAGTTCGATTTCTCGTTTGGTTGCCTGCGAAAGGAGCAAAAAGAGCGACCCAATTAAAAAGTGTTCATGCATGGGTGGCTCTATTCGGCTCCAATTTTATTGGAACGATTAATTTTATTGCGAAAATTTCTGGACAGCGGAACAAATGGAAAACGAGAGTCGGCGGAGGTGGCGTTCAGCGACCTTTTTGTGGTCGCGCAATGGATGGGTTTGTTCAGTGCCGAATCTAATCAAAGGGCACGCAGCCGAAAAAAGTGCGCGAAGCTCTCATTGCGGCCGTGATGAATGAATTGAAATTTTAATGTAATTGGATATCGGCGATGATTGAGCGCGCGCGATGCCGCTATGTACGACAATAATAAAATATCGGCTACTAGATATATTGCCTCGCCTGCGGCGGTTTATTACATTTTTTCTTGCTTGTTTTATTTAGGTATAAATATGAAGCCTTGATTTTGATTGCTGAGGGCAAATTAGCAGATCGTTAGCGTAAACTAAAGAGTTTTTTTTACATTCATAACATTCGGTGCTAGGTAATCGCGGTTACGCGGCTAAAACACATTAGTTGTATAACTAAGGTAATTTGTATGAGTACAAAACCTTATTAGGTAATAAATCATTACTACAGTTAGTTGAAGTACGAGAAAACACAGCACATGCTCGTTAATGAAAGTGCAAATTATTTGTTAGCGTCATGCCCGCGAGTTTAGACTGCGGTACATTCGCGTACACTCGCTTTCATTAATACCTGATACGCTTGTGTTGGTACCTGTACGTCGTGGTTCTATTGTAAACTTACTAACGAGTGATTCCTGGAACCCATAATGTCCGTGTTGACCTTTATTTCGCCCCCAGCTTAATAGTAAACTGGGTAGAATTTCATGGAAATACATAAAAAGTACTGGCATGTGACTACGAATTTTATTTCACACTAAAATTTAGTCATTTACGTTGAAGTTTTATGTTTCAAAAAGCAGGAATTTAAAAAAAAAATACAGCAAAACTGCTATAAATGCGAGACTGTTCCGCATTATGATGTACTACGAATGTAACTGTACTGTTACAGTCAAACTTTTCGCAATGTACACACCGTTCTGCTGAGCAATAACGTGCACATGTGTGCTGTGTACAGTCGACAACAGTGGACTAGTTCGCGCGTGAGTCGAGTAGGTCAGGCCCGGGGCTTGCGACGTGTCTCCACAATAATTTTATTAATATTACCCCCGGAAGCCTGTCACGCGCGAAACAACCGCTCGTATATCTTCAGTCTGCGAAAAAATATGATATATTGAGAAAACGAGAGACGTAAGAGCTTTTCTTAGCTTCCCTTCGCGGAGTTTAGCGTCTTTTTAGTGTACTTGAGTACGTTGTAAGGTTTTACTACACCTCGCAATGGGGAGTTAGTATCTTGGAATAAAATTAATAGCATTTCTATTTCGTTTTACCAGACTTTTCCTTAGTTAATTTGTAAAGCGAGTTAGCCTTGAGTGAGCTTACGTAAAACCGTTTCCATTTATAAAAAAAACGCTGTTGTCAAAAAAATTCCGAATATTTTCATCGTCCGTTTCTGCTTTATGTATACCGGCACGACAAGAATTGATCAAAGGCCCAATATCGCTGCACGTACAACATACCTACTTGTAGCGACACGGAGCATAATACTCAAACGACAAGGAATTTTTTGAAGTCTGATATGGAAAAAGTTCTATGACTGTGAATTTTTCTGTTGCAAAGCAAATAAATACAGGCAATAATATAAAATAATCTTTTATAGGTATTTAACGTACTGATTTACTAAGGAGAGACATAAAAAATCGCTAATTATATACTTAATCGCAATAAACATAATAATTTGAGATAATAAAATGTATTGTATTCTTCTAGCGTGTCGATGACAATCTAAATTGTATTACAAACTTACCCACTATGTTACGGGCTAATTACATTCAGTGACTCGACATACAAGTGAACCTGAGTCTAGAATCAAAAGTTATTTCCCCACACAAACTTCAAAACGCAGTTAGTTCCCCGAGCCAAAATATTCTGATCGCGTTGAACATTAAACGTGCACAGATTGGCGAGGCTCATACGTGGTAGCGTGTCGTGACATGCCTCCACCACTCATCTGGCCACATTCGGCACCGCCGTAATGAGTAGCGCAATTCTTTAGTGCCCTCCAACACGACACATCTATGCGGCCGCGTTATAGCCATTACAACAGCGAACCACCAATCTAATATAATTTATATTTCCGATACATTATGCGTGACATTCAACGTCCAAACTTGAGGATTTGTCAGAACAGCTTTATTGTGAAATTATTCTTAGTGAATCGGCGGTGACACCGAAATAAAGGGGCGGGACCGATTTGGAATTTCATTTCTTTGCTCTTATCTTAATGCGAAGCGTCGTGTCTCGTCTTGACTAGCTGGGATTGCTCTTTTTCTTTCGTTTTATTTACATCAAAACTTTTTGTAGGTACATTTATTTTAGCACATTCGTTTACAAAAAAGTTATAAATCTCCATCAATAAAAATAAAACGTATTGTAGTTTTCATCGTCGTATCAACAGCTGTTTCATAAGTAAACCTGCCGAAACTTTTCAAGATTAATATAATATATTTTTATAATAACGCTTACATAACTTCTTACTTTCAATATGTTAAGGGTAGTAAACTTAATAGGAAACTACGAAAATTCTTACGTTTTATAGTCCACTTTACCACGAAATTCACTTAGGTAACGATCAGCTAAAATAGAGCAGGTACGTAATAAAGATAGTTTGATAAAAAATATATTACGGTTTTGGCACAAACGTACCTATTATAAATAGCGACAAGGTTCCAAGGTTAGTTTCCCCGGTAAGGGCTATTGTACATAATTTGTCTTGGACATAAAAAAGTTACGCAACATACATATCGGGGGCACAATACCTCTCGGGTCTTCAAGCAAATTGATACCCGACTGGCACCGCGAGACCAAGTAATCCGTCTTTATTAGGGTAGTCTTCACACTGAGTAAATTGAAAATTCCTTCTAAGTATGACTGATGTTGTACATTACTTGGCCCCAACACGGTGACAGTTTTTCCTTAAAGAAAAGAAGATTATTTCATGCGGTGTGGAAACGGAGCGTTTTAATATTGCATCTATTTATATTCATGGGCTCTTTATCGCCTCGAGAAAGGGAAGCCAGGAATCGTAACGATGTAAGTACAGAAAAACAGTGATATTCACTTAGGCATTCTTTTTCTTGGAGTTATACGAAGGCGGGGCTTGTTCCCCGAGTCGGGAGCGCGGGCCATGAATGTTTTGTGTCGACGATTTTGAGTACCGAAATTAGCTCTCGTCTACTGCGCTGTACAGAGGTATGCATGCATTTTAATCTAACGAGTATCATGGCTGGATAGAAGCAAGCTTGTACGAGCACAATTTCGTTGATATTACCTAACAAACGACGTGTATTCTCACTCGCTCCTGCGTCAGTAAAGAAAACAAAAATGTGAATAAAATTATGTTTTTCATAAAAGGGATTTTCGTGATAAGTTTTCGTCGACTTACTCATGCGGCGGGGTCGTAAACTCGTAACTTGTATTAAATTAACCAAACGGAAGAGGTAGTATGTATGAGAAAATTCTTGGTGTAATTTACGGCGCTTATAGTATAATTATGGCACAGGAGGGCGACTATTGAAGGGTACAGAGAGGCTTAAGACTGTATTATAACGTGTTATAACGTGCGCACTATGTGCTTGTGGGTAGCACTACAGAGGGTACGGAGGGTGCAGGGATAATGAAAGAAATAATAAGGAGTAGAACCTAAAAGGAGTAATATGCGACCCTTTACAATAGCCAGACTTAAAATTAATTAAAGTTTGACTAAGAAGTCTAGGGTGTGGGTGCGGATGAAGCCAATAAGTTGTGATTGGTCGTTGGGAGCCATCCTTGAGACAATAACCATGTCTTCTTAATTTAAAATAGACTTAATGGGAGAAACAGCCAGGGACAAAGTTGTCTGGCATCGGGGACCATTTTTGATCAATAGACAACTATTCTCAATATATACTATTTACCTTTGATAGTCGTAACGGGTCGTCAGGAACCCAAAAGTCTAACAACCAGTCTTACCAAGCTATATCGTGTTACCCAGTTACTGGGTTGTGGTCCGATGGGCAGTCGCTCCACGTAAAATAATGGTATCAAAGCTGGCCCCAACATAGTTGGGAAAAGGCTAGGCAGATTGTTTGCACAGATACTCTACAAAAATAATATTAGGGGTAAAGAGTGTATCGTTATGGAAATGAAAAAGCTGGACTAAAAGTTGTTGTAACAAATACAATTAGAACTATTTCAAGCTTTCATTTGTAACAATTCAAAATATTTTAACAAACAATATTAATAGTCGTAAAACGTTTGCAACAGTCAGTTGTACGAGTATGTCTACAGAACTCTTTATTTTGGGAATTCCCGTTGCTCAATTGGGTTTGTTGGTCCAGTTTTTTATTCGATCGAACAGCAAATTAGACCATTTTTCTCCTATTTTCATTTCGTTGATGCCCGTCTTTGGATTCATTTATTATAGGTTCATTTGTCAATAGGTAAATTAGAAAGATTATAAAATAAATTATATAAGTTATGAACTAAAATACTTAAGCTTTCCATTTCATAATTTACTAAATTCAATTGCAAGGTATACAGTCAAAAAGCTGCTTTTTAAAAGAAATGAAATTATGTTCATTTCTGTAAGCAACTTTTACAAGTAAATTTTTTGTCAACCTTTAAAAACTAGATGCCGCCGGTATTTCCTAGCTGACTGATCCCCGAGAAGAAATGCCAAAACTATATCAGAGGTAACAGTCTCTTCTAAAGTTCAAACATTATTTATGTATTAGGCATAGTGGACTGCAGATTTGCTGAACATTTTCTATTTTGTTAAGTACCTGCCTGGTACTTTTTGAAAGGCCTACACTGTCCTCCCATACCTATTAACACTGTAATTCGAAAATATTGTTAAAGCCAATTATTTTAAAAAAAGTAACCGTGGAGTTTCTTGCCGGCTCTTCTCCATAGGAAACGACCAATTGGAACCGTGCACCTAGCTTCTGACGTTTCTTAAGTGCCCATGTAGGTTTATGTGAAATAAAATATTTTGATTCTGATTGAGATCCTCACATATTACATAAAACAAAGTCCTCCGCCGCGTCTGTCTGTCGTCCTGTTCGCGATAAACTCAAAAACGACTGCACAGATTTTCATGCTGTTTTCACCAGTGGATAGAGTGATTCTCGAGGAAGGTTTTAGTACATAATAACTGACATCCACACGGGCAGAGCCGTGGGCATCAGCTAGTATTATATAAAGGAAACAAGCGCCCGCGAAACGCGTGTTGTCTGTATGAAGATAGGTGTTTAAAATAGGGTTTTGAAGATAGGGTACCTACTGTGATTAAAGCTTTCTCTTCTGGTGCGATGTGAGGAGATGGAGGGGTTTAGTTAAACACAATGAGATCCGTCTATCAACTAGTACGAACTATCTTTAATGTTCAACGGTTCAGTTTATATACATAATATAAATAAATAAATAATAAATAAAATAAATAACGTTTTTACTTGTAGTGAAATGTAAAAATGAATGAAACGTGGGTATGTGTGCCGCTGCTGCGCGAAACACTTTTTTCGGTAGTTTTGTGAGTGTATAAAATATCTGTTAATATAATATCATTGGGGCCTGTACACACGTACCACAACCACACCACATTGCAGCGACATAATGTGGGCGAGCAGTGGCTACGTGTGAATAGTGTCGCTGCAACTTCTTACAGTTGCGTTGTGGTAATTACAACATTTCGATGTGGTTGCTGCATTTGATTGTGGTTATGTTGTGGTAAAGTGTTTACAGACAGACAGATCATTGTCTACGGCCGTGCCGTCGCGTTGATACAACGTTGTGGATGCGTTGAGACTGTGACGTCACCTTAATGTGGTCGGTATCGCCCACGGTTGGTCGCCACGGGCCAAATGTGGTCCGTGTGAGTAGACTATTAATTTTCATACTGATTAGCGCCCGTCCACATGGTGTCGTTGTGGTGTGGTTGTGGTACGGTTGTGGTACTTGTGAACGGGCCCTAAAATCATTTATTTCCATTGTTGCAGTGTCGACGGTGGACGTGGACGCGGTGCTGGGTCGCACGGCATCGCTGCCGTGTGACGTCACGCCCGACACTAATGAAGACAGGGTCTATATGGTGCTGTGGTTCCGAGCGGGGAAGGCTACTGGCGGAAAACCTATATACAGGTACTTTTATACTACTATACTATAATCCTAGCATCAGCCTATAATGTTCCCTTTCCCACTACTGGGACACATGCTTATCCTCACTACTGGGAAAGTGCCAGTATGTAATAGACTATATGTAATAATTTATTGCCGCTATCTGGCCGAACATCCAGATTCAGGACTGCTTCCGAGAATTTCCTAAAGCAATTATCAATTTATCCGACCTTGTGATAATAAATAAAAATATTTTTGTTCTGAAATGAATATTTTAAGCAGTTTAAAAAGTATGAAAAACAAAACAACAACCGAGCAGTGAGATAATTAATAGAACTTAAAAAAACAACTCATTCAATTCAAAACTCTCGTAGCGCTACGCTGCTACGCGGTCGGCTACGAAATGCTACGCAGTTCGTAGCTTCATCGCTACGTGTTATCCCTGTTTGATATTGATTCTTCATCAAATAATTGTATGTAAATATGGAATTATTATTGTTTCCTATAGTGTAAGCAATTATAACGCTGTGTTAACGTTTGATTAGCTAGTGGAATGGGTATTATTATTATGGTTGCTTTGTGCTGATTTCATTTGAGCTGGATGTAAACTACAGTGAGTGATAGTGAGTTTTGGGCTCTGCATCTGCATCTGCAATATTTGCGTTGCATATCTATTGCTACCTATTGCTAGCGTTTAGTTTGTGCAGAATAAACAATCTTTCTTTCTTCTTCTTTCTATTATTTATTATAAATAAAAAAATAAAAAAAACTTAGTAATCATTTACAAAAAATAATTATAATTTATATTATAAGCATAAGGACATTTGGTAAAATATTTTGATCAAAGAAACTATATTTAACGGATTTTATTGATTCATGATTTTAAACCATTAAATACAAATGATCGTTATATACTTAAACTTTCCACCTGAGTCCGAGCTGAAATTAATTTGAACAGCATATAAATGGCAATGCAATCATATTATTTCGCAAAGTTTTTTTTTTTTTTGCCAGCTTCTAAATAAAAAAGTTAAATGTGTCCTCCTTGAACCATCCCGCCACTATTAAACATAAATACACTAATCTACACCAAATTCTTATATCCCCAAGCATAGTTTTATATCGTTAGTTTGGTTCGATTAATTGCCTACAGTATAGTAGCGGCCGGACAAGCCTGCGGCGCGAGATAAGCCGCCAGACCAAGACATCAATCATCCTTTGACAAATTTATGTGATTCCGACACAGATCTTGTACATGCACTGACCACTACATCTGTATTGTAGGTGCTTGGCAATCCTGCCAGGGTTGCGGGTTAGTCCGAAAGGGATACCGGGACCTTGGCAACAGGCAACTGAAGGAACACGGTTGGGTTTTAGTCAGTAAAAGTCTGACACGCCCAGAGCGGGAGAAGTCATTGGATGATTTCCCACCCTCTAAAAAAAAAAAAAAAAAGGTGCTTGGCAATGCTTGGTATTCAGTCAATCTGCCTAGCCTTTTCCCAACGATGTTGGGGTCGGCTTCCAGTCTAACCGGATGCAGCTGAATACCAGTATTTTACATGGAGTGACTGCCGATCTGACCTCCACAACCCTGTAACTGGGTAATACGATACCCCTTGGTAAGACTGGTTGTCAGGCTTTCGGGCTTCTGTCGACCCGTAACGACTGTCAAAGATTCACGAATGACAGCTGGGACCAACGGCTTAACGTGCTTTCCGAGGCACGGAGGAGTCTCGGCATGTAAAGGTGGTCACCCATCCACGAACCAACCCCAACAACCGTAGCTTAACCTGATAGATCGACCCGTGCGGCCGTTATAACTTAGCCACAAGCTTGGTATTCAGTGTAGAATTATTTTATTACCGGGAACTCTTCTGGTCCCAGGAACTGCCTGAAAATAGGGGAGCAAACTAAATAATCCACGCTCTACAGTCACCCTAGTAACCAACAAGGCAGTCAATAATTACCGCATCAACGTGACATCACAGTACCTATAATAAAGTAAAGGCTCTTACATACTGGCGCGATTCGTCACGCAACGCGACGCCACCGCATTGTTCGCCGTGAAGTTTTCTCAGAAATTGTTTTTTTTTTAATTCGCGTCGCGCGCCGATTCGCCCCAGTATGTAAGAGCCTTAACAGTATTATATCTCGGCAGTGACCTTGAAATAATTACCTACGGCCGCTCGGTAGATAAACCTTCCACATCCTTGCTTAACTATCGCGCACTCGAGACTGCTGCGTATACTGAGATTTCGAAGCGCATCGTATTGGGCCGATTTCTATGAAGATATAATACTGTTACTTATTTATACTGTGGCCACGTCAAAGTCTATAATCATTTATTCAGATGACACCATAAACCTGTAAATGATAACATAAAGAGCACGTTAGCACCTGTGTCACAAAATGAATAACTACAGAAGGTTGGTTGCAAACAACGAGCGCACGCACACATAAATACACTAAACCGAGATTACAAGATTATTGTACGATAATCGTGTTAGAGTTCAGTTTGCGTTACTACTTAAAAAAGGAGTAATTATCTTTTCAAGATTTCCAGTGACTCTGAAAGCAACTATTTTCACACATCATCATCTGCCTAGCCTTTTCCGAACTGTGTTGGAGTCGACTTCCAGTCTAACCGGATGCAGCTGAATACCAGTATTGTACATGGAGCGACTGCCTATCTGACCTCTACATCCCAGTTACTGGGCAACACCCCTAATACCGGTGATACCCCTTAGTAAGACTAGTTGTCAAACTTTCGGGCTTCTGACGACCCGAAACAACTGTCATAGATCTACAAATGACAGCCGGGACCAAGCAACGGCAAGAATTTAAAGATAAAGTCACCCATACACGGACCAACCGTGGCAAGCGTAGCTTAACCTGATCACTTGTACGCGTGCGGTTGTTCTTACTTAGCCACACAACTAAATTCTCACACATAAAGTTTATATTTGTTTATGTGGAAACAAAGATTTGAATATAGAATATGTGTGTGTGCCTGTTTTAGTTGTATGAAGCCGACCTTCTGTCCTTATTTATTTAGTGCCTCTATCTCAAGTATAAACTTAATCTGTTGTTCAAGAGTATCATGTTCACATTTCCTGAGTGAGATAGCACACAATTTCATTTTACTATCCTCACCTAAAGGAGCTATGCTTTATTATACGTCTCTGCACTATTCTTGCGTGAATGGGGATGTGTTTGAAGTAAAAACTATTTTTTTTTTTAAATAACGAGTTACTTGTCAAGGAAAAGTGAAAGTGATCGTGAAAGGTGGATTTTTTTTTTTAAAACTGGGCGCGAAGAAGGGACCTCTTTGCGATTTGTTTATTCTGGTTTAGGAAAGGGTTCATGTTTTACAGTAAACTCACTTATACAAAATTGTTTACAGGTTCTCTTGAGCATTATAATTAGATATTTAAGGCTCCCATCCATATTTAAGGCAGGCAGGCGCGACGCGACTCTGGTGGAGAATTTTCTATGAAAATGTCACGGAAATTGACACACTGAACTGACGCGCCTCATTACCGCATCGCGTCGCACCAGTCTCCACGAGCCTTTATTTTGTAAAAAATACGTAGTTTTTAAGTAGGTATAACATAATCCATTCGGGAGAAATCGTGTACTTCACGGTACTAATTCTGCAAAATTGTTACCAAAGCTCTAATTATAGTAAAAAATTATCTTATGCGCCTGATAAAATTTATCAGGCACATAAGGCGCATAGTAATTTAATTATAGCGATTATTTGTCTGTACTAGTTGCCAGACACTGAACATGTATAAAGAAATACCTACTGTTTATTTCTTGTAACTACTTATACATAAAGGGGTATTTTTCATCTAAAGGAAACAACCAATACACGATTCAGAAACTCAAAGTAACACTAAAACACACAAACGGCCGCAATAAATTAACCACAACAAAATCAATTGCAAAAACCGAACCACAAACAATTCAGTCATGAATAAATAAAAGAAAATGAAAGAAAACCATGCACGAGAAAACAAAGGGGTGTTCCCAAGATTGTGTTACAGCTTCCTGTGGCAAATACACATTTACACTAATGTCGAGGTAAATATGAAATATGAGATGGAAGACAAAAATGGCGGATTGATTTACCGTAGCCGTCGGAAGCCGGATCTCAGGGAGATAGGGACTTCCGTACTACAGATATACGTTACATACCAGGGCTATGACGGATTTTTTTTATGATCGTGGTATTAATGTTGTAATCTGAGTTAGTTGAATTATTAGAGATAATGACAGATCAGGATTTTATGTTTCTTTTTTAAATTGTTTTTATCTGAAAAGCAATCATATTGCTTCTTACTCATAATTTATGTGACTATTTTCTATAGTCTGGTAAATAATAAAATGTTTAAATATATTATGTAGATCTTCGAATACACTTTTACAAGTAAATAACTAGATAGCACCTGGCATTTCTTATCGGATCATGACTGATAAATGAGATATTGCTTCTTACTCATAATTTATATGACTATTTTCTGTAGTCTGTGGTAAGTAATAAAATGTTTAAATATATCTTTATTTAGATCTTCGAATACACTTTTACAAGTAAATAAATCGATACCGCCGGCATTTCTTATCTGACCGTGACTGATAAATGAGAAGAAATGCCGAAACAAAGTTAGAGAAGTTAGTAATATAGTAGTGTATCTAGTTAGTAATAGATTTAATGATGGGAAAAAATAATATGCTTTTATTCATGTTTAAAAAATGAGGCATGAGTTTCAGTTTTCATCATGATTATAATTTTCATGTACGCAGTACAATCAAGCTGAGTAGGTACTAGTACATTGATACCATCTTCATCTTACAAAACAATTTCAAATAAATCTTCTCAAATAGAAAACGAAAACATCTCAGAACTTCAAAGGGCCACCCCTACAACTTACACGAATGACCGCCTGATACGATTGGAATTTGAATCAATCCAATTCCGTCCATATTTTATTTGGACTTGAGTTCATTATCCAACGAGCACAGTTGAAGTGGATTGAAATATCCGATCGGGATCACGTCGTAAACGGACCAGGTAGTTTTCATATTTTATGAAGTTATATATTTATCTTACATAGATGTCCACGTTTTATTGTTTTCTAAGATATTTCTGGTTTTGATATAAAAGGAAACAATATCCTGACCTCACTTTCTCAGGACGGACTTTGTTCTTTGAATGTAATAAAGCTTTTGATATAAATATTCATAAAATGTATCGACGATTTAAGCGTGTTCCACTGGGAACCGATTTCACTGAAAATCAGAGGTTGTTTGAGTCCAACTATAATAAAGTAATAAAAAAAAAAACAATCTGCCTAGCCTTTTCCCAACTATGTTGGGGTCGGCTTCCAGTCTAACCGGATGCAGCTGATTACCAGTATTTAACATGGAGCGACTGCCTATCTGACCTCCACAACCCAGTAACTGGGCAATACGATACCCCTTGGTAAGACTGGTTGTCAGACTTTCGGGCTTCTGACGACCCGTAACGACTGTCAAAAATCAACGAATGACAGCCGGGACCAACGGCTTAACGTGCTTTCCGAGGCACGGAGGAGTCTCGATATGTAAAGATGGTCACCCATCCACGGACCAACCCCGTCAAGCGTAGCTTAACCTGACGGATCGACCCGTGCGGCTGTTATTAATTAGCCACGAGCTCCTAGCACTATAATAAAGTAATATTTTTTATAAAATTCTTTATCTTTGTTCTGTTAGCCTATTATGAAACAATAATACCATTTGGATCCATTATATCATGCTACTGCTGAGTAAAAGCTTTCATTCTCTGCCATACTGAACCATTACAGAAAATATTGGCATCTAACCGTTTGGCTCAGACCCACCCAGGTCTTATCCGTGACTCTTAGTAGGTCACTCGCTGACCTGGTTCTGCCAACACTTTCTCTGTAGCCTTTTAGCATCCATGCCGTTTTGGTTTTATTCTACCTGCCAAAGTTAAGTCTTGCCAAATGTTTTAAACTTGGCTTTTATTTTTATCGAATGGCCACAACAACAGGTATTATTTTATTTATTTATTTAAACTTTTCGCACTAAAAAAAGGTACAAAGGCGGACTTAATCTGAGAGACTGAATCTTCTTTACCTGAGGCATTCTCTATTCTCCCAGTTTTTCACCGTTTGTGCATTACCCATAATTTTACTGTCCGGGGGTCAAATCTTTCTGCATTTGCCGGATGATCTTGTGGTATTTGCTTGAAATTAAAGTATCAGTCCGGGAAGTGCATGGCACGGAACTACCCGGGTAGGCGTAGAACGGCCCTAATTACTTAGCATTTTTGTCAGTGAATCTGTGTTGTTCTTTCCTTAAGACCATCTCAGACACTAACATCTCAGTCACTGACCAAGATTATGTTTGAAATTGACCCTTGAGTCTAGTGTTTCTTTTCAGAGTAATTTGGACAAGAACCACCGAAATCATGTAGTTTTAACATGTTTTTGACGTGTTACAGTGGTTTTTTTTAACCTATTTACAGAAATAAATATTATTTATCATAATTTTTTGAATAAGAACGTTGCTTTTTTGGATTCCAAATTTTTTTCATCTTTCGTCAGTACAGGTTTTGTATGAATTTTTAGCTCACTAACTACTGTTGACTTCTGTTACTGACCGTACATTCTAATTATACTCTCTGTTCAAAACTATCATTGTTCCCACACTTCCATTCATCGAAATTTAAATACTTATTTGATTGATTCGGTAGAGCAAACTGTTCTGTTTTGTAGATTTTCTATTATGTTATACCTCAATTATGGAATTCCATGAAATATTCAATCGAATCATAGACTGATAACTGGATTTTTGGCGTACAACAATATACTAAAAACATCCGCTTTTGTTAAAGTTTAATGAGTGAGGGGTTTAAACAAAATGCAACCGGGAAAATGTTACACAAGTGAAGGGTTCTGTCCGTGTTGTTGTTGACTCTTTTTTATGTGGCTCTGTTCTGAAATATATGTCAAACGCATTTCCAGGGCCTACACCGTGGTACTGGTTCACATCGTGGTGTTTGTGCCGACGTCATGTTAGTCACTTTTTTTTATTTTATTAACAAAAGGGGGTTTTTATCCATATGGATATGCCAACCCCATCGTACCTTATAAGTTATTTAACTTTTATCAAAAAATAAGTACAACTATAGAAATTGAATCATTCATCATCAATCAAATCAAATCAAATCATTTATTTGCATAATACATGTCAAAAAGGTGTTACAGGTATATAAGGTACATTGTATTATAACCTAATGAGGTGTGCAAATTAATATATTAGGTACTAATAGCAACATTAAATACACAGAATAACATTACATTAAAAATATAATGTCAAAATAAAACTACATAAGTCAAATCAGAATTACAATATTAATTATTGGATATTTGTGGTCATTTCAGATAAAATCAGTCATCTTTCATTTAAATAATCATTAATAGAATAGTAACATTTTTCAACTAGGAATTTGTGCAAACCTAATTTGAATTGGGCTATGTTGTGTAGGTCAGTGATAGTTTTGGCAACTTATTGTATATTTTGGGTGCCATGCCCAAAATGTTTTTATTAAATACTGCTTTTTTATGACGTCTTACGCATATTTTATGTTTGTGTCGTGTGCTTTTTGGATGTGTATAGAGATGTAGATTAGCTTTGACGAAAATCGCCACTTCATATATATAAAGACACGGGAATGTCAATATTTGGAACTGTTGAAAATGTGGCTTACAACTTTCTGTGCGTTGTATGCCACACATTGCCCTTAAGCATTGTTTCTGGGCTTTGAACGCCATTTCTCTGTCTGGTGAGTTCCCCCAAAATATAAGCCCATAGCGTAAAGTAGATGCAACATACCCATGATACGCCATCAGTAATGTTGCCCAGTTTGACACTTTATTTTTTGACACTCAATGACTAGGTATAATAATTTTCACCAGGCTACACAACCTCTTTGCCACTAGTCACTTTTTAAAATGATTATTTACTAGCTGCACCCCGCGGTTTCATCCGCGTAAGTCTCGATCCCGTGGGAATATCTATTATAATATACATAATCACACCACAATAACATAAAATCACAAACATTTTTAGTGTTAGTAACAAATTGTACCTATAAATTATGTTAGTATTGTTAGTAATACCTAACTGATGCCTCTGGCTGTCCTTATCCACTGGTTTTGGAAAGGACGGTTAAAACAGGTAGCAATAACATGATGATTTCTGCTGCTTCGCAGACACTGCAGCAAGGAGTTAGCTTTCTTGCGCATGATGGCTTGAAAGCTAGCTGTACACGCTGCAGCAAACATGCCTAATATAATTATTTATTATTTTTATTTATTAAAGCTTTAGGCAGAAGTAAAAAAAAATACTGTACAAAGGCAGGATTTAATGCCTGAGGCATTTTCTACTAATCAACCTTAGGGTGATGCAGAGACAACATGGCAGGTGCAACATACGGGATAGATAACTCGAAAAAGGATAAATAGTAATACATAATAATACATAATATACTTACATACATACCTACCTACATATTAACAGAATAAACTTTGTCAGGAGAAGTAACCATAGGTAGAGTAATATACACGGCGGAGGGAATTAGTATCTATTGTACAGGGCTCAGGAAAGAGGACTCCTCATGGCTCCCAGCGTCAAATCCTAGCCCAACAAAGGCAACAAAGTGATAGTTTATTTTGGTCAAGCTTTGAATGAATAATAATTGATTTACTTAATCAACATTGTTGGTACATATAACGATTTCAGGCCTCGTCTCGGTGAGAGAGAGTGGTCCGTAATCCACCACGCGGGCCCAGTGCGGGTTGGTTGATGTCACATATCTTCGAGTTTTTGTTTCTAGGATATGTCGGTTTCCTCACGATGTTTTCCTTCACCGTTTTTTGAGAGCAGTGGTGATGAAATTATTTACACAAAGTAAAGCGCCTGTCTGGGTTCGAACCTACGACCTACAACTCGTAATTCGCGGCCATTAACACGGAGCCACCACTGCTCTCAGCAGTCAACGGCAACTAAGCGTTGTAAATACACTGAGAAAAAAAACATATTATAACTCTTAGCTCTGACTTAGCTTAGACTGGGATTAAACATTAAATAGAAATACCTCAAATGCTCATCACACTTCTAACCTTTAGCGAAAGTCGGAACTTAATTATTTTTTTGGGTTCCTTACCCACAGGGTGCCAACGGGACCCTATAATTAAAGGCTCCGCTGTGCATATGTCTGTCACAGGCCTGTATCTTTTGAACCGTAGTAGTAGAGACTTGAAATTTTCACAGAGTACACTACACTACCTGGCAGCTGTTGCACTACACTACATAGCAGCTATAACAACACAAAAAAAATAGCTAAAAATTAAAGGGGGAAGTAAAAGAACACATAAAAGAAAAGTGATATTGTACGGTAATAGCTACGGAACCTTTCGTGTGCGAATTTGACTCGCACTTAGCCGCTTATTTTCTGGGAAAATAATATGTATTTTACATGTTAAAATTTACTTTGACTGACATAACGTATTTCCAAGTACAATTTTAAATAAGTGAAAATGCAACAACCTTGATAAGAGAGATACAGAAACCGTCGCACAATTCCATTTCGCAGAACTTATTATTTGACAAACTTGTAAGGGACAGAATTTCTCGTAAATAATTGTCACTCAATCTTTGATTCCATTTAATTCCTTTGAAAAACGTTACTTATTTATAAAATTCTGATAATTTCAACTCATTAAAAACTGATAGGAAATAATTATCAGTTGTCTAAGTTAACCTACTTTACTTATATTTCAGGGAATCACCTTCAATTTGGAAAGACGACTGAAACTTTGATGTATTGAAAACCTTTATGAGTCAGGAAATTAGCTTTTCATTTTAGCGGTTTTCTGCCCATCTATGTTATAATCGGTTTGGGAGAAAAGTCCCTGAAACGGTTCTTGCGAACATATCAGATTATATAAAAAGTTGACTTGGTCCAGTCAAAGTTGGTACTCCAAAACCCGTAGAAAATACTACAATTAATAATCATAGTTTCCAAAAACCTATAAATAAATAGTAATTACATGCAACTGCATCTCATACTCATCAGACTACATTAACAGAGTAAGTAATTACCACAGAGTAGTTTCGCTACAGAAGCTACACACGTCAAACTAGCAACACACCCGGCCTGCCTCGCGCCGGTCATTAATCACGTCGCGTCGTTTAGCCCTATTATTAGGGTAACTGCCGACGGCTTTTAAATATCCACCTAGCGATACTATATACCATAGGTGTCAAGGCAATAGCTGGTCGGGGATTGAACCGTTTTGACGCACTAACTTAGCTTATATAACTACATACATACTATAAATTATAGTCACATTTCGTCTGTCTGTGTAACCGCGTTGTTGTTTAAAACTTCGCAATGGATTTTGATACGATTTTCACCATCATTTAGAAAATTTCTTCCGGAAGGTATTTTTTTTATTTTTATGTTAGCCTACTCTGTCCCTCAGCTGAGAAAAGGTTAATGTGTAATAAGTAAATTGTTATTTTTCCACTCTGTAATCGGCATTTTCTTTTTAACTTGTGATTGTTTCGTTTGATAATGTCGCAACACATTAGGTACGCAACTAAATTGTCTTTGGCCTCTGGCCCTGACATCAAGCAATAGACAACATTTGTCAAACTTTTATAAGTATTTATTAATGAATAAAGCCTCGCTTTTGGCAATTTTTTACTTAGAATACTCATTTTTATTGTGTAATGTGCGTTTAGTTTGTGCAGAATAACTAATTTTTCTTTCTTCTTTGTATAATGCATTCTTATACTTACGTTAAAAATGCCTCAGTTGATAATAAATTATTAGAATTAGAAATTAGGGGGATAAATCTTAAAAGATTAATTTCTAAACCAATTCGGTTTAAAGAAATTTATTCTCATAAGAACTTACAGTCCGCTTATAATGAGATACAAAGCAATACGTATGATAATACAATACAATTTCCTCCAGAGTTACCATGTACCTACATACATATTTCTTAAGCTTATTTTTAAAAGTATTCCCGTTATCAAGTCAACATCCAAATCATTTAAATTGGCGAAATATCATTGTTAAGCCAAGTAATAGAAACCGGGCGAAGCAAGGGCATGTCGCTAGTTTTGAATAAACTGAAGAAATGGTACAATCATGCTACGAATGTAAATTTCGTGAAGACGATTTCAATTCTTTCGTTAACTTGAAATTGAAGGGAGGAAGGTTTCTTTTATAAATAGAGAGTAATTTCAAGGTCTCTTGCCACCAAGGTCAGAGGCCCTAGACAAAGTGACATTCTATCAGTGATAACGATGGTGGAAAAGGCAAAAATGTATAGAATTGACATAAGCTATCGAAAAGCTTATGTCAATCCTGTTGAAAGTCGTTGTAGAAATACGAAACGCTTTCGAAGCGATTGTCACTTGTCTAGGCCCTCTGAGGCCCTAGACAAAGTGACATTCTATCAGCGATAACGATGATGGAAAAGGCAAAAATGTATAGGATTAACATACCTAAGCTATCGAAAAGCTTATGTCTATCCTGTTGAAAATCGTTGTAGAAATACGAAACGCTTTCGAAGCGAATGTCACTTGTCTAGGCCCTCTTATTAGCCTAGGTAGTATAAATGTAAAAATATTAATAAAAGTGCACACGATCGCTGAACACGGGGTTCTAGGGTCTATTAAGCGGTGTCAGGTTTCTCATTAAGCCTTTCTCAGTAGCAGCCCGGAGGTTAGGCTTACTCCAATCGGTTCTCACAATTCGATCCCATAGTTTTGAGTTATACCTGATTAATGGGAACAGGCTCGCATCTCATCATATTATAAGCTAATAAAATAGTGGCTGTTCTAGAAACTGACTTTTATACTCCTTCGGAAAATTTTGGCGTGATATCACAATAATTTCTAAAAACACTTGAAGTTGAAAAATAGCTCTACAAAGAGCTTTACTTCTACTAATATGCTACATTGTTACTACATTGTAGCCCACTGTACATTATTGACGCAACGCAAGCTTCGTCTAGAGAATTACTTTCCTCGCTCCATTTGTCCACAAGAGGTTCATCAAAGTGGTTAGTGATGGGACGATGATTTTAATCCTTCCGAAGCGGCCGACCACCGTAGTAGCAAGGAGCAATATTGTTCACCCCCTGTATCAGACGAGGCTACCTATATTTATGTAGGCGTGCCACCGTAACTAACGTATGCTGTGCTGTGCGGAGTTAATTAACTAAATCAATATTTAATAACATATTTATCCCCCATTAATCATTGCCTTTTAAAAAAAAATCAGAAGTCTATAAATGATTTTCAATGCCTAAAGAATTTTATATATAAACTAGCTGCCGCCAGCGGCTTTGCCCGCGTGTAATCTTTATAAATTATATGCCTATGTTACTCAGGGTGAATGTAGCTTTCTAATGGTGAAAGAATTTTTGAAATCGGCGCAGTAGTTTTTGAGTTTATTCATTACAAACATACACACAAAAATACAAATCTTTCCTCTTTATAATATTAGAGTAGATGTATAAAAACTTATAGCACTATGTACTTAGCTAAGTACTTTAAAGCTACTATTTACTAGATTCGTCTTTCATTGACTTGAATGTGCCCTGGCGGCTGAGAGTATGTCATGCTCACTTTAATGTCTCGCTGGTGGTGGCGTGTGTGTTGGATCATTAAGTTCCCTTCAAAATGGTTGAGCTGAATGGTGCTGATCCATACGTCATGTTCGTGAACGGGCGCCATCAGTAGGGACTGGTCATCTCTTAGCTGCCACCCACGGCTTATTATAATTTATTTTAATTTTTGAATTGTTTTGTATCTTTTTTATCTTTTATTTACGGACGCTTTTAACCTGCACGTTTTTCTACATTGTACTCACATGTATAATTCCAACATGAATGATGTAAACAATATATTGTAACAATATTCTGATTTAAAAGAGTGTCCATGGAGTTTCTTGCCCGTTCTTCTCCATAGGAACCTACTACGCTTTGGAATGGGCAACTAGCTTCATCTTTCTGACTGACCGACCCCTTGACAATTCAAAAGTGCCTGTAATTGGTTAATTTGAAATAAATGCTTTGAGTGTGAGTTTGAGTTTGAGTTTATTTGTATTTGCGTATACATTTCAATTTAAAACGGAATATCAAAATAAACCAAATTATTTAATCTATTTTTTTAAGAAGGAACCCCACCGTTACTCAGCACTGTCAGCATCGATTAAGTCGTCCCATTCATCACTATATGTAAATATTAGACCTTTCTTTGGCCCTGTAGGCCCCACCGTTGACCTTGAGGGCTCAACATCAGGTCAAGGAGATCCTTTCACGAGTCGCTCTACAGGCTTCTTTATCAGCTTTAATTTATTATCGTGGGTGGTTGCTAAAATACAGTTTATATGTGAAATAAATAGGTGTGAGTGTGCATAATTATTTCATGTATTCCGATATGATAAAAACCATACTTTTTTATGGATCGCAGCAAAAAGAAATATAATTATAATAAGGCTTTAGCAGTAATGCACAAAAGTATTCATTTTTTTGCTGTCAATGCAACGGCAATATAATTTTATTTTTATAATATTAATTTAGTTATGCATTAAGACGGTAAGTCGATTAAGACATAATGTTTGTATGTATAAAACTAATGAGTGAAATCAAAATTAATTAAGTGAAACCCTAAAAACATTACCTTTAGGGCTCCGCCATGACTGGTTCCCAAACGATGTCTCAAGCATCAAAATATCCCAACACACAGATCATCACACACACACACACATTACACATCGACAACACACACACATCACACGACACATCGACACATCGACATCGTCTACATTTGCAACCCTAGTTACCTTCTAACCCTTTTTCAACAAACAGTTAACGCATCAAGTTTGTTGGACTTAACTGTTTAGTTAGCGTGGCTCAGTGTTTATTTGCATCTAGTATTTACTGCCTGCTTAGGGTGAACAAGTTCTTACAACTAATGCTAGCGGCCACACGCCGTAAAGTGAATGAACAGCGTGGTGTAAGCTTAGGTTAGCTAGATAGCGATGTGGAAAATAAAATGGCTGAAGTTTTAAATCTGTTATATAGAGAAATAAATGCTCATTTTTTATTATTATTATTACACGACTGCCCAGGGTTCATGTATTTGTGTATGTATGTAAGTTTCTTTATTCTACCATAACTTTTAAATGCCTAAACGGATTTGGATATATGAGGTATCGTTAGAATCCTTACATCATCCGATTGGTAATGTTTTTTTCCGTCCCGGACCCTTCTGTGGAACTCTTTTTAATGTAAGAGGACTGCACTGACAATTTTATTTATCTGTTACGACAGCGAGTAAATGAGTGACCTTCCGCTTTGTATATACAGATTAACAAATACAATTACTTTTTTTAACTTTTTAGTTCTTTTTTGGCAGGGCGGTCGTGTATTTTAATTTTTTACGGCGTATTTATTCCTGGTTTTAAGAAAAACTGTAGTCTCTTTTTCTGTTTCCAATTCAGTTCAGATCTTGGCCAAACTGAAGCGTATACAATCCTCTATCCATACTAATATTATAAATTCGAAAGTAACTCTGTCTGTCTATCTGTATGTTACCTTTTCACGCCTAAACACCTGCACGGATTTCGATAAAATTTGGCAGGGAGCTAGATGGCATCCCGGGGAAGGACATAGGCTACTTTTTATCAACATATCACGTGGGCGAAGCCGCGGGCGGAAGCTAGTAATATTATAAATGCGAAAGTAACTGTCTGTCTGTCGCGCTTTCACGCTAAAACTACTGAACCGATTTTAATGAAATTTGGTACACAGATAGTCTATAGTCTGAGAAAAGACATAGGCTACTTTTTATCGACATACCATGGGGGCGAAGCCGCGGGCGGAAGCTAGTATTTAATAAATAACTTTACTACTTCACAAAAGTATTACAGGCTCTTAAAAGTATTACATACTGGCGCGATTCGCCGCGCGACGCGAATTTTAACAAAACAATTTCTGAGAAAACTCCACGGCGAACAATGCGGCGGCGTCGCGTCGTGCGAAGAATCGCGCCAGTATGTAAGAGCCTGTACCCATGAAGCTAATCTTTTATTAAGTAGTATCGGAGCCCAGTTTCTTACAAGATGAATTTCAAATCAGGATCTGTTAGCAGTCTCTTATTAATAATTTAAAAACTTCGCCGCAGTACCTGATTTAAGTTAAACTTTAGAAACTGCGAATTAAATTCTTATTTCATAAATTATTAAAGGCAGCAGCTGTTCTAATATATATTTCGTGCCGTTGCCTAACTGGTTATAACTGAAATATGATAGACTAGCTTTTGCCTGCGGCCTCGCCTGCGTTTAGGTCAGCAATGATAACACGGAAACGTACTACCGGGCTCATGGTCTACCCATGTGCCACATTTTATTCTAATCCGCTCAGCTGTTTTAGCGTGAAAGCGTTACATACAAGCAAACTCACTCCTTACATATGATAAAACAAAGGCCTCCGCCGCGTCTGTATGTCGATGTCGTCCTGTTCGCGATAAACTCAAAAACTACTGCACCGAATTTCAAGCTGTTTTCACCAATGGATTTACACCCAGTTTCTGATTTGAGAAAAGTAGCAAATCTCAACTGAGTATTCTCAAATACATAAGTATGCGCTTTTAAAATCGAATTTCGTTTCTGAATTAAGATTTTTTTAACTCTAATCAAGACTGGAACGTGTTTTGCATTGATCAGGAATACTCAAGTAAATGATCAGTTGATTATGGTTTAACGAAATTCGATTTTAAAAGCGCATACTTATGTATTTGAGAATACTCAGTTGAGATTTGCTACTTTTCTCAAATCAGAAACCGGGTGATAGTGTTTTTCGAGGAAGGTTTTAGTGTATAATAACCGACATCCACGCGGGTGAAGCCGCGGGCATCATGTGTATGTTAGTCATCATGTGTATCAGATGTATGTTAGTCAGGATGTCGAGTGTGACCCGTGTACCTTCTAGGCATATCCAAAGATTTTCCTGCCATGTTTATAACACGCAACATCTCTGTCTGACTGCCCGTTAGTGTACTTATAACACGAGAACCACTAAGGGCGAACTTCACAAATGAAATGGAACGCAATCAGTCGACCGTCATCATACGTCTCAACCATGTTATAGAACTGTCAGTGTCAATATTCTATCTCAATGATGACACTGACAGCTTCCAGTACTAACCCCACAAGATCTACATATCTTCAACTATTATTTCGCTCAACTGTCGATTGGCCTCCTAATGACCGATAACAATTAAAATTCTATTGTGTCTCGTTAATGACAGTTGGAGGTATACCATCGAAGATTTTTATTTATTTATTTATTAAAACTTTATGCACAAGTAAAAAAACTACTGTACAAAGGCGGACTTAATGCCTGAGGCATTTTCTACCAGTCAACCTTAGGGCGATGCAGAGACAGACATGGCAGGTGCAACATAATATACTACATATAAATTGAAAATAATGAATAATATTTTATACATACATAGATACATACATATAAAAAAAACTTAGGAGAAATAACGACAGGTACAGGAGAAAACGAATCTTTTATCATTCTAATTAAATTTTATCTCGATACACACAGGCTTTTCCAACTCACTTTAGACATTGGCAGAATGGTCGACATCGGCTTTGCTTGCTATAATAAAAAATTGAATAGAATAGACACTGACAGCTATAACTTGAGCGCAGTTTAGATGTGCTTATCACATTCAGTATAATTGGTGAAATTGGTCCTTAGCATCCGACTTCCTTCATGATATCTTTTTATTCATAGAAATAACAACTTTCTAGCTTTAAGAAATATTTAGCTATGCCAAGCAACTGAAGCTACGGGCACAGAAACTTCTGCAACAAAGAAAATAGTGCAATATTTTACCCTGAGGTCAGGGCAAACATAACCACTTTTTTCCATTTCTCGCCCGCGACCGCTCGACCAGTGACCGGGCCCAACCTTTTAACTTAACGACGGCTGGGGCGAGCGGGTAAGTTGCAGTATTCTGGAAATTAAGTAACATCCTGAAGCCGTTTACCGAAGGGCACTGCTCTAGTTATCTGTGTAACGGCAGGTGATTGGCATAATCACTGAGTCCATTTAGGATGGGCCTCGAGTTTGGCGTATTGGAGGCGTTGATTATCTTTTTTTAACCGACTTCTTCAAAAAGGAAGAGGTTCTCAATTCGTCTGTATGTTTTTTTTATGTTATGAGATTACTCCGCCAATTATGAATCGATTTTGATGATTTTTGTTTGGTAGGTCATGCTTCAGAGGTGGGTAATTTTATTTACTTATTTTATTTTATTAAATTTTATTAACTTTGCTTGCGTAGTTTTTGAGTTAGCTTCAATATACGTATTTTTCCCATTAGTATATGTAGATGACGTTTTAAATTGAAAAGCAAAGACACCGACTTTATACTTTATTACGAAATTAAAGTAATTTTTCACTTTTTAGTGTTTTTTTTGGAAGTCGGCTGTTTTTTTTGTTGTAAAATGTGATTTTAATAAAAAAGTGCTGAAAGCATATTAATATTTATAAGATGCTTTATTTATTCGTCGTATCGCGTCGGAATATGGACATGTTTCCGATTATATTTTTTTATGGTAGATAAGGTGCTATATGATTATACCGTGTGATGATGGGCGAAAGAGCCGTCTAAAAATACACAATTTTTGTCCCATTCAGCATTTATTTGTGGAAAATCAATATCATTCAATACACCAGTACAGTAAAACTATTTTCATATTGTCTCTCGGCAAACTTAAACTATAAACATAACAAACGTGCTACCAGAATGAAAAGCCCGCTCTTGCCCGTTCTTCTCCATAGGTACCTACTACGCTTTGGAATGGGCAACTAGCTTCATATTTCTGACTGACCGACTCCTTGACAATTCAAAAGTGCCTGTTAATGGTTTAATGAAATAAATGCTTTGGATTTGAGTTTGAGGGACATTAAGAAATAGTTGTACTGTAGATGGGCTGGTTTCTTTTAAAACGTTTGGCGAAAGCTGACAGATTCTAAACCATCTATTGTGATATTATAGCCCACCCTACGATGCACTACCCACACATGCCTTTTACGGAAAACAGTACTCACAAACATGCATAACAAGATCAAGGAAAATATAATAACGAGTTAAGTAATAAGTTTTAATTATTCATTACTTGAACTTACAAATGTTTAATTATGCATTTCCCTCGCTTGACTTTTCAAACTTGGCCGCCGTGACAAGTACTGCAGTGTTTGCAGATGCTTTACTTACTATTCTTAGCTTTATTACAAGTAAGTAGTCAAGTCAAGTTGTCAAGTTAACTTAAACGATTGGTGGTTGTTATTTTGACTAAAGTGACTTTCAGCTTCGTAAAGCGCCATTTTTTTTTTAATACTTATAACGGGTGTACCCGATACATACCCGAAAAAAAGACATATTGTTTTTTTTTTTTAATTTTGTGTGAGTTTTATTGCCACTTGTTCAGTCACGGAATTTAGTTGATGAGCCACCTGGCACTGTTCGTATTTTAGCCGTGTAATGCAAATCGGGTTTATTCGGTTCCAGACACGCAAAGTCATATGTCTTCGTATAAGAAGAAGAAAATTATATTTCATTTATCATTACCGGTTGGTTAACCTGAGAGCCAGAACTACAAACTTGACAGCAGAGTGACTACCCAAATCCAACCAATTGCAGGTCTAGGTTAACGATAAACAATCGTTGCTAGGTTACTGTTGCGATAGTAATGTTAGCGTATGGAGAAATATTAAAGTCATTTTGACACGTTCGAAATTAACGTCTCTGACTCTGACATCTATATTTCAACTGTCACTGTCTTCAGTTAGTTTTCAGAATTATCGAGTTATTTAATGAGCTATGATTCAAAGGATTCAAAGATTGGATAAACTTAATGCAACATTGTATTTATTTTTATCATTGAGAACTTATTAGTCAACCTCTATGGATAAGACTATTTCCGATTAAAAGTAATTTATTTGTCATCTTGTTTACGACCGTGTGATTTGAGTTCGTGTTTAATCGTATAATCTCGTGAATGTTTGAAACTGCAAAATTAAAAAGTTTGAAGGTGGCTCATCAATTAAAGTCCGTGACTGTACAAAGCTGAAACATGACTAGGTACAACTACTTAGTTAAACTATTATCAAACTTTTCGACATAAAATTCATATTATGCCAGAGTCATATTATGCATAACTTTCAATCAGAACTAACTAGAGGTCACAGTGCAAGCACAGCCAAAGTTTCAATTTAATATTTCAGCCATTTGAATATTATATTGAAGATTTACAAAACACGAGTTACAAACTAACTTACACGTAAAAAGTTAGAAACAGAACGTAAGTTAACAAAGTTTTTGAACAAATTATTATTAAATGTCTTACAAGCTCACCGTTTAGGTTCGAAATGATTTAAATGTGTTCGGTGCAAGTTCAACGATTGAACACGTAAATCAATTACATTTGTAATTCATTGCAGACTTGCCAGGTTATCAATTATTCTTAAAAAATAGAGAAAATATTTAGCTACATATTCGGGAGCTAAATACATTTTACTTAACCTTATCAATATAATGGATGTGAAAGTTTAGGAATATGTTTGTTGCTCAATTCATACTAATATTATAAATTCGAAAGTAACTCTGTCTGTCTGTATGTTACCTTTCTACACCTAAACCACTGAACGGATTTCAATAAAATTTGGCAAGGATATAGATCGCATCACGGGGTAGGACATAGGCTAATTTTTGTCGTCATACCACGCGGGCGAAGCCGCGGGCGGCAGATAGTAATATTATAAACGTACTAACTGATTCTGTTAAAATTTAGCACATGTAGACCACGACTTGGATTAATAAATAGAATACTTTTATCAGGGTATGTGAAGAAATTCCCGTAGGAGCAACAGCTTTTCTTGATAATTATAGAATTTCAAGTGAACTCTCTATTATACAGAGGACTAGAAGGGGGAGGCTCGCCCCCTATTACATGGGACTTAAACATAACTGGCGAAATATGGGTGTACCATAGGTACACCTCTGCCCAACCCTTCGGGGAACACAGGCGTGATGTTATATGATTTTTGTGTGTAAATAGGGGCTGGTTCTACGCAGTCTATCAACTTAAGACACACAAATCCCGACAACAGACACGTAAATGGCAGAATAAGGGGGCGGTACAGAATGGTGGAACGAAACTCGATATTAATACGAAGCTCTGAACAATATCGCTGTACCTCGTCTAGGACGCTGGTTTAGCTCAAGATAGGAAGCTAACTGAGGCCATTCCAACATGTAGATAGTGAATATTCTGTAAAAATCTTCTCATAAATTATTTATTTCACTTTTCACACATATAAATTATATTTTTAAATATTAGAATAAAAAAATATATAAAACATTTAAAAATATAAAAAATAGTAGCCCACCGGTATCGGGAACAGGGTCCAAGCTACCGGCGGTCAGGGCTCCAGAGAGAGGAACCTCCTAACAATGCGAGCCGTGTCCAGGAGTACAGCTTTCTGAATCAAGCCCTTAATCCAGCTGCCCAACGAGAGCCTCCTTAGGTGTTGGTCGAGGCTCTTGGTAATTAAGCCATTAGCTGATACGACTATCGGCACAATGATCGCAGAGTCCACATCCCACATGTCGACAACCTCGTGAGCCAAGTCAAGATACTTGATTTGTTTATCTTTCTCGGCCTTCACGAGGTTCCCGTCATGCGGGACCGTTATTGATCATTGCGCGCCGCTCTGTTCGATCCACCACCACTATATCAGGCTTATTGGCAACAATAGTCTTATTTATTTTATTATTATTTTATTCTTTTCGGAAGGCTTACAGACAAATATCTTTATAATAATATCAATAATATAAAACTAAGTTGCTAATTACAAGCCCCCACAGATGAATACAACATGATTACTCCCTCATAGTCTAAGTTACTTTATAAGCAAATAAATTAAATAAATTATAACCATTTTGCTCCCTCAACTCTATTATATATATATATATATTTATATACATATATATACACAATCAATTCTATTCGCCAAAAGCTAATCAGGACAACACACCGTTCAAGTGCAGGCTGAGGATTTCTGAGGTGCTGAGCTTCCTCAGAAATCCTCAAATTAAAATAAAACATTTTTAAAAGAGTAACGGTGGAGTTTCTTGCCCATTCTTCTCCATACGAAAACTGCCTTTCGGAAGGGGCAACTAGAATCAGTTCTATTTCTTTGGTTTTGGCGTTCAAAAGTGCCTTTTAAGTGCCTTATTGAAATAATTTATACTTTTTAGGAAGTTAGTTTCATTGCTGCATAATCAGCCTATAATGTTCCCACTGCTGGGACACAACCCTTCTCTCTGTGAGAAGGAGTGGGCCATTATCCACCACGCGGGCCCAGTGCGGGTTGATGGATGTCACATGTCTTCGAATTTTTTGGTTCTAGGGCATGCCCGTTTCCTCACGATGTTTACCTTCACCGTTTTGAAAACAGTGGTAGTGATATTATTAGCACAAAGTAAAGCGCCTCCTTGGGTTCGAACCCAGGACTATGATCTTGCTGACTGGGATTCATTCTCGCTACAGCATGAGCTATTTTAATATAGATAATAGTTAAGAAAAAGTACGTCTTGGAAAGTGATCAAAATAATCGTGGACCAGGGGGCCTAAACCGGCCACATTCGCAATTCGTCTAAAAGCAATTCATTTCCTGAATTCCCAGCTGTCATTAGCAATTCCTCTAATTTGACACAAAAGCAATTCATAATTTGTGTACCATTTTACGAATTTCCATAGAAAACTGTCAAACAGATGAATTATTTCGTAATATGAATTACACGCAGATCATATCATGAATTGTCAGTTTGTGACATTTTACGATGATTCATAATATTTTCCTAACATGATTCTGCCAAACTAGCCGTTTTAAGCCCCCAGTACTTTTATGTTTTATTTTTAACCGAGCTGCTAAAAAGGGTTATGTTTTTGTACCAATTACTAGCGGCAATACTGCACGAAACAAAATTGTTCCCATAAAATCATTGAGGTCAGTAATAAAAAGCATAACATTAAAATATACCTGAAAGACTTTATCACAGCAGAAATCAAATCATATTTTATTAGTCCGCCATTATGTTTACAATCCATCTTCCGCTTAGTAATGAGAAACTATAAAATAGCAATTAGCAACGCCTTGTATGTTATTATACTTGGAGTATTATTTAACTGATAAAACTTTTGTTTATTGTGGCACACCGACATTACATACAGAGACCATGCCTCGGAAAGCACGTTAAGCCGTTGGTCCCTGCTTGCATTTGTGGATCTTTGACAGTCGTTACGGGTCGTCAGAAGCCCGAAAGTCTGACAACCATTCTTACCAACGGGTATCGTAATACCCAGTTACTGGGTTGTGGAGGTCAGATGGGCAGTCGCTCCATGTAAAATACTGGTATTCAGTTGCATCCGGTTAGACTGGAAGCTGACTGCAACATAGTTTGGAAAAGGATAGGCAGATGATACAAATAAACCGAGTATAGTAAAAAATATAACCTCTCGTTGCAGTCGGGTAAAAATAACGAATCTTCTTGCCTGAAAAAGAAGGACTAACCTGGGTTACTGATTATGCACAGACGATAAGACGCAATTTATCTTTTCAGTGCCCTACTTTTAATTACACTTGACCTTACTGAAAACATCTAACCAATTTATATCTGACCTCGTAGAACCTACATTATTTTTTTCTTTGCAATGTCTTTATAACGTGGCAGTATCGGGATAAAAGGTATCCTATGTCCTATTCCAGGTCATGGTCTACCCCTGTGCCAAATTTCATCCAAATCCGTTCAGCCGTTTTAGCGTAAAAGCGTAAAAAACAAACTCACTTTCGCATTTATAATATTAAAGTCAGGATTAAACATCACGCTACGCTCCTGGAGGAGCCAAGCAAAAAGAAAAAAAGTCAAAATAAACGCTAAGCGAAAACGAAGTAGCGGCGACGGGATGCAACGTGATGGGTTGGGGGAATAGAAATTTCATGCATACGAAGACGCGGACAGAATTTATAAATGCTCAATACAAAATAAAATGCCTCAGTAAAAAAATAGTTAATCGCGAATAACAAGTAATTCCTTTTCCAGTTTCGACGTCCGTGGCCGGTCGTTCAACAAGGCGCTACAGTGGTCGGACCCCAACGCGTTCGGTCCTCGAGCCTACTTCGCGACGGTCGCCCGACCAGCTTCGCTCACGCTTGACACCGTCCAGTTGGACGACGAGGGCGTGTACCGGTGTCGGGTCGACTTCAAGAACTCGCCGACGAGAAATTTTCAGATACGTCTCTCTGTTATAGGTGAGTGATTTTGTTTTTTTACAAGTTTTATACTAGCTTGCTCTGTGCGTATGTGTTTCCGGTTACTCCAATTGTCATCCATTTTTCAAGCACTTCCTGGCATCCGATTGAGCTGAAACTTGGTATACTTATATATCTACCGAGACATTTTGAAAAAATGATACCATGGAACTGGTCTGATGATGAAGCCGGAAGTTACTTATGTTTTATTTTTTTGCCACTTTGTTTCGTAGTTTTATTGTTGAAGGATAAAAGTACGCATAAAACAGCCGCGGCTCGTGCTGCTTACTGCTTTGGAGGTCATAAATTCGAAACCAGCCAGGCACTTTACATTGTGTAAATTATTTCATCACCTGCACTGCTCTCAAAACGGTGAAGGAAAACATCGTGAGAAAACTGGTGTTTCTTAGAACTAAAACGAAGAATGAAGTCATGGCAAGATCCACCTACCCACACTGGGCCCGTGTGGTGGATTACGGCCCACTCCCTCTCACAGAGAAAAGCACAAGAGGTCGTGGATTTGAAACCAGTCAGGCACTTTACATTGTGTAAATTATTTCATCACCAGCACTGCTCTCAAAACGGTGAAGGAAAACATCGTGAGGAAACCGGCGTTTTTTAGAACTAAAACGCAGAACGAAGTCATGGCAAGATCCACCTACCCACACTGGGTCTGTGTGGTGGATTACGGCCCACTCTCTCTCACAGAGAAAAGGCCCAGTAGGGAGAACATTTCTCTGCTGATTAAGCTATACCATTTTTGAATGTGAGTGCGCTTAGACAATAATGATTTTCGATTTAATAAAAGAATTAATCAACCATAAAATTACTTTTAATCATTTTAAAATTTAAAACAAAATGTAAAAGCCATCCATTATGTTCATCGAAAACCGTAAAATTAAAATGTTTTTAATTAAATTAAACGTCATCAACATTTAAAAAGCAATTTACGTTCTATAAAACGAATAAAGTAACATGCAGATAATTATGCCATTCATAATTTAGTAGCTCGAGTTTCATATACCAACACTTAAAATAAATATTGAACTCAGTTCGTTTCAACTTAATTTTTACAATTTCAAACAACTCGCCAAGACCGAGCTTTTAAAATTAAAGTCTTTTTACAAACTTGTCTGGGACCGACGAAAAATAAATTAACCGCTTTGGAATATAAATAAAGGTCTCAGCAACAGACGTCTCTCAAATAACTGCATCAAAATTTTACTCGAAATGTAAAATACATCGCACAAAATTAAATTAGAAAGTTAATATTAAACATTTCAAAACAATAATTTCCCGTGTTAAAAACAACTTAAGCTAGTACAACTAACATTTTCAATTACCGTCTGAATATAATTGCCCCCTAACGAGTGAAACGGTTTCGCAAATAACTCGGCCGCAAAACGTCGACCCTCCAAACTAGAATGGGAATCGCAGCAGATGTTCGCATTCCCACACTGAAAAACTTTAGCGCAAAATGTCTGCTCTATGCTGAAAATTTATAAGAGAACCTTATCTAAAAAGCCAGCCTTTCAGCGGCTTTCGCCGAGCGAGCGATGCAAAACAAAGCTTTGTTAGAGCTCCTTTGAATTTCGGTAAGGAAAATGAGAGGTTACACACGACCCCTACCCCGTCAAAGAAGCTCCGAGTGCTGTTATTACAATAATGTACTGCGATATCACGTTTGGAGTGGTGCGATGTGCTCAGCCGACGCGGCGACGCGGCCGACACCCGCCGCGTTATCTCACTGGAGACTGGAGACTGCTCCCAAATCTTCTAGCTGACGAAATAACCTAGCCACTATAGTGCAGGCTCAGACACTATTATATTCTCAACTTTAAGCTTTGTTCATCTCCAATAGAAATGTAAAGCCTCTAATCGAAAGCGCTATTTAAAAAGAATTCAATACTTCCGCATTTCATTGATTTGATTAATGATGCGCTATCTTGATTACTTTTGAAAAGAGATATTGTTTTAGCCAATTAATCGTGTTATTCATGTTTGTGAGAGTTTTTATTCTGAATATAACATTTATTTCGCACGTTGTTAAATCCGTGCAAAAAGTAAAGTGATTAACTGACCTATGTATCGGGCTATAGGCGTGCAAAACGCGGAATTGACTAACAAAGTGATTTTATTAACTCCACTGCCCTAGTACGTCGGTCGGCGTTGCCCGACCCGAGAATTTATTATACCTCCCTTATCTACATATGTTTATCGTGGAATTTTAAATTGTAAACGAGCTCCACTTGAAAATACCAGTTCAGTTTCCGCATGAATTTACGCTACATTTTGTTTGGCGCACCGTATATTTTGCATCAAATTATAATGGCCATGATTCATTCGATTATGCGATTATAATATCAAATGTGCACAGGTCACTCATTACATTATTAACGTTTGAATATTGGTCAATCAAGGTTGTAATAGTATTATGTTGCCTCAAACGCTGTGTTCGTTGGAACGCATTCAAAAATTCATTGCAGGTATTAAATTGGTGGCCAGAGCAATTGGTTAGCATGCACCTCGGCTTCATTAGTTAGCGTTTAGCGGGCGGAGCAATTTATAAGGTCGGCAGTGTAATGTGTTTGTGTCTGTGTAGCGTACGTCCGCGGCCCGCGATCCACTTCCGTACGTAATTCTTTCCCGAGCCGGGTTTTGAGTTAAGTGAAGCAATATGTAACAGTTAAGTGGGGGTTGCAGCGGTGCTGTAATCGTAAGTCATCGCCTCTACGACCGCTGTGCCACGCCAAGGTATTGCACTGCAAACCAATATTTCACACTGTTTAAACAAAGGCTTTTTACGAGTTCAGATAACTACTTGAACACATGCACGGTTGATTATGTAGTGTGCGAATTAATGGTCTGATAATAATGTTACTAGAACTAACTTTCGTTATTCTATAACGAAAGTTAGTTGTAGTAACATTATGTGGAGCATAGTCTAGATTTCTAGATAAAAATTATAGTTGTGTTGTCTCAGTTAATAATCTCCCGACCGCTCATTGTTGGTTTATCGGTGGGGCTATGTCCCGGACACACCGCAGGCATGATTGACAATCATTATTAAGGGAGATGGCTGTATCCTATTACATTTCACTGCCAAGCTCTTCTAGGTAATATTCTTCAGTCAAAGATTAACAAAGTTAGCAGCAGATACACGTTTTATAACACCGACAAGAGACCGGAGACAGAAAAGTTACTTACATTCTTACGAGAACTGAAAATAAATTCGCTCACAGAACACGGCCTAATGGAAGTAGAAATGTGCCTAATATTGTTCCGAAGTTTCGGCTTCTAGATCAAAGTTCCGGACAAAGGGCTTTTGAAGGTTATATAAAAAGGTAGCAGACAAAAGAGACAACATTCCTGAAGGAGTTTGAGCACTTATATGCATTGTTTACGCCTGTTTTAATACATTTGTTGCTCGCTGTTTACCATGTCAATAGAGCCGTTGGAACTCATTAGGAGTGCGTGAGGTGCTTTATTGTTCCTTTGGCGTTAGTATGACGACGCTAATGAGCATCCACTTAAAAGGAATCTTCCAAAAATTTGTTTGCGACTCAAGTATCTGGATCCATCATATTTCGTGGGAGTTGCCGAGCGCTCACAGAAACACGCCCAAGTTTCAACTTTGAGAAATGAGATTATGTAGCGAACTTTAAGTGAATTGCTTTACATGAACTTATGAAACTTAATTGTTCTAATATAAACGGCTTAGCTGTTAACTTTGCTTTCGTACAATCTGACTGTGATACTCCAACATAAGTTTGCGTATTTTTCATTACAATGAAAAGTAATTCAAACTATTAACATGTTTCATGCGTCATGAACAGTACAGGACCATACTTGACTTTACCAGGGTGCGGCGCTTTAAATCGCAGCTTAAATTCACCGTGGTACGGCGCGGGTTTCTATTCTATACAAGATACTGAGAGCTGCGCCCCGTAGTTTTACCCGCGTAAGTCTCGATCCCGTGGAATAGCGGTCGCGTCACGCGCTCTTTCTTGCTTAAGTGCTGTATAACGTCGCGTGCGCGCATGTTTTTATCGATATGAGCTACGAAAATGAAAAGATCGAAAAAGAAATTAAAGATTTTCATCTTCATCAGAAGATTAACCGTGTAATGCTATCAAAGCCACTGTTACCACTGTTACCAAAAGGTTATTAAATCTAGTTGATTTTTTAATATCGATGTTTTAATTTAACATATTTCTCATCAGTATTACCGTAAATATGCTACGCTATATCTATGAATGTAATGCGGGAATGGCAAAATGTTTCTCATGGAATAATGACGTCACGTTTTTCCATTTATTTCTCAAAATATTTAAAAAAGCTATTTATATGGCGTATATTATAAACTAGAATAATTATTGTCCACATAAAAAAAAACTGTATATAAACCTTTAATTTCGTTCAAATATTCAACCGTATAGATAAGTAGATGATGTAGGCACAAAATGCTCATGACACACCTTAATACATAGTTGCGTATGAGAAACATGGAGATCATGTCGCACCCATGCACCATGGCAAGCTTGGTATATTTGGTGCCGCGTTGAACGTGTTAACAAGATCTGTAATAACGCTTATTTTATAAACAATAGCTGTTAACGAAGACTAATATTGTTATACAATTAAAGCCATATTGTAGGCAACTTCGGATTACCCAAGCGAAACAGAACAGAACTTGGCAATTATCGCGATACGATATAGCGAACCCTTTTGGAGAGTCTTCGAATTTCTCGAAAACTTCCTCGGGCCGATGTAGAGACGACAAGAATATAAAAAGCAGCCGCCTAGTCGCGGCCCGACGTGCGAGGAAAACGCTCGCCTGAATTAATAAGTACAACACGAAATTTGAATTTAATGAAACAAGTTAGCAGCAAGCAGCTGAGCGTGTATCGATCCTACAAGAAATGTACCGACGATTCGCGCCACCATCGCGGGCCTACTGAGGTGTCGTTCAAATTTATGCTAATATAAAAATGGATAGTACCTGCCTTTAAAAGTGTTATGCCTTTTTTACTGGTATATAATTTGAGTCTTATATCCGATATTCTCCAGTGATCACTTATAAGTAGTGGCTCGACCATCAATCAATCAAACGTACCCGATATTTACGTCAAAAATATCGATATACTTGCGTCACTTCTCTCAGTAATAAATGTCAGTCTACGAACTCTTCATAATGATAGCACTTCAGTCGTAGATTGAACTGATGATAAGAATATTTTCGGCCCAAAATAGAATGAAATAAATATCAGAAAATACAAACACGACACCGAGAATATTAAACTACTTACATTTATGTAAGTATTAAACTTAGCATTTACAGAAACCCTACCAGATTACCGGAACATAATGTTAAAAGAAATAAAATAGTATGAAAACTTTAAATGCAAACATGCGTTTACCATTCAAATATACACCCACTTAGGTATAATAAAACTACACAAAATTTTTGAACACTAAATTATTTTCACATTTGCGAAATAGCTATGCAATTTTGCTTTACCTACTGCAGTTGCGAAACAAGAACATACTAGCGTATAGTTAGAAATAGTCTTGGCAATTTACATTCAAGTAAATAGGTGTAGACAATCCTGTGTTCTAAGTCCCGTAACTAAGTCGCCCAATATGGAGACTCTTAGAAAGAAAACAAACAGTCGAGTCAAACGAGTGTATAATATGCTAGAAAATCGCATGTCGTAAAACTAGTCTCGGTTTTAAGTTATAGCTCGTAGCGTATGGACAAATTCTCTACTTATATTAAGGAGTGTCGAAAACTCGTAAAATGTATAGTAGGTATACCTAGTCGTATAATGCGGCCCGCTATAAAACAGGGATGCTAAACTTACCATGGATTTGTTAACTGAATAATTCTGACAAATAACGGACGGTATTTGTATCATACTTGGAATATTTTACGGTATGACAGCTTATAGAATAGAATAGAATATATTTATTTACATTTATTAAGGTCTTATTTATACAGGGTGTTAGGGTAAACACCGTTATCCTTGCAACCAGTGGTTTGGTTTCATTTATAGAACGTAAAATCAATGGAAAATTACAACTTTTTTTTTCTTTTTTTAAAATCTACATTTTACCACAAGAGACGCAAGTTCGTTGCCCTACGGCAACGAACTTGCGTCTCAACACGGGCGGGGGGTACGGGATGTGACCTGAGCGGCAGCAAGCGTGACCCCTCCCTCAGTCAGTCAGCTGTTTCGCTAGAGAGCACGGTGTCGGATAGAAACTTTTAAAAATCTTTTAATGAAAATGACGTTTTTTTTTTTTGTTGTGTTCGGTCATTTATTTTTATATTTAAGTCAACTACCCATGGTTTGAATGACAAGACTGTTTACCCTTACAGCCTGTATAATTGTTATCTTACATGTTTCGCCATGGACTGGCATACAAATATCTAAACATGTTAATTACATGTATATATGCAACACATTCGCTTCTTCGGAACTGTTGCTTCACTTTTGTTTTATTGATTGTATAGTATTTTCAGACCTCAGTTACCTATATAGATTTAATCCATATGTGACAGGTTTCATCAATTTCAACTCCATTTACCTCACCAGTCAATAGTCCACTACTAAATAAAATTCGAATACAAGACCGAAAAATGATAAACGAGACATATCGTCGACCGTATATGGTACGGCTGGTAACCCTGCTATAAACTCGAGCTATTTGTGTACAAATAGTGTTCTGCCGGCCGGCCGGCTCGACCCATCGACAGGCACTTTTACAACCTCTAGCGTGTTGCGGCTAATGCATAATTCAACAGCTATAATTTCAGCTGTAGTCTCAGCTATGCGATTTATCGTCGCATCAAACGCGTTATCGCACAACGGAGACCACGCGAATTGATCGTATCCAATGTTCCTTTATGATATATGAGTGGAAGTGGACAGGATACGGTACGGTGCGATTGTAAAACATATTTATAGCTTGTAGTTATAGTTAGTCTTTATTTATTGTTTGGAGAGCCTATAATTATTACCGAGTTGTGCTCGTTATTTGCTAAGGTAAAGTTTTTAAGGAGGAAGGAAGAGCTCTTTCGTTTTTCCTCGATAGCCTACAAAAACAGTAGTTACAGGTTGTTTGGAACCATCCTTTACCAACGAAAAACGCTTCAAAGAAAAGTTCGCAGCCATTAATTAGGGCAATGAATCAAAAGCAAATTGGCTGGCAATAGTCGGCAAAACAAACGTCATATCGAAGCCGACAGTCGTGTTTAATTGACGCCGTCGCCTATGAAATTCCGTTTAAATTGGATGTTGTTCGTTGGCCACCGATTCCGCTATCGAAGACCAACTTGCCGAATGGCTGCCTCTGTAATGACTACTAACTAGCCGGTCGGTCCTCCGAATTCGGGCCTTCGGTGGAGAGGACACACTTTCGTTGCCAATAGTGGAAGGGTCGTAATTCGGTTTTGCTGTGGTCCCTCTTAGTACGTGCTCTAGAACTATTGTTTTGTTTATACGACCGTAATTAGTGATGTTTGTCATGTTACGTTAGCGGTTTTTGAAGTGTTTATTTAGACGCACTACTGACCATTAATTTTGTTGAGCTGATTGTTAACACGTGGTGAACAGTTTTCGATATTACGAGGGTCGAGTCCGGTTTGTAAATGTTTTATATTGAGCTGAAAAGATACATTTTTATGCATAGCTGTAGAGGTTCTAGCTTGGAGCCAGTGTGGTCTAGACTGGGCTAACGCTACGATTTACGGCTAGGATCTTTACTCTAGGGAAGACTCGGGTTTTCTTCATTTACATAGTGATCTTACCATATTTCTACAGCCTTTATGTTTTTACATAATATTACGCGTATATTCTTTGAAAGAGTACATGGACACGTGTACTGTATTCCACTTACATTGAACCATAACCCGGCAATATTTAAAGGTAAACTGACTAACGGCTATTGGCGAAAATTTATCCTGAGTTGGTCCGCTATTTCATAACAAGAACTGACTATGCTTCTGACTCGTGTTTTGACTTAGACATGTTTCCGTCTCTATCGTGCACTTGTTGGTTGACAGTTGTGCGACATTGACAGGAATAACGGTTAGCCAAAGTACGTGTAAAGACGCGGTCTCACGGTCTGTTGAGGCCTGTCGTGGCAGGCTACGACAAGCCTGCCACGACACCACGGACTGCGACAGGCTTCATCGGATCGACGATTCCCATGGCCTGTCGGCCTGACCTGCCACGATCTGGCCTATTAGAAAGCGGGCCGTGGGACCGCAGCATTAGGTAACGTTTACAGATCCTGGCCTGCGAGAACTCATTACCAAAATGGAAATCGCTTCAAAGTCAAAATCAACTATTTCCGACCAGCGTTAATGTAAAGCCACCACTAGCATCCATTTGTGCGGCTATGTTTGTCAATGGAAAACATGCCCCAAAATTCTTGGTCCCATGTTTTTGTGCTGCTGTGAACCTTACTCAAAGTGCTGACGTTAGGGCGGCTCCTATTGTTGACATCGCTGCATTATTCAATTGCCTGATAGTATATATTAGGAGAGAGGTTGGTATGTAATACAAAGCGTTTACAAGTGATAGGGGACCGCAGTAAACGCTTCTTGTACCGCTAAGTGACGGCGTCTTCGTGGCGTGTTGTATAACGTTACGGTACGAGTAGGAGATGTCGCTACTGAGATTGTTGCTGCTTGCATTTTATGTGATGGTAAGCAGTGTTCATTTAAAATGGGAGTTTTATTTTTTCTATGTGGATGGCACTTTACTTGGTCTTTTCGCTAAGCTCAAAGATATTTCTTGCTAGGTGGTGAGGCTTCATGACCGCTTCCATATATCTATACTAATCTATATCTATACTTCTATACTAATATTATAAAGCTGAAGAGTTTGTTTTTTTGTTTGTTTGAACGCGCTAATCTCAGGAACTACTGGTTGGAATTGAAAAATTATTCTTTTGTTGGATAGTCCATTTAACGAGGAAGGCTATAGGTTATATAACATCACGCTACGACCAATAGGAGCGGAGCATAAATGAAAAATGTTGCAAAAACGGGATAAATTATTCCTTTTTGAGAGCTTCCGTTGCGTGCGCTGCGTAAACGGTTTATGTTACGTAAGTATTATGTATGATGGAGTGGGATGGGTAAATACTTTTCAATTTATTCGAATCGGACATTTAATTTCGAAGTTATCACGAGTATAAAAATGCAATACGCGAACCCTACTCGCCCCCTACTCTAGAGAAGAGAGGATGGGCACACGGGTGGACCATGACCTGGAATAGGACATAGGATACGTTTTATCCCTATATTCTCACGGGATCGAGACCTACGCGGGTGAAACCGCGGAGCACAGTTAGTTAATAATATAATTGCGAAAGTAATTATTTGTCTGTTACCTTTTCACGCCGTAACGGATTTGGATGTTTAGGTTATTTTTTATCCCGGTAATACATTCCCATTTCCATTTGGAATAATTTCCGACCTCAAGATGTAAATGATAACAGTTGGTCCCTCAGAACAAGGTTGGTCCCGCCACTCTTTTGACTTTTGTCAAGACTGTTGACGACATCTTGACAAGAAAAATACCTTTTCTTTGCAGATCACAACGAACCATGAAGTGTTTAGTGACTTTTTTACTATTTATTCCTTTATAAAGATATTGCAGTAGTCTTTTATGTACTTAAAACGATGCCCCATAAAACCGTTTTGTTTAAATTTACTGTATTACACCTACTTACATCAGAAACGAGTATAAAACAGCCAATAACAGAATATTTTATCCCCCACAGCTCTCTCGATACATAATAACCTCGGCAGTCCATTCCCCCTCTCGTCTTTGTACGAGCAATGTTCTACCGGCATCTACATAATGAGTATTGTCCCTTTATTATGTACCGCGTCGTTACTTTCAGTCTCTTGTCGCAGTATCGTATGTTTGACGGTTTATACACGTCTTGCATTATTCTACAGTATGTTAACTAACAAAGGGCGTTGCCGTTAACCTGTAATAGTATAGCGTCTATACGTGCTAAAAAAAATATTACCATTAAAAAAAAAATGTTTTTTTTTTGTTTTTGTATAGTAAAATATTCACAAAAAATATTAAATTGTTACGGAAAATAAACTCTCTGTACACGCCCACTTGTCACACTTGTTTTTCTACGTTGAAATACAAGTGTGCGTGTACAGAGTGTTTCTTTTACGTTTAAATTTAATCGTTTTGTGAACATATCACGACACAAATATTTTTTTTTTTTTTTTGAATATGAATATTATTTTTAGCATGTATACACGCTATACTATTTCAGGTTAACGGGAACGCCCTATGTTAGTTAACATACTGTATATGGCTATGCTTGTGATCTCTGTATAGATAATGAATAGATGGAAAAATAAAAGCGGAGAAAACTTTATCTGTTTTTGAACGCTGAAAAAAATGCGACTGGTGATAATGATGAAATAAGCGGAGCCGCACGGCCGATTCATCAGTTTAAGCTACGCTTGCAGGGTTTGGTCCGTGGATGGGTAACCATCTTTACATACCGAGACTCCTCCGTTCCTCGGATAGCCCGTTAAGCCTGTAGATCTTTGACAGTCGTTACGGTTCGTCAGAAGCCCGAAAGTCTGACAACCAGTCTTACCAAAGAGTATAGTATTACCCATTTACTGGGTTGTGGAGGTCAGATAGGCAGTCGCTCCATATAAAATACTGGTATTCAGCTGCATCCATTTAGACTGGAAGCCAACCATGGTTGGGAAAAGGCTAGGCAGAATAAAATTGATTGATAATGATGAAATAAAAACTGAGAGGGATTACTGTGAGTGAATAAACAAGACTGAATACCTACATAGTTATCACCTTTCAAAGCAATATACACTGAATAGCTTGTTAACTACGTTGCAGCAATCTGCCAAGCTGCTAGCCCAATATTTGTGCCAGTAATTGTGTAGTGTAGTAGTGGAAATCGATTCGAATCTTAGGTAGATTCGAATCGATTTCCGTTATCAATTTATTTTGGGTGTCACCATAATCAGCCTATAATGTTCCCACTGCTGGGACACAGGCCTCCTCGCCACCAGGCCCAACCCACTCTGTGAGTGGGGTTGACCATAATCCACCACGCGGGCCCGTGCGCGTTGGTGGATGTCACATGTCTTCGAATTTTAGATTCAAGGACATGCCGTCGGTTTCCTCACGCTGTTTCCTTTCACCGTTTCGTTCGTTTAAAGCGCCTGCTTGGGTTTCGAAACCACTTGGCGACCGTTGCTCACGTCTTGAACAAAAATGGACTGTCAGCGCTTCAAACAAAACTGAAGTAAACACAAGAATACGTCACGTGTTCAAGTTCCCAAATAAACTTTTTGTTTGCCTACTCATAAGTCTTCCCATAATATAAAGCAAGACGCGAAGTACAAAGTTTATAATCAAAAATTAATTCGAGTGTTCGAGTACTTCCTCAAAATACTAATGGGTTTTAATACATTTTTAAGTATTCCCGCTTATTTTCCCGGTGCTTATATTCTCTTCATTGATTTCTCCCTAAATAGAACTGAAGGTTAAAGGAAAAAAAATGCGATGGAATCATTAATAATTATTAATTTTACTTATTTAATGTTCCGCTGGCATAAATCGGAAATATATTTTTATCTAAATATTCATGTATAAAAAAATCGAAATGTTAGTTTTAAATCTGAAACAATAAATAAAATGGCACTCATTCGGTGTTGTCACCATGTTGAAAAAACTTGATAAGTAGTGAATTCGAAATATAAAATTTTCACCAGTATGATTTATGATTATGATCAACCTATTAACGTAAATATTTCTTAATTACCGAAAAATAAATATTGTGAGAATAATATATATTTTATAAAAATATTTTCCTTCATATTTTCTAATTTGTAAAAAAAAAAATATGAATCGTTTTATTATTCTTTCGATGATTGGTAGACTATTTTGTTTTTCTTTTCAGTAAAGTTGTTGTCACTGATTTTCGCAGTAGTGTCCTGCAGTATAAAAAAAAAACAATCGCACGCATTTTTGGCGTACAACAATGGTGCATGTTCATTCTTTTGTTTTTCAACTTAAAATTAATGAATTCTCAAAAGTGTAAACTACAGTTTCTAGTTATGCAAATACAGTCTATTAACATGATTGTTTGTTTCAGTGCCCCCACATCAACTAATACTGTACGACAAGTCGGGTCGGGACGTGTCCGGAGTAGTCGGGCCTCTGGAGGAGGGCAACGAACTTGTGCTCGTATGTGAGGTCAGAGGAGGTAAGGATATTATCATATTTGATCATACCTACGTACCTAGAAGAATATCTGTCGTATAACCTTCAGCGGTCATTTTATTACTTTCACCCGAGTTGTAGCGAGGTTACCACGTTGACGTCAATTTTTAGCTCAATAGGTGGGACTTTTTAAAGTTTGACTTTATTTAGTTAAAATAGCTAAGCAAAAGTATCAATCAAGACGAGCGTTCATTCTAAAAGTTGGCAACGTCGCAAATAGCTGTCAAATATTTACCTGTTTTGATTAATTTGGCAATATTACTGTAGGGAAATACGAAATATCGCTAATTAAGTAACTTATAGAATATTATTAATGAATTGCAATTCTATCACTGAATTTGATGTTGTAACCGTTTTAAGTGTAAAAAAGGTATTTGGAAAGTTTTCAAATACTTTTTTTACCTGTAAAACTAAATATTTGATATTTCGATATTAATTATTGCGTTTCATAATCAATATTTTAGTACAGTAGTTAGCCATAATTTCATATTTCCATACAGTAGGTAATATTCCCAAATTAATCAAAACATCGAAATATTTGACATCTATTTGCAACGTTACTCACTTTCAGAATATACACTCTTAGGTAACATACCAGTCATATTATTGGAATATTGATAGTAGGAAATAATTCGCCTACTTATATCATCATTGCTCCATTTTTTTATCATTTTTACCTATTGTGGTCACCTACAGTAATCTTATTCTAGGTTACCTACAGTAATCTTATTCTAGGTGCATCGTCTTCACATATAATATGTAATTGATGTATACAAAATATTGTAAAACATTTTTTAAAAGAGTAACGGTGGAGTTTCTTGCCCATTCTTCTCCATACGAAAACTACCTTTTGGAAGGGGCAACTAGAATCAGTTGTATTTCTTTGTTTTTTTTTGACGTTCAAAAGTGCCTTGTGTGTGCCTATTTTAAATAAATTATTTGACTTTGACTTTGACTTTAAACTTATCCGTTTCATTAGGAAGATTTTTCTAAGATGGTCGGTGTGTGTGAACCTATTACAGAACTTTACATAATGAAACAGATAAGTATAGTAGATCATTTTCATTATAAAATAGTTTGATAGGTACTCGTATTATGTAATTTATGGTCCCTGAAACGATCAATTGCAATTGTCAATTTTTACGTGATGCCAATATTACTACAATTGCAACTGATTGCAAATGATCGATTCAAGTACCAGACAACACGTCATTTTTCAATTTGAAATAAATGGAAATGTTATGAGTAGCCTCACTTCACCACTCACTTAACCATTAAAAACCGTTTCAAAAGTTTATCGTCCGTCCTATCTTTCTACTGACCGACTCAAAGGCCGATTAATACTTAAGCTGAAGTTATAAGGATACACTGAATATCTCCAGCGTTCCCCCAGAGTTTCCCAAAGGAACGGATACACTAAGCCAATAAAAAGTAGTTAAAATTTTAATCTGTATATATAATTCCGCGATAGTACGCTCACTGAAAAAATAAACTGTGTGCTTCCGGATTTAAAAAGCTTGATGTTTTTTGGTACATAATGCTCTCGTAATAATGTTTTATAAGCTTTATTATTCTTACAAATTACATTTTTGCTACATGACTTGTTGAAATACCACTATCTATTACTTATACCTACATTATCTTACATTTTTTTTTTAGTGTGAGAAATCATCAAATGACTTCTCCCGCTCTGGGCGGAGCAGGGCATGCAGACTTTTACTGAGTAAAACCCACCCGTGTTCCTTCAGTTGCCTGTTGCCAAGGGCCCCAGTATCCCTTTCGGACTTCTTTCCCGCAACCCTGGCAGGCATCGGTCCTAGCGGACCCCGCCAATTGTGCTGACATCTCTTTGAGGCGCGCGTGGAACATAACGCGCCGTCGACCCGGGCCTGGTCCTTATCGGACAGCGAGCTACCCATTGACAAATCTATCCCTGAAGCATAGTTAAAAATACCAACCTTAAATATACAAATAAAGACAAAAATACATACCTACTTGGTAGGTGATAAATATTGATTCAATCTGGCTACCAGTTTTTAATATCTGAATATGTCCAGAAATATATTTCAACAACATTTGATTCTCGTTGAGCAAATAAGTATGCAAATTAAACATTAATCTGTTATTGATGTTTCTCTCGGGAGTCTCCTGGAAAAGTATCGACTTTCTAATTTTAATAATTTATAAATCATAATGGATCAGAGGAATGGGGGAGATTTCAAACGAAAAAGAATATGGTCAGGCAACAAACGTAATATTGTAATGGTGTTATTATACTCATTAATATTAATCGCCTGTTATTTTAATAGGGTAAGTAATTATGAAAAATGGGCCACTACCTTAATGTTTTTCTAATTATGGTACAAGCATGATTTTGAATGGATATGTCTGGCCATTACGGGGCGGTAGACTGCGAGGGGCGGCGAGATATAAGTAACTTAGTAGATACATATATATTGTAGGATAGGATGGAACACATTTGAAAGAAGCGTTTTATATAATAATATAATAGTATACGTACGAGGCATTGACGCGACAACTGTTACCATGAATTCAGTAGGTAAGTAGATAGGTACCTGATTCACCGACGAAAAACTTTTATTCAAAAAAAAAAAATCATGGTTACAGTATGCGCAGAGGCTCATGGTGAGCATCCATGTCCATGACATAACAAAACACCGCCGTTTCTCGGAGAGCACGTTAAACCGTTAGCTGAAAACTGACTGCTTATCTGACCTCCACAACCCAGTAACTGGGTAATCGGTAAGTCGAAACCCCTTGGTAAGACTGGTTGTCAGACTTTCAGACTTCTGACGACCCGTACCGACTGTCAAAGATCCAAGAATGGCAGCCGGGACCAACGGCATAACGTGCTTTCCGAGGCACGGAGGGGTGTAAAGATGGTCACCCATCTACGGACCAATCCCGGTAAGCGTAGCTTAACCTCATGGATCGACCCGTGCGGCTGTTATTACTTAGCCACGATTTTCATAACTTTAATGGTGACTTAATTCTTCCTATTTTATTTTAATCACTTAACGCTTGTAATTATGTACCTAGTGTATAAAGTGTGTTTTTTAATCTCATAGACTAATTTGATATTTCAAATGATTGTTGTTTATATTTTCAATTTTGGACTTTGACATTTACACCTGTCAAATTAGTCCATGAGATTATAAAGCAGACTTTTGTAGGTATGTTAGCAGGTTTTTGATCCTTCCCATAGTGAATTCATTCGCTCTTATATCGGCCTTTCTATTCTCTTATCCTTTGTTAATCTGAAAGTAAAACAGGCCTTATTCTATATATACTTAGGTACACGCAACACAGTCGTTACGTCCGCTCTCATTTCAGGATCCCGTTTCGTTGGGTCCTAACCTTGCTGTCGGCATTAAAAACTATCTCATTTACCCTGAGACCTTGACTTCAAAATTCGACGCGTGTAGGCGGTATACAGCGTGTTTCAAATAGAAAGCGAGATCTTTTATTATTTAGGCATGTATCCTACAACTTGAATCATTATTTTAGGAATCATAATTACCTATTTTAAATAAAATAAAAAAATATTTTTATAAAAATATAAAAAAATGTAAATATTAAGTTTTGAAAATGAAATAAAGGATAACTTATTATAGGATGCCTAACCTTTGTTTGTTATGCTTTCACGCTAAAACGGCTTGACGGATTTGGATGAAATTTGGCACATGGGTAGAACATGACCTAGAAAAGGACGTAGGATATTATATTCCCACGGGATCGAGACTTACGCGGGTAAAAACGTGGGGCACAGCTAGTATTCCATAAAGCACCAAATTATTTGGCGGTAATTTATTTTACCCCATTAGCGAAATAAGAATGATGATAGATACGACGACAGTCATGACCGTAAATATCCCGTAAAAATCAACGTAAAAACACCCCACTTACCGTAATACAAACATAAAACTATCAAAGTAAGTACATGTTCACAAATCAGGACGGTATCAGTCAAGGAATAAGCATAAGTTCTACCCCAAGTGGTAGATGAGAAATTAAAGCGATTACTTTGATATATCGCTCTTAAACTTACCGATAAGTCACTCTCTGAGAGATCGGCTCCAAATGGCACCCGGTGTAAAGTTATCCATCGCCTCAAGATACGCCAGGGGGTAGGGAGGGGGGAACGGGCGGGAAATGGCGCCAAAACATTTTGCAAACTTTATATCAATTATCTTTGTACCAATCTAGGAGCTTTTATTATATTGGGCTTATTGTAACGGATTAATTAGCGTTGAAATTGATTTTTCCATTAACAAATTAAATTATGGATAATACAGGAAAGTATGGCATATTAAACAGGCTTTGGTGTAATGCGATTTGTGAACTTTATGTTATGCTGTGTTGGCATAGATAATCAAAATAATATTAAGTATTTTTTTATGGCCAATGACCTCGTGAATAAAGCCAATATCACCAAAATAGAAACGTTCCTTTTGTCAAAGACTAGCTATCTTACACATATGTTGATTTTATTATTCGTATAAAAAGAGACAAAAAAGGACGAAACAGTACTTGACTAAATAAATGAAGTCTCACACAAACAAAGGGAGCTAAACGAATTGAAAGTAGATGCCTCGTTTACTTTATTATGTTCAGTAAAGAGACATGTCAATCCACACTTACACGTTTGATTGATTACGGAGTCATGTCATACTTATGTATGAGGTTCGTTTAATCGCGTCCCAATTTCGATGGGCCTAAACCGTACGATACTTGATCGTTACGCGACGGAAAATAGGTACGTTGAGTTTTAGGTACGCTCATCATCTCCTAATGATGTAGTTTCCAAACTGGAGCTAAGGCCTAGCCCGCACTGCGAAGTCTCACCGCGCAATTTTTATAAGCGCGGTTTATAATCAGTGTAGGATATGAATAATATTCCTCGCGATTTTAGTCAGTTCCATGCAAATCTCAGCTGAGACATGTCTACAAATAGACAACAGACCTAAAATTTTAATTTACCTTTTACTACGGCGCAAAAGACGAATCAAAAGATCCCATGATTTTCCTATATAAATTATCAACACCTGCGATGAATAAAGTTAAAAGATTTTCGGCTATTACAGAATGACTAAATAATCATTAGGTAATAGTTTACTGCATGTAGTGTACGACTGAGTGGTGAGTGGCCCGCCCCCTACCGTCCGTCCGCGCGAATTTTATTTATCAATGCGAGGAACGACTCCTCAAAATATTCGTGCGTATTAAATTCGCACCGCATCGCGTCAAATCTGCATCAAACCAGAGAATTTTTATCACGCTAATTTTAAGTCACTAGTGCATGTAGATACATAAGATACCAATGTGTTACAGTGGACGATAAAAAAATCGCGCGTTTTTTATCGCAGTGCCAAAAACGGATGAACCGAGTGGAAAGGCGCCGTAATGTTATAACTCGAATTACATCATTACCTTTAAAAATTGGGCTTGTCTGAAATAAAGCTGAGAGAATAAGTTAATTGACTGATGGCTTTTTAATATTTTGGCTCAGTACTTTAGGTATTACTTGTATACGAAATGATTAGTAGATATTCAATCTTAATCATTTCAACATTATTTCTAGATAATAAAAATATAGAGATTAATGTTCTGATACAAATCTTAAATTACTGTTTACATTCGATTTATCTTCTGTACACAGATATTGTTATTGCGAGAGTTAACAAAACTTACGCACTTTGATTATTAAAGTTTGAAATATAACTATGAACAAGATTCAAACAACAGGGTTAGTAAGTTGGATCAACAGTTTCTGTTACCAACTTATAATATGATTGGAGTGGAAAACCTTCTTATAGGTATAAGGTATAAGTAAATCGCGGTTAATCCTCAGAAGCGCTCAATGTTTCGAGACGGAATTATGCATAGCCCTTGGGATTAGCGAGTTGTCATCCCGTGTCGGCCCAAAAGGACTCAGCTAGATCATTTTCATGGTCCAACGTGCGGACAAATAGATACCCACAGAAAATGGCTGTCCTAATGGACTTTTGCTAATATTCCTTTGCCTTTTAGTGCTGATGTGATAAAACGTAAAGTGAACTTTCAGAGTTAGTTATTATACCCAAATTATTAACATAATTCACTTCGGGTACGTAAAAATTCTCAGCCTATTTTATTTTAAAATGATGATTGATCTGAGCAAAGTTCTAGGTTCCCACGAAGAAAATTATAGGATTTCAGGAAAATGTTCAGTCAAAAGTCGATATTGCCTCATATGTAAAAAGTTTTGATATAACGCTTTCAACCCTTAAAAAAAAGTAAAGGTCTATAAACCAAAGTTGTTCTAAAACTAGTCTACTTCTGACTATTTCGGGTCTTATTTTATAAACTAGCTGTGCCCCGCGGTTTCACCCGCGTAGGTCTCGTTCCCGTGGGAATATAGGGATAAAACTTATCTTATGTCCTATTCCAGGTCATGATCTACCCGTGTGCCCATCCTCTCCTCTCTTCTCTAGAGTAGGGAACGTCGCGGCGGGGCGGCGCCGGCGTCGAACGGTTCGCGTATTGCATTTTCATACTCGTGATAACTTCGAAATTAAATGTCCGATTCGAATGAATTAAAAAGTATTTTACTGCTACATAAATACCCTTGATGTTAAAATTATTTATTTGAATAAGAATTAATATTATTTTGATAAAACTCCTTCGCAAATAATGCATTAATTTCGAAGAAATTTGATTACCATAAAAAAGGTTACAGTGAGTCAATCTTAAAAGATAGACATATGCTGTCGCAAACTTTTTTTTAGAACTTTTAAAGAGGAACAATTCCATCATACATGATATTTACGTAACATAAATCGTTTACGCAGCGCACGCAACGGAAGCTCTCAAAAAGGAATATTTTTCCCGTTTTTGCAACATATTTCATTTATGCTCCGCTCCTATTGGTCGTAGCGTGATTTTATATAGCCTATAGCCTTCCTCGATAAATAGACTATCCAACACAAGAAGATTTTTCAATTCCAACCAGGAGTTCATGAATATCTACTGAAATCCATTAAACTCCTAAAATAACTTGTTTCAGCTAAAACCATGTTAAATACAGGCGGAAAATCTCAAATTCAATATATTTTACTAACCATCTATATTTGGCATTAGCTAGTGCATTTATTACTCTAAAATTCTAACCAAAATACTGATTTTGGTAACCGGCACTGAATTTAGCTTCCCACTAAATAAGTAACTGCAAAGAATTTCTTTGTGATATTTTGTTTACTAAACCGTATTACCACAATGGCTTGGTACCTCGGGTACTACTGCTTTTGGCGGACTGGGCAAGAAGTTGAGGAATAAGTTAGTTTGAGAGTCAGTGACGTAGAATGATCAATAGGGCGGGGGTCGACCGGCCGCCGCGATAACGTAATTACTGCCAGAGCCTGCCAACCTCGCCCCACGACAGACGCCTTTACATTGTTTCTGGCCCATAGTCTATAGGGCTTTTTATGGGTTATTTTTCTTTTGTAGGGTGTTTCGAAGGGAGTAAAGAAATTGTTCGTGTGTGTAGTTTGTCGGTAGAAAGTTAGTTTTAGTTTTTTTTTATAGTTTTCCGATGTCAAGGATTTATGTGTGGTTTCTTTTCACGTTTTAATGGTAAACTGACAAGCAAACGTTGTTTTTTTGCGGCTCACTATATTCAAAATAAACCACCAAAAAAAATATTATTATCACTTGTTTTCTACTACATTCCAGCGAAACTACAAACTGTCAAATCATTCTTCAAAAACACTGCAATATTTTATGAAAATACTATTCTTCTACAACTCTTTATTTCCATAAAAGAATTCCGTAAAATATTCTCCAATCATAGTCAAAAGCGCATTGTTACTGCACTCATAAAGAAAATACTTCTATTCGAAGAGATAGCTCGCAACAGCTTCGGGACTAGCATTTCAAGCTGCTCTATGATGCATTTTTAACCTTTGTAGCTACACAACATGCTGTCACATAACATTTATTTACTACTAGAAGTTTCCACAGCTTGGGATGTAAAACGCACGTGGAACGTGTATTTGTTAAACTAAGTTTGATTTCACGTGTCTCGAATAGTGTTAAAAAGTGACTCTCTAGCTAGGGCGTTGCCCTAGTGATATCATTAATCACCTTTTTTTTTTTTGAGGATGGTAAATCGTCAAATGACTACTCCCGCTCTGGGCGGAACAGGAGGGCGTGTCAGACTTTTACTGACTAAAACCCACCCGTGTTCCTTCAGTTACCTGTTGCCAAGGGTCCCGGTATCCCTTTCGGACTTTCCCGCAACCCTGGCAGGATCTGTCCTAGCGGACCCCGGCAATTATACTGACATCTCTTTGAGGCTCGCCTGGCACACAACGCGCCGTCGACCCGGACCTGGTCCTTAACGAACGGGGAGCTACCCATTACTCGAATAACACGAAAACATAATTCTTTACAAGTGCTAAACATACTTTCAGTGATTTTAAAACAACCTTCAAAACATAATATTGTTTCAAATATAATACAACGTTTCTAAGAAAACAGACACAGTTAACTTCGCAGTGCAGTTGTAGAGCGTGCTCCAGTTATTAATAACTGGTCATGAAAAGTAATAGGACGATCAAGAAATATGTCCTCAAGCCATTCTCCGAGGCGCACTGGCAGACCTCCAAAGTTTGCGACACAACTTGCCTTCGCACTATATGATGAAGTGCATAGCATCTACTGGCTGCAGTTCCCGTCGCGGGTAAAGTTTTCAGGCTTACGCGTTGAAAAACATCGTATGTGCTGAACTTCCTTACTGCCAAATTTTAAGTCAGGTCTAATGTCTAGAAGCTTATACGTGAATTATTTCCTATAAATGTGAAATACGCAGATTGATAGAAAAACTTTTGAAGTTATAATTTATTGGTAGATATTGCACTAATTTAAAATAGTTCTAAGGCCGAACAATCCTTACCTAAGTCGAGTATTTACTAGGTGAAAACGTCTCGCGGCATCGCGTGATTTCGCACGATGTCTATGGAGCCTCGTGTCCTGGAACATTTGTCTACAAGCGTTAATTAATAACACTCCTGTACGCATGCCACAATACGTTTGTCCTGTTACTATAAATAATTCTTTCTCCACCAGGTCGTCCAGCACCCACAGTGATGTGGCTTATAGACGGCACACCAGCGCCGCAGTACATCGGAGAGAAGACTGACACCCATGTGGTGGTGAACCGGTTAGAACTGCCCCACGTGAGGCGGACTCACCTCAACACGACATTCAGATGTCGAGCCTCCAACACTAACCTCGTCAGCCCGCAGGAGAAGACTGTTAGACTAGAGATGAACTGTGAGTACCTACTAATTATACTCGGTGCTAAGGACATCGACGCGCGAACTGTGTTAACCATAAATTCAGCACAAAATGGTTCTAGACAGTACAGATTATAAATTCTTCGTCGATTATTTAAAAAAAAAATGGTGGTTTACTATAAAAGAACAACTTACACTGTCTTAAAAATGGAGTATGATTTTTTAACTTATTCACGAAACATTTCAACACCAGTGGGTTTGAATTAATCTAAATTAATCACGTGTACTGAATTAACGGTACCGGTTTTCCTGTCGATGTCCATTACACTCTGTATTTCTCGTATTACGCTAGTGCTCTCTCTCTTGGTAGTACCTACAAACTATGTTACCGAACTGTAAGGCAAGGGAACAGTATTTTGGAACACCAGGCTGTTATTCGTGCCAACGTTGACTTAACTTGTTCAGACCAAAATATGCACAGAATTTCTTGTTCCCGACATTTCATGAATAAGGTAGATAAAAGAAACTTATAAAACCGCTGTTATGTCATCACAATTTATTTATTTATTTATTTATTATGAGCACACAAGATTCATGAAACACAAAAACACATGTACAAAAAGACATAGTCTATCTACATAAATCTACACAGATCATGTAACCCTGTCTCCTAAACTAGGTAGTCCTGTATCTTAGGAGACAGTGATAGGCCATACAGGGTGATTAGTCATGTAGGTATAGCAGCAGCCAGGGTGTTTAGCGCGAGTGGGATTAAGTTATACAGTGCATTTACATTTGTGTGCCGGTGTGTAAATGTGTTTGAGTTAAGTGTGTGAGAGAGTGAGCCCAAGTAAGTATTAGTGTTTGAGTGGTGAGTATGGGAGAGTGTGCGTATCTCTAAGGGTGTGCGTGAGAGAGAGTGAGTGAGTGCTTGTAGTGTGAATGAGTGATAGTGTATTGAGTGTATTGAGTTTTCTGTGATTCTCTGAACATTATGTTATGGCGAGTGTCGTGTTAAAACGCCTCAACCAAGAAGTCTGTTGTTATCATAGGTTGGTTTAGCAGTTGTAGGGTTAAAGTATAATGATTAATTCCAAAATTTATTGAACTTATATTATGCACTGAAATCTTGTAACACTCACACTTTTGAATACAAAGAATTAAATACGGTTACAGTCAAACTAAGTAGGTAACATAAAAGTATAATCACTTCCTAATTACGCAATTATGCATTAAAAGTAGCGATATCTATCAAGCTCGACCAAACGTTGACAACGTTAATAAAGCCTCGTCGCCACAAACTTGCATGTAGATATGAAATATTACGGCCTCACAAAATAGTGAACACGAACCTACTTGCAGTCAGTACCAACGGCGACCACAATTTATCAAGTTATGACGTACTGTGGTCAACACATTGACCATAGACCATTAAAATTTTACATGCCTCAGCTTTATGGAGCGAGAGCTAGGGACGAATATATTTTTTCCTATATTTTATGACGAAAACGCTTACTTAGTTTGCTCGTGCGTGTGGTCGTTGTTATTAGATATCGTAAATTATACTTATCATGGTTTTTTCAGGGCCCTTGTACAGAAACGGAAGGGCTGTCAATAAGTTTTGATTCTAACGACTCTAAGGCCTAAATTCCTCTTACGCTACGGCCGGTCGCGTACGTCTGTCGCGCGTGCGTATACCTACACTGCAACGCTGACGTCCGCGGCGCGTACCTACTACGTTGAGCGTAAGAGGAATTCAGGCCTAAGGCCGATTTATGAAACAAAGGATTTGGAATTTGTTTAGAACCGAGTCAGATTCTGTTTGATCGTGTATTACGCAATTAGGGTGCAGGTTTGTCACAAACCTCACGAAAAAGAAGGAATAACGCTTAGCCAAAGTACGTAACGTTTATAGGTATCGTCCCAAAACTTGTCTTATGGTTGAAGGTTTTTTTGTTAGACGGTGATTTTCACTAGCACATCACCATTGAAAAAAACTAGTACTAGATTGTGAAATAAAAATGTAGGTACGGTCGAACAAGCTATTTGGTATGCAGGGATATAACTTGCAACTACTTTAAACTATTTTGTGAGGGTTTTCAGTGGTCAAAAATCATTTTACGTCACTCTACTAAGCCATAAGCTCAAAAAGTTAAATTACACACAATCAAAACGAATTTTGGCAGTGTAGCGTAACATGGATATATTTAGCCTGTACACTAAATTGCTTGTTCGACTGTACTACCGTTGTATTCAGTTGTTATACCCCTGTAACTTGTTAGTAATAATAATGTTTTCATTAATTGTTACTTTTTAAACCAATTCAATTTTGTAACAACCTTAGCATACAATTAAGTTCACCGTTAAACAGTTTCCCTGGAAATCGGCGGCAAGTAGTAATTATACACGATTTGAATTGAGAGTTCAAATAACACTTCCGAGCACAAATTACCGTACAATTTAAACGTTTTCTATTTATTATTTCAGAAGGAATTTCAAAGGACCTTTGGTTTGAAAGACTTCAGTTATTGAATCATTAAGAAATCTGTGATAAAAGTTTTTGTGCTCAAATATTTTAATCTAGAAAACTGTAACTACTAGGTACCCTACATTAAAAACAAACAATACAGAAAAATGTCCCTGAATTTTGAAACCCTGGTCCAACAAAACAGGCCGAAATTTTTTTATTTTTATTTTAACTGTGAATAATTTCCACAGTGCGTCCGACGATGGTGGAGATATTGAGCAAGCCGGTGACTTTATCGTCGGAACGTTACGTCACTCTGACGTGCGTGTCGGAGGGCAGCCGGCCGCCGGCGCAGCTCACGTGGTACAAGGATAACAGAAAATTTAAAAGAGGAAAGGTAAGCGTCGTTTTTGGTGGCTCGTAAATTTTTGGGTGACGTCATAATCACGTTTTTGTCACCAAAACTGATGATGAAATACTCAAATCGTGCAGTGAATCAACAAGGTTTCTCCCTCATCTCACGTCCTATTTAAAAGAGATCGTCGCGTTCTTAATTAATTATTTCAATTTTTGTTCGGAAAACAGGAATCACGCGTTCAAGTTCACCGAACAAAAATTTACAAAATATGAACGCGGCATATCTAGATATCCTTTACAAGCAAGGCAATGTTTATTTACCTTTAACGAATACTATTTTGGTGTTTATTAGTTTTTTATGAATTAAACTAACAGTTGCCTAACTCTTCATAGATAGTGGAAGCCATGAACGAGACGTGGGTGAGCAGTCAAGTCCAGTTCATGCCATTGCCAGAAGATGATGGAGTGCAGCTCAAGTGTCAAGCTGACAACAACGCACTGCCCGGGCAGAGTCTTGAAGACTCGTTCAAACTAGATGTTGTGTGTAAGTAACGCATGTGACGTAACTACTTATTTTCCTATTATTTTACCTTTGATGTTTAATCTTTTAATGACTGTTGTGCTTCATTGAGTAATATAGCTGTACAAGATTTTTTTGGCGCGTGGTCAAAATCGGAACTAACGCTGCCATCTTGTTTTTTTCAATACATTTCACAAATGTTTACCAACAGCGCCCCCCTGTCAACGTCATTTGAGCGCAAAAGATCCTTGTACCACTGTGTTATTTACCCCTTAGCATCTCATAATGTCAACTTCTCCAAATGTCAACCGGTCGCAAAACGTCAATTTCTCACATGGTCAACTTCTTAAAATGACAAATTCCCTGTATTTCACATACGAGTATTAAAAAGAAGTGTGCATTCTGCATCTAAAACCTGCTTTCGAAATAATCCAAACCCAACGAGGCGAGTAATGGCGTATGCCTGCGTGAGAAATGTATTCTCTTTTATTGTCTCATCATATAGCGTCCTTAATACACAAGGCTGATGGAAGGATTTCATGGCAAATGACACATTTTCCTGTCCATTCTCGTTCCGTTCGCGTTTTACCGCACCAATCCTTTAATCCGCCCCTGTCCTGTGTGGTACGCAAAATATAATATTCTCGTACGGTATTTTCATACATCAATAATATTAATTTATAGTTCCCGGAGGTTTCTTTTTATGGAAATAGATCTCAATCTTAAACCAATTCTGATCAAACTTCAATATTCTCTTCGACGAATTCCTACTTACCTGCCGAAAACCGAATCATGTGAAAAACTTTATCTACTTTTCCACTTAAATGTTGTAAAAATTCCGAATTCTATGAAATAATGTCGTTTATCAGAAAATTCTTTGCCGACTTGGAGTTTTGTGATAGTACCTTCCTTTTATTTGCGAGTGTTGAGCCAAGTTTTTATTTGTTTCTAGATGCCTTTTATTTCAACGTTCAACGCTGAGAAGTTCACATACGCGAACTTTTTGAATTTTACTATGAGGTTATTTCTTCTGAGGAAGACGAAAGTATTTATACACACACAGAGCTTACGTCATAAGACGAAAATGAGTCGTAAATGTTTGTACAAATCAACATTTTCATTTCCGTAAGATTACACAATTAGCGGAACTTCTTAATTCGTTAAGACCCGTTCCCTAAACGAATATAGCTGCAAAATAAGCAATAAAGGAGCTCGACTCAACCAGTTTGCACATCTCCGACGTCGTAACGCTTAATTATCGTTGCTACTTAAGCATAGTTCAGCATGTATGACATACTGCCATCAAACCTGGAGCTGATTAAACAAATTCCTCCTCAAATAGAGCAAAATCCATTATACTAATCATTTTCTAAAATATATTAGTACGTCTGACGTCAAAGAGGAATCGTTTAGGTATTGTTCGACTCCGAAAGTTAACTTACAAAGTTGGTCACTTGAAAATTAGGATCAATTTTGGTAATTGAAATTGGTTTGTTAGTTGTACGACTTTATTAAGAAGATTATTTATTCAAATATAATAATTGAACCTTCTTTTAGAAGACCGCGTGTGGACATCTGTTACAATGGAAATCCCATAAGTCAGCCGAAGACGTAGGAACTGTCGTAGTGTCGTGTTAAGGAAACCACTTGCGTTCTTATCGTTCCAACGAATACAACGTCGTACATTCTTAATTAAAATGTGTGTAATTGAAACATGTCTCACAAATGTAAACATACAAACGAGAAGTACATCATTTTAATTTATTTCTCTCCACGAAGTCACGTTTTCTATTCCGATTTTGAAAGAAATCCGAAAGAAAGATCTACTGAAAGTCTCTCTTCAAAACGGTTTAAGCACTTAATTTAAATAAAGTAATTACTAACAACGTTTTCAGAAATAACACTTTAATGATCGGGCTTATATTTTATCTTTTAAAATCTAACCGTCAGCCTTTAATCTCAAGTTTTATAATGGAGCCTTCAACCAAAGCAATGAAAAGAAATCTCAACACTAAAATACGGCTTGAAAATCTTTAGAAAAAAGCGGCGTCATTTAAAAAAACTACCATAGTTTACTGATATAAGTAAAAAAGATTTATAATGGCGGACGACGCGACAGTAAAACGTATTCGTGTAGCGGTTGTACATCCTTAGTGTAATGTGCTTATCTTGGTACTTATCTGACGTGTCGGTTACCGTAAGCCGGCGTGACACAACAAAGCCCGCGGCGCCGCCCGCCCTGGGACTCGCGATGCGTCCCCGACGGAACTTTGCTCACTGACAGTTTATCCTGCGCTACCAACTTGTTGGGAACTAATTCCGTCTAATTTAGTCTGCGGCAGGCGACTCACAGACACCTTCCTGTCTGAAGGATTAATTTGGCTTTGTCTGCCGTGGTTCTGCTACAGTTTGACATGCCATGTTTAGCCGTTACATCGATGTTACAGCCCTGGGCTTGTCCTTGTGGTATTACCTACACAAGACGCTTCACCGTAATGGATTATGAACTGATGAGGGTTGGGAATACAACACTTAGGTAATAATTAACTGTTTCTGTTTCACCTGCTTATGAAAGCTCCTATTCTCAAAGCTCAGCTGCTGCCTAAATCATAAATGTTATTTAATTAACAACCGTAATTAGTAACGGCCCGACATATATCTATTTAAACGGTTCCGAGCGCGTAATTTAGTCAACTCATTTAACACGTAACAGGCCCTGTCAACATTTCGAAACAAACAACCTATCTAACAATATTAAAAGCTTGTATGCGCCAACATGAGAAACTCAGTAAAACGTAATTAAAACCTTGTTAGCGCCGTCGAGCACACAACATCAACACTTAACATCCACCGAGGACTCGCCAAAAACTAATTCGGACTAGTGGGAGCGACCGACCCCGCCCCGCCACCGGATCCGGATCGCAAAACGCTCTAAGGGATTAAGCCGGCTTAACGTAGCCAGTCCGTTTACATTCTAATCGCAGGACATAACTTGCCAATTTATTTATGCGTAAACGAGTGATGTACACCACGACTGTTACAGTACACGATTATTTCCACCTGTGTATTCTCACGCGCGCAACTTTTTTCCCGGCAGACAGTCTGATCACTCAATCAGGGCACTAATTCCCCGACGGGCCGGTCAATTTCTGAAAAGTCAGGAAACGTGCGGACTCTATTACGACAAAGGAAATTAATTTCCAAATATAAATAAATTCTATTTACTTCTGCTTGGCGAACCGTAACGCATTTAGAGCGGGAAGAATGTCGCCGCTCACAGCGCGAATCGTTTTGGCAACAATTTAAACGGGGGAATCGTAAATGTTTATTTGGAGAACGGGCGTTTCCTCAGGCCGCGGGGCGACGTCGTTATAGGTCTTTAATGGCCAATAAAGTGTCAACGCCCGCTCCTTGCCGCAGATAAGTGTTCACCTGGAGTAAAAACGCTTTCCAACCTTGGACAGCTCGGAAATAGACCGACAATAATGGCAGACCTTTGGACAATATAAAAATAAAAATAATTTTGTTGGTTAAACAACGTACTTTCAACAGACGAATTCAAAGCTCTGTTGTTATTTTTCGTAACTTTGCTAAATAAAGCCGTATTGTTTTCATTCTTTTGGCTCCGTTAATTGGGATGAAAAGTTACTTCCAAAGACGTGAACATGTCGATAATATTGACGGCAAAGTATTTCATTTCCCGTCTTCATTCTCCTATCATGTGACCAAAAATTAACTCCAAAAATTTAATTTTATTCAATCTAGCCTAACTCCCCATTTAATATTACTTCCTACCTGGATAGGAATGTTTACACTTCGCCCAGGTACATGTCCTAAGCCACGATTACAGAGCAAACCGCAGATCGTTCCCGCAGCAATCACAACATGATTTAATACTTAGCCCCTCCATTCGTGATTATTGTTTTCAATCTGCTCATCTATCTATTTTTAATCCTTTATTATGTCCAATTGTCCATTTAGATATTGTTTTCGAATACAAATTACTTTGATATTTACCTACTTCCAAAATATAATGTTTTTGTAGGTAGGTACGACCCCTTAAATTCAAATTTGTTTTACCAAGATATTTTATTGAATGACCTATCAGTGCTAATCTAATATAAGACCTATCGGAAATGTAATAAGTATCATAATAATCGAGAAAGTATTTGCATAATATCAGCTTTATCAGCTATGCGTATGCGTTCAGGGTGCTGTTGAGGCTGCCCCGCTACTGCAGCGCGTCGGGGATGTTCGCGGATGCACATGTGGATTTTTTCTGTGCCACGATGCGTAAGCGCTGTGCATCCCTGGTGCGTGGGGTGTGGGGCAGCAACAACAGTATCCTGTCCCTAATCTCGAGCAGGCTGGATTGTCCGTACGTGAATCGCTGCTGCGCCATTTTCCATGCAATGGTGCAGCCGCGGTGAAGCGTCGGACGGTGCTGCCGCTGTGTATATTGTTTTAGAATAGTTAGGTATCTAAGTTACTAATATAGGATAAGTTTACTAACAAATGAGTCATGGTTACTTGAATAAAAAAATGAATTGAATTGAATAATCAGCCTGTAACGTTCCCACTGCTGGGACACAGGCCTCCTGTCTGTGAGACGAAGCGGGCCGTAATACACCACGCGGGCCTAGAGCGTGTTGCTGGATGTCACGTTTAAAAAAAAAAAAGATGAACATGCCTGTTTCCTCACGATTTTTTCCTTCACTTTCGAGAGATACAGGTTGTAAGGGTAAACAGTCTTGTCATTCAAACCATGGGTAGTTGACTTAAATTTAAAAATAAATAACCGAAAACAACAAAAAAAAACGTTATTTTCATTAAAAGATTCTAAAAACTTTCTATCCGACACCGTGCTCGTTAGCGAAACAGCTGACTAACTGACGGAGGGGTTGCGCTCGCGGCCGGTCAGGTCGCGTCCCGCACCCCCCGCCCGTGTTGAGACGCAAGTTCGTTGCCCTAGCACATAGGGCAACGAACTTGCGTCTTTTGTGGAAAAATGTAGTTAAAAAAAAATGAAAAAAAAGTTGTAATTTTCCATTGATTTTACGTTCTATAAATGAAACCAAACCACTGGTTGCAAGGATAACGGTGTTTACCCTAACACCCCGTATATTGAATGTTTTTTTTTTTTATCAACAACTACGTTTTGAATGGTTTAATCAGCCAGTTATCACCAAATTGCTAGTTGTTACCACGTTGCTCAAGTCTAAAAAATACTGTTTAATAAGTATTGAATGTGACGTTTGTTTCTTAAGAACATTCCTTCAACTTTTTTGTTTTTTGTGGTAGAAACCTTACTAACTACCTCTTAAAATAAAATACACCTTACCTTTTATTTGTAGATCCACCGGTGGTATCATTATCACTGGGATCAACGCTCAACCCACACGACATCAAGGAAGGTGACGACGTGTACTTCGAGTGCTCAGTGCGTGCCAACCCTAGAGAACATAGAATATCATGGTATCATAATGTAAGTGTCTATTTATATTCTTTATAGAACATAATCGTATTTTCTGGCAATGTAATCTTATCAGCCAATCAAAGTCCACTACTGAACCTACAGAGCGGTTATTTTACCTCTGATAACAAACCCAATAGTAACCTTTTTGCAACTTTCAAACTCTTTTCACACGATTCGATTGTAATTACCCGGCAATATTGAAACAATTTACGCATAGGTAATATTCGCCACCGGGTAGCACTGACGATCTGGCAGTCGGAACGTGTGAAAAGTCTACTAACGTCATAATTAGTAGTCACGATATGACACAATAGGACAGTAATCACGGTATGTTGCTAATAGCACCCAAGAGGACGATCCATCCTCTTGATATAAACTCTTAATCGCCCTTTACGATAAACTACTTTAGGTACCTACCTATACATAATAATTATTATAAACTAGCTTCCGCCCGCGGCTTCGCCCGCGTGGTATATCGATAAAAAGTAACCTATGTCCTTCCCCGGGATCCGTCCAGTGGTTTAGGCGTGAAAAGGTAACATACAGACAGACAGTAAGACAGACAGACCGACAGACAGAGTTACTTTCGAATTTATAATATTAGTATGGATGGATTAAAGTCGCTTTTCGTTTTTGTCTGAATATCCGCGCCGTTCTTCTAAACCACGCAACAGAATTTGATGAGGTTTTCACCATCGCATCGCGTAGAGAATTGATTCTGGAAGGTTTATGTGTATAATTTATGTTAATATTAAATTTAGATATTACTAAGAAATCTCCATGTTTTGTCATGTCTTAAAAACCGTGCGAAGCAAGAGCGGGTCACTAGTATGTAATAAATAATACCTACTACACGTATGTATGTAATGAAGAACAATTTGGAGATTATGCTGATTACGTGCAAATTGTTAAAAGCATATAAACTTACAAATATATAGTATAAAGTTACAAATATATAAATATACAAATATTGCTAATTATATAGTATAGGATAAAATTCTAAGCGACTAAGGGCGAATTTCACCAAACTTTTATACCAAGTATAAGTCTTATCCTACGAATAAGTTTTGAATTTTTGACAGTTTTTCCATACAAAAACTGTCAGACGACAATTTTATTCCATTTTATTCCATTGGATAAAAGATATCTGACTTTGATGAAATCAGCCCTTAATAAAATGATATATTTTACCTAATAGAATAAATTGTATTAAAATCATTCGTGATTGAAAGGTGCATTACGCAATTAGTGTGCTGTTTATAATAAACGACAAATCTTAATAAAATCATTGCAGAAACCGAACTTAATAATAATAAACTTACAATCGATTGATCCCTTAAAGATACTTGTTAACAAAATAAAGAAGGGACTGATGAATTAGTTTACCGCGGAGCAGACGACACGGCTGATGAATTACTGGCCCAACTTGGAGATCTGTTCATTATCGGTCCCCAAATTACGTCATCACCCTTCTCGATATTATTATCATGCCTTCCACACTGATTATTATTGAAGATTAATATTTAAGGATATTCGTATTGATATCGTTATTAATTGGCTGTTCGTTTTAATGCCTGTCAATCTTTACTAATAATGTTGATGAGAATGTTTTACTTTTTCTTGTTTTCTGCACCGTGTAAACTTAGATCGGGCCAAAAGTTAGTGCTAACGAGCTACAGACTTATGTAGGACTCCAAAATATTACTAACCAGCTGCGAATCGCGGTGTCATCCACATAAGTCTCGATCTCGACGGAATATCGCCATAAAAAGCCTATGTCCTAATCCAGGTCATGCTTTACCCATGTGCCAAATTTCATCCAAAACCGTTCAGCCGTTTTAGCGTTAAAGCGTAACAAACAAACTCACTTTCACATATATAATATTAGTAAGGATTAAGATGTGTAATGCCTTCCACACTGATTATGATAAAATATTGATATGGAATGATATTGTTATTTGGCTGTTCGTTTCATATAAATAATTTTGCTACGTCTAAGCTCAGACAGCAAAAAGTTAGCCCTAATGAACTAGACTTGTACACACGGCTACACATCAAGCTATACATTTCCAGTATAAGCTGACCTCACATTGTGCGGAAATCTATACAATGCGAGATCAGCATAAACTGGAAATGTATAGCTTGATGTGTAGCCGTGTGTACCTACTTATCCATAACTATGTTAACAAAGTATATTAAAGATGTATGTACAACTTGAAAGCTGAAACTCTGCAGTCTTGTTGTTGAACTGTCAAAATTAATGCGATAACGAATCAGACTGTCTTTATAAGACAAGCAAAACAGCAGCTTGATTAGGAGGCTTCAATATAATTCCGATTTGTAATAGCTCTTGCTCGTGGCTACGTAATAACAGCCGCACGGGTCAATCCATCACGTTAAGCTACGCTTGCCGGGGTTGGTCCGTAGATGGGTGACCATCTTTACATACCGAGACTCCTCCGCGCCTCGGAAAGCACGTTAAGCCATTGGTCCCGACTGGCATTTGTGGATCTTTGACAATCGTTACGGGTCGTCAGAAGATCGAAAGTCTGACAACCATTCTTACTGATCGATCGTGTTACCCAGTGGGTTGTGGAGGTCAGATATGCGGTCGCTCCATGTAAAATACTGGTATTCAGCTGCATCCGGTTAGACTGCAACCCCAGCATAGTTGGGAAAAGGCTAGGCAGATGGCAGGTGAATAGCGGTACAATTTGGTTTAAAACATTACAGGGATTATAGATTCCATATTATTACTGTTTCCGTGAACTTCATAAACATGCTTATGTAGTTCTACATTGTGTTTTCACGTCCATAATGCAGCGGTCGAGGTTTAAACTCTCTAGCCCATCCAAAAACTTATCCGTTGGGCTATTGAAGCTTAAATTTAAGGAACGAGTTGGTATATCCACATGAATAACAAGTAGTTATACTGCGTTCGTGAATTAGTTCAAACATATTAACAAATATGTGATTTTAAGAAAAACAACTTTAAAGTTACGCATGAAGTTCAGTTTGCGCTACAACTTCAAACATTTTTATGACTTTTTAAATAGCACTTACTAAGTATCTAGTAGGTACTTCTGAAATCAACTTCATTAAATTTTTTTATTAATTATAAATATAATATACAGTATGTTAACTAACAAAGGACGTTCCCAGTTACCTGCAATAGTATAGCTTCCATATTATGCTAAAAATAAACATTATGACTCAAAAAAAAATACAATTAGTGAAATATTCACAAAACTATTAAATTGATACGTAAAAGAAACACTGTACACTTACACTTGTATCTCAACGTAGAAAGACAAGTGTGACACGTGTGCCTATACAGTGTTTCTTTTTCGTATCAATTTAATATTTTTGGGGGATATATTACACGGTAAAAAAAAAAAAAAAAATGGTATTTTTTTTATGTATAGACGCTATTCTATTGCAGGTTAACGGGAACGCCCTTCGTTAGATAACATAATGTATGTATATCATCAATTTGGAGACTAGATTTTGAACTTTTATATTAGGAACAAAATTCCCATCAAAGCTTAACTTGTATTAAACACTGACGTGCTCAAAACGATTTATCATTCCCCAAGTACCAACATGTTAATACAAAAATATAATCATGAAACATTGATGAAGTACGCATTAAAACAAAATAGACGACGTCAGCGTATAATCTAAATTACATTTGAATAAGTTCGCTGTAATCACAACATGGGTCTGTGACCTATATCAAACCACATGAAAGGTCCGACACGAACTTTTAGCGTATTGCGTCAGAGATCGATTTGTTGTGTTATTATAATAGGGAATTAAAATAGAAACTTTATGTAGAAATAGGTCAACAGAACTTTAAGTTTATTAATAAAAATACTCCTATGCGCACGACCTGTCACCACAGGAACCTAAATATATCTAATAGATACCAAAACGGTGTCTGGTGACTGCACATCGCATTCTCTGTAATAAAATATTTTATCTACACCCATGCTATAAGTCCTCTCTAAAAGTTTCTGAAACAGTGTCATAGTAACCATAATATCATCCAAACGGGTGTTATAATGTTGTACTGAATTTCATAATACAACTTATTTCAAAAAAAGAACATTGTCATTCACGAGCGTTTCACTAACAAAGAACCGTAATTTAAAAAAAAAACACATACCGCGCCATTTTTGTTCGATATTGGTATTGCAAAGAAACTTTTATAGAAGATTCATATCATGGGTGTAGATAAAGTCTTGTATGCAACTGTAAATAATTAGGTATTAAAACACTCATGTGATACTATTGTGATAATAGTATCACATGAGTGTGAAATAAACCCACATTCGTGTTTTAATACCCCTTATTATATAACAGTTGCATAAATAACTATTCTTTTTGTTTTTATGTCTAGAATAAGCCGGTGCTCCACAATGTGGTGTCGGGCATCATCGTCAGCACGAAGTCGCTGGTGCTACAGAAGGTGACAAGAGACCACGGAGGTGACTACTCCTGCAGAGCTACCAACGCGCTTGGAGAGACTGCCAGTCAATCCACACATCTAAGTATACAGTGTGAGTAAAATAAAGTCTATTTTAGCTATGTAATACTTATTCAGGTACCTACTATGTTCATTAGACGCTTCTTGACACTAGACTACAGTTTTACGTTCGCCTTAACCAAGATTAAACTCTAATCCTCATTTAACTGAGATCGAAGCAGCACATTTATCTGCAATTATGATCTCTCACAATCGAATAATCATATTTTTTTGATCTGCCCCTTTCCATATGCATTCCATATTTTTAATAAACACTTTTTATGTGTCAGTGAATAAAACATCACTATCAAAACGTCAAAATAGTCTCGGACCAATAAGATCTATCTACAGAAAATTCGAAGACTAAAAACTAAGCGCTCAACCACAGTGCCATTGACCTATGGATTACGTGTCTCCACTTAAAAGTCCAGATACACGGTCCACGAGCCAATCAGCTTGCCACAAACCTACATATATACACAAACTTAGAATATAACCTACATCACGCTACGTCGCAATTAGTAACTTCGCTGACTTGTATGAGGTTCAGACTAGTAGCTAGTTAAAGTTTCTTTCACTATAAGAGCGTTATCACACTGATTTTCCAGCGTGTTTCTGTTGTATATTAATATTAATAAATATGAGGGTGGTTGCATCCACTCCTATATAAATAGTGTCGCTTGCCAAATAAACTTAGTGTGCTACCAGCTACCCGTTGTTTCACTTGTGTCCGCATACTTATCAGTGGCGACGAGTTTCTTACCCGCGACTTAGAAAAGTGATTGAAAAAATGTCTCACTTTGGAATTTTGTCGAGTTTTGACCATAACATCCATACATGGCAAAACTATAAGCAACGAATGGAACAATGGTTCATTGCGAACGATGTGGACAACGTAAAGGATCCAAAGGCAGTGAAAAGACGGGCGATATTGCTGAGTGCACTCACGGACAGCACTTACAAACTGGCGGCGGATTTGGCTTTACCGAAAGAACTGACGCAGACACCATACGAAGACATTCTTACGCTTCTTGACAAGCATTTTACACCAAAAAAATGCGGGTTTGGTGAGCGGTATAATTTCTATGCTGCTACTCAAGGTCTGGAAGAAACATTTTCTCAATGGGCGGCGAGGCTTCGTGGCCTCACTACACATTGCGGATTCCTGAATGTAGAAGAGGCGCTGCGAGACCGCTTTGTTATGGGCATGCTGCCGGGACCGGAGAAGGACAAACTTTTCGCGCGTGACCTTCAAGAGTTAACACTGGCAAAAGCAGTGGATTTGGCAGAGAGCGTGCACAGTGCACGTAAGGGAGCAGCATCAGCATCGACGTCGGCGCAGGCGCCGCCGTCAACCGAGGCGCTGTTCAAGATCGCGACCACAAACGAACCCAGTGCTAACAAAGAAAAGTGTTCCGTGTGTGGTTATAACAATCACAAAACGTCTCAGTGTCGGTTTGCTAACTATACATGTAAAAAGTGCAACATAAAGGGCCATCTACGAAGAATGTGCAAAAAAATAAATTTCGTAGGAACTGGCGGGTCGAGCGAGACTGACGATGACGGTAGGAGGACTAAAATATGTTCACATAGCGGCGAACCTATGACCATAATAGTTTCGATACAAAATATAAAACTAAAGTTTGAAGTCGATACCGGATCAGCAGTCACAGCGATTTCCGACAAAGTGTGCAAAAAATATTTTGAATTCCTTCCGTTAAAGCCGACGTCAGATCGATTATTTACGTATACAGGTCGTGTCATCAACTGTCTAGGGTCAGTGCAATTACCAATTACGTATTTGCAGAAAACAAACGTGGTTAATGTGCGAGTTATACGTGATGGTGGACCCCCAATATTAGGCAGAGATTTTATTTGTATGTTTAAATTACAAATGCTACAAATGAATTATTGACAATCAAATAATATTGCCAATCAGTTGAAAAATCAATATCCATCTGTTTTCTCAGACGAACTGGGGGTATTTACAAAATATAAGGTAAAACTACAATTAAAGGATGACGCGAAACCGGTTTTTTTCAAAGCCCGTCCTATAGCTTTTGCACTTAAAGATAAAATAAACGACGAGATCGATCGTTTGGTACGTATAGGAGTACTTAAACCTGTTCAGCACTCTGATTACGCATCGCCTATTGTTCCTATATTAAAGCGAGATGGTTCAATAAGGTTATGCGTAGATTACTCGGTAAGCGTAAACAAGCAGCTAGTTGTCGAGCAGTATCCGTTACCGACGGCACAAGAACTTTTTACAAAATTACACGGGGGACAGCAATTTAGTAAGTTAGACTTGACCCAAGCGTATTCACAATTTGTCTTAGACGAGGCGTCTCAGAAATTAACTTGCATCAATACTCACCGCGGGTTGTTTGTTTATACGCGTTTAGTTTTTGGTCTCGCTAGTGCCCCGGCTATTTTTCAACGGGCAATGGAGTGTTTATTATCGGGGTTAGACGGTGTTATGTGCATGCTTGACGACATTTGTATAACGGGAGATACAAAAGAGCAACACTTAGAGAGATTAAGTGCTGTTTTGCAAAGACTTCAAGACGCGGGTCTTACGCTACGTAAAGATAAGTGTGTGTTTTTTGAGGAACAAATAGAATATTTAGGTTACACTATAGATAAGAATGGCTTAAGTAAATCACAAAAAAAAGTCGAAGCAATCATTGAGGCACCTACACCGACTAACGTGAATAAACTACAGTCTTTTCTAGGATTAGTTAATTACTATAGGAACTTTGTCCCTAACGCGTCATCAATATTAACCCCGCTTTATTCATTGTTGCAAAAAGGTAGTAAATGGAAATGGGAAGCTGCACATGACCAAGCATTCAAGGCTATCAAGAAATGTTTAGCTTCAAATCAGGTTCTAGCACATTTTGATCAGAATGCAAAAATAATTTTAACGGTAGACGCGTCGCCCAGTGGGTTAGGTGCTATTTTATCGCAGATCGGTACGGACGGAATCGAACGCCCTGTTTCGTTTGCCTCTCGTACATTAAACTCAGCTGAGAAGCGATATTCACAACTACAAAAAGAGGCTACAGCAATTATATTCGGGGTCCGACGCTTCCACCAATATTTATACGGAAGAGCAGTTCCATTTGTACTTCGCACAGATCACAAACCACTTTTATCAATTTTTGGGCCATATCGTGGAATTCCTGAGGTTTCTGCAAATAGGCTGCAGCGTTACGCGATGTTTCTAAGCGGTTATACTTACACCATTGAGTACATACGCAGCGCTGATAACAGCGCAGATTACCTGTCGCGCGCCAGTCTACCTGACCACGAGTTAACGACGCTAAGAGGGGGGTGTGGCTACAAAGCCGACAATAGTTTAGTGCCGGTAGAAGATCGCGCGTCATATGTTAATTTCGTTATTGACAGCAGTTTGCCAGTTACTCGTAGAGAAATTCACAAAGAAACCATTAAAGATCCAATATTAAATAAAGTTTTGTCATATATTGTTAATGGTTGGCCTGAGCGGTTGTCAGACATATCACTCAAACCTTATTTTTTATGTAAAACGCAGTTGTCTTATGAAAGCGGATGTATTATGCGAGGGCATAAGGTAGTAATACCCGAAACACTCAAAACTAAATTATTATCGGAACTTCATAAATCACATTTAGGAATAGTAAAAACTAAAGCTGAAGCGCGCAGTAGATTTTGGTTTCCGGGGATAGACAACGCAATAGAAAAAATGATAGCGGATTGTGAGATTTGTTTACAGTTGAGACAGTTACCAGCGCGTGCGCCGCTAGCGCTGTGGCCACACGCACCGCAGGCGTTCTATCGCATTCACATAGACTTCCTCGGCCCGATACATAATCGTTCGTTTTTAGTTATTGTAGATGCATACTCAAAGTGGGTAGAAGCTTATGATATGGGGACAGGTACGTCGTCATGTTCGCTGATTAATAAATTGTATGAATACATGGCCCGATTTGGTTTACCACATACCATAGTCAGTGATAATGGCACGCAGTTTACCTCTTCCGAATTCAAAATGTTTTGTACATCGAACGGAATATCGCATGTGACGTCACCAGCTTATCACCCGGCCAGTAACGGGCAGGCAGAAAGCTACGTAAAGGTAGTGAAGAAAGGAATTAAATCTTGTATATTAAATAATAACAATACCAAGGTATTAAATAAGAAATTATGTAAGTATTTATTTGATTACCGGAATTCCATTCATTCGGCAACGGGCTGTTCGCCTGCCCAGTTGGTGTTCGGTCATAAGCTACGATCGCGATTAGATTTAATCGACCCTACTCCTTCTGTCACTCTCGCTCGAAACGTCGAAAACAAACAGTGTTTGCAGTCTAAGGTGACAAATAGCAACAAGCCAAGCAAATGTTTCAAAAGTGGAGACTATGTATTGTATAAAAACAACAATATAAAAAAGCAAGGGTCATGGAATAAAGGTGTAGTAATTAAAAGGCTCGGAAAAGTAGTATATATTGTTAAAGATTGTATAACGTCATGTCATGTTAAAAAACATAAAAATCAATTAATCGCATACAAAGGTACAGCAAGAGTTCCCCACGGAACAGGGGATTGCCCTATTGAATTCGAAGACATCACACCACAAGGAACCTCACCACCTAACCAAATACTTCCAGAGAACGACAAAGAGACAGACACAGGTGGGGAGGGGAGTATGGGGAACAATGAATCAGTGGATACAGAAACACCGACTGACAAATCCAAAGAAAAAGATGAAGAATTCCGTGAGGCAACAGACGAGACTCAGGATGACACTCTCGTGGAGGCAAGGTCATGCCAGACCCCTGTGGGGTCTGAAAGGCAAATGAGTGACGGGACAAAACTGCGAGCTGTACCTAGGGTAGATTATAAACAATTCTACTAGGAAGTCATCAATCATGTTTATGTTGTCAAGCTATGGGGAGGATTGTTGTATATTAATATTAATAAATATGAGGGTGGTTGCATCCACTCCTATATAAATAGTGTCGCTTGCCAAATAAACTTAGTGTGCTACCAGCTACCCGTTGTTTCACTTGTGTCCGCATACTTATCAGTTTCCAGCGAAGCGATTTGTGAACGTGCACTCCGCAGGTGCGAAGCGAGCTAACCGCGACTAAGTGACGTATACCTACTCCGCATTTTCAAAATATTGTACACTCGCTTATCTCGCTCTTTCTTGTACACTAATGTCAATCGTTCTCGTTATGCAAACGCGACGATCATGTGCACACGTGGCGTGCTCACTACGCACACTCGGTGAGCGGGATGGACAATCGCCTCGCTGATAACACGCTCGCCAATCGCTAGTGTAATAAGGCCCTGAGTATTATCGAGCCACGAAAATATAAAGATGACGCGCCACCACAACACATGAGTGATTGTTGTGTGTATTCAATTCACTCGGACAAAAATCATAGTACCTATTAGGTAATTAATATAGAAAAGTAGCATACAAAAACCTATAAATAAGGATCCCGAGGATATCCATTGCTGATACCATAAACTCACTTGTAGAGCAATGATCGTCCCAAACTTACATATACCATCACAAAATAAATCTCACTCCATAAATAACCCTCTAAAATAAGGTCTAAAAACGACGAAAAAATAGGCTGGCCTTTAAAATTGAAGCACACCAATAAGTAAATTGTTACGTAGATAACTTCCGGCTGGAATCGACGAGTCCTTTGTTCCCTATTATAAACAGAGGGCTAATAAATTACATTTCATTTCGCCGAAGGCTTTTCGTCGTCTACTGACTGCTGTATCAATCATTCTCAGAAAGATCTTAACAAAGATTTGTTACAGTCAACGGAGTGCCACCGTAGAATGTATTGAATATAGAATAATTCTATTTACTGATAAACACGAGCAATAAATTACAATAAACGAGCTTAGGAACGCTACATCTGTCTTCTTGCCCGCTGTGATGTATGTAATGTACTCGCGAGCCGGAATAATGCCAGGATAATGAGTTCTCCTTATATTCACATAATATGGGTAATTTTTGTGCGAACGCGGGCTGTATCAAGCAAAATAAAATTGTGTAATGTTCATGAATAGGCGCTAATTACATTATGAAACCGTACAAACCGTCCCAACATACGTGTTCTACTCACAGACGCGCACGATCGCAAATTACCAGCATTCAGGCGAGGTGTTATTTTTATTCATTTAGGTATTTATACACGTACATCGGTGTTGGGAAATTCTATCTCGACATAAAACCAGAAACACCCCATTTTATGGATGAAAGAATCGTTCGAGCGCTTGCTAATGAGCGTGCAATCAGCTGCTTCACCAAAACATTCTGGCAATGGGCCAGAACACACTAGGATACAGAAGGAGGCTAATATTCCGACTATTACTCTAACTATCGCCAACTATACCCTAAATGAAAAAGTATTGTTTACTGTCTAAAAGTATGAGCACTATCGATCATTAAGAAAGTGCTAAACTGCTAACTATTATCCGGAGGGATTAATTTGCAACACTGATCAATGCGTCTACAAACAACCTAAGTTGTATTCACTAATACAACTTAGGTTGTTTGTAGACGTGAGGGTGTATTTCGACGAGCAGTCCTCAGAGTCACCGCGCGACCATCAATCATCTCGGAAGCTGCCTCGCGAAGATTTACGTCATCTCCGTCACCGCGGGCGGCACGCGACGACCGGCCGATCTGCGACAAATGTACCCACCAGCCCTTCCTTGCTATTTGTTACCGCACCGCTGTTTTACTTTTGCACCGCTCGCTGCCGACAGTTTGTTTCCATTTTATTGATCCTTACCGTCACAAATCTAAGGCGAAGAAAATGTACGTTGTTATTCGCATGCGGTACACGATCGCTGGCGCCGGTGTTACATTAATCCACATACATATTTTCATATTCCCGCTACAGTAATCCTACCGAGGTAGGGCTGCTTAACGCGAGCAAATATTTGAGAGTTTAATGAAAATCTAAGGCAGCTCGGGAGCGCAGTTTTGCAAGTAGATATCTAAATGAATCACAGTCGCTGACTGCGCCTGCTCCAGAGGGGAACAGTTGGGCGATAAAATTTATATATCGTCTAACTTCTGTTATGATTTAACGAACTGTATTCGGGTCTCTTTTGGCTCTTTGTTAATTATGGCATTCTTGCTTAGAGATGGAATCTTTTGTTAAATATAACGGTTGAAGTTGCTCATTTAGTGCTGAATTAACATTTGAAAGAATTTGAAATATTTTTCGCGTGACACATTTCGTTTTGCTTATGTGAAAATTCTTGGATAAATACTGCATTGCAAAGTAGTTTGATACGAATATGTAAGTAATGTTGGCAATGCCAGTGTTGATTGGTTACGTATTAATTAATAGGTTAAGTGGTTAATGCTTCCGCGACGGATTCAATTAATCATCACCTACATAGTACTTGGCTACCTGCGTATTTTTCATTAGAAGTTCACTAATTGCTTGGTTATTAAATTAATAACCAAAGGCATCTCTACTATATACTTATGAGAGACGAACAATTTAGTAAAAAAATAAATAAATATGCCAATTAGGTTTTATTTTTAGGACCAGTCGGTTCTGTAAACATCTCTCCGTGAAAACTTAGGTGAAGTGAGCTGTAGATCCCTAGCGTCAGGTGGAGTGACAGCTCACTTTAAGCTCACTTCACTTCACACACCTAAGTTTTCACGTTTTCACGGTGAGATTTTTACAGAATACCACTACTGAATTGAAAAATACTAAGATCGCTTTTGTTACCTACTTTATTTCACAAATATTATAAAATCAAATCACATTTATTATAATCCCGAAATAATGTAATGTAATGTAAAAAGAGACAGCCAAAAAGCTTTATACCCGATTTCACAATTACTAGGCGGTACCTACATGAATGCCTACATATTATTACTGCACTGTTGGATTCAACTCTCGGCGCTGAGCCGAGCGTTGAAAATCGAACACTGTGCTTTCGTTTTGGCATTCATTTAGGTGGGATGGTGCTGAGAGTTAGTGAAAACGGGCACTATTACTACACAGATGCACCAGTATGCGCCCACACATCGCCTCAAGTGCTGGGCGCGCAGCTCGACGAGGCGCTGCGCGTGCGCTGCTCTGTCACGGCTAACCCGCCTGACGTCACCTTCTTCTGGCAGTTCAACAACAGCGGCGAGAGTCTCGACGTGTCGCCGCTGAAATTTGGTAAGTCTGCTTTAGAAAATTAGTTGAGAGTTGTGTGGCTTATGGTCACAGTAAATGATGATCGCAATGTGTTTTTATTATTTACTAGCTTTAGGGCCGCGGCTTCGCCAGCGTTTACGTCGGAAAATATCCCAGGAATGTACTACTGGGATAAAAAGTATAATATGTTTTAATCCAGGCTATAAACTATCTGTGTGCCAAAATTAATCCAAATCCGTTCAGCCATTTTTGCGTGATTTGAGTAACAAACATCCATCCATCCTCACAAACTTTCGCGTTTATAATATTATTAGGATAAGATATAATTATAATATGCAGTAGGAAGAATATCTTGCTTGATTTTAAATATGATATGCTATTTATTAATCAACACGTATTGTGGTAAGCAGGTATACAATTTGGTTTGATTGTTTGAAGATATCTAGGGATCTAAATTTACTCGTTGGTCCTACTTTTCATACTGAAACTTTTACACGTGGGCTGTCGGCACAGTTACTAGAACAATGGTATATCTCTGAACTTAACTTTACCTTCAGCTCGGAACAAATTAGCGCAAAACTTAATTAGCAGTTCAAACAAGACTCATTGTTTTAAGTCTGTATTACTAAACTAATCTCAACATGGCTTCTAAGACAACTCTCTAAGTTCAGTTTTTACCAATGAAATTGAACACGATCAGCACTGTCAACAAATAAACAAAGTCACTTTAGATATTAGTTATTTGGATTATAATTACGAAAATGAGTTTGGTTATTTGTTACGATTTCATGCTAAACCGGCTGAACGGATTTAGAAATAATTTCGCACAAGTATAGACCATGACCAGCAGGCGTAGCATGAGCACCGTTTTGTCGACAGAAGAGAAGACAAAAATGACGTTTCCTGTAGACAGTAAACAGTACGAGACGGCAGCAAAATAGAAAGAGACAACTGCACTTTTTACGAAATTCACTCTTTTACATAATTCGACTCAGAATTCTTTGTTTTATCATAGGATTTTTCGGTTGTCAGTGTGATTTTGACAGTAAGGATAGAAAACTTTCTTCCGAAATAGTCTACATCTATAAAGACCTAGACAAAGATCGTTAGAAATGAAAGACAAAATGACAGATTGTAGAAAGATTTCTACAGTGGATGTCAAAAATGAAGAAACGAACTGTCACTTTGTATAGAAAAAGCTATGTCTATTCTTCGTAGAGATAGAAAGCGCCATGCTACGCCAGCTGGGTTAGAACATAGAATAGGCTTTTTATCCCGATGATTCCACGGCATCGAGACTTATGCGGGTGAAACCGTGGGGTGCAGCTAGTATTCCATAACAATGTTGACACTGACAGCTCTTTAAAGCGGTTTAGGTGTGCCGAACGCGATCAGTTTCATTGGTGAAATTCGCCCTTAGAAGCAAAAATGTCAAACCGTTTTACATAACCACCACCACTAAAATAAAGTGTTGTTTTATTATCCTTATAAACATTTTTAGTATACCTAACGTATGAAATTCAAATGACGTAGACTCCACGCCAAAATAGCCTCCGCGAGTGGCGCATTGGAGATACTTAGGTAATTGATAGAAAGACACACGTCTGACTCAATTTGGGCAGGCTGTCCCTGGCCACCGTTTTACCACCTTGCTGGCTGGCTCATCATTTTACCACGGCATGCGGCATGAGTATTGAAATTGGAAGGTGACATTTATACGTTGACAGCTTTATTAAAGTACTCTTATCTCATTCTAATTTATACCTTTTTTTTTTTTTTTTTTCTAATTTATACCTTACGTCATTACCCAGATAAAAGTTACATTGCAGTGCATTGGTTAGGTAGTAAGGGTTTTACGTCATTCAAATGAGATCGTGAATGTCCTACTTAAGGCTTCATAATTTGATTTGTAATCCTCATGTTCCTTAGGTACAGCAAATGGCAGCACCAGTGAACTAAACTACAAGCCTCAGAGCGAGCGCGACTACGGCACGTTGAGCTGTCGCGGCATGAACACTGTGGGCAGACAGCTGGACCCCTGCGTGTTCCAGATCGTGCCTGCTGGTGAGTAACTTCAGAATATAATGTGCGGCTAATGGCAGCACCAGTGAGCTAAATTTTTCTTCTTACACACGGTGTCCACATCTCTTTTATCCTCAGTCCTATCGCAAATATGCTGGGCAGATGTTTTTAGAAATAAGCATCACCTTTGTACGTATTTTTTTGTAGTGAATTCGTAGAAAACACATGATCAGCGTCAAATATGTATAGGTACTACAATTCTAGTAAAAATCCAACATTCTCTTCACAAGCATTTATATATTGGAAATACAATGCAATAACTCGAGTATACAAAAGCCCAAAATGTCCGCACCGAAATGAACACTTCAATAAAAGCATTAATAAAACCGCGTGCACACAATTTGAACCAACAACGAGGCCGAACTTGCTCTACGTTTTATAATTCCAGTTTTCGGATTTCGGCTTTTCATGCCCGTGTGCCAAATCTCATAACTCCTGAAACTACCATTGCCACTGAAATGAGAAACGCGATGTATGTACTCAATTAACTTATTAATTTCGAGTAATTTAATCAATAAGTTTTCTACCCTATAAAACAGCATCACTGAACTATTGTTGTAAAGAAGAGTCACACCCTCTATTCACAACCGCCCGAGTACGATATAGCGAAACAAAATTAATCTAACAGCACGTTTCAATTAGAGAAGAAAAATACCAACGGCTAAATTGAAACTTTGTTAAAATATATGAAACTACACGCTACACGAAACGTACCACGTCGTGCATTATCTTTTTATTCTCAAATCTCGTTATTTCATAGAACGGTTGCAACGTGCTCTTATAATTCTGATGCGCACGACTGCAACAAGAAATATGACTTAGCTGTTGCGGGTGCACCGAAATAACCCGAAATCCGCATAGTTTAATATCCTCGCAGTTTGTTATAACATTCACGCGTTAAATTGTCACCCGCCTGCCATAAGTCAAGGCGAAATTAGTGAGTTTAGCGCTCTCTGCACTTAATTTTCATTTCCACGCACCTTGCAAGTCCCCCCCGCTCGCTCACTTGACATACAATAATAATGTCGAGTAAGGGGCGTAAACTTTGATTTCTATTACAAGTTAGCTTCGAAGAAAAAGATCTTGAAAAAGTTCAAATGGGTATGAAAATTGTTTAAGTTAGCTCATGTCTAGCCACATTCTTAAAATAAAATATGTGTACGGTGTTGTCTCAAAACTTTCTGATTCTCGAATTATTTTGTTATTTTATTTCAGTTCGTAGGTATATTGAAGAAGATAATTATTTACACAAAAACGTAAATCCATTAAACTAATTCTGCCTGTCTGGGTCGAAAGGTCTGGAACAAGTCATTAAAATTGTTTTGTAGGTTGTATTTAAATACTGACCGATACTTGAGAGCGATCATTATCTTTTGCCAGCAGTCAAACTGAATTAAAAGTTAGTGGTTCGTATTACACAAAGGGTGAAAGGGCAAACGAAGGCCTTTCCATCAAAGAAAACAGATAGTAAACCTACTTCTAATTTCTGTTCTAAGATTACTCAAGTGCCATTTGCTGTTAGACTAAGTTAGCATATTACCCACTACTATGATCATTACAATGCCCGCAGGAAGATAACTATTTTGAATTCAGTTAATGTCTAGTTACGAAATTCAATGCGAAACTTAAATTGTTGAAATACTTGAAACCGTGGCTGCACTAACCTAGATTCAAGCCGTTTTCAACGGCTACATTGGAGGTATTTTTGCAACCAGGGCGATGCATGGTGGTGATTTCAGATTTAATTCGGTAATTAGTAGTATACGTAAGTACCTATTGCTCACACACGTCTACTTTTTAGAGTTCCGTACTCGAAGGGTGCCAAACGGAACCCTATTACTAGGCCTCCGGTGTCCGTTTGTCTGTCAGCGGGCTGTATCTCATGGACCGTAATAGGTAGACAGTTGAAATTTACACAGATTGTGTATTTCTATTGCCGCTATAACAACCAATAATAAAAATAAAAACTAAAAATGCAAGGGGGTGGCCATACAAGAAACGTGTTTTTTTTTACTAACTTGCGCCAGACTTAATATGTATTTTTTCCGTCTAGCCCGCCCCACAGCACCTCGCAACTGCTCCTTACAAGCTGGCAACACCAGCGCAGAAGGCAGCTCCTGGCTGCGCGTGCGCTGCGTGGCTGGCTACGACGGAGGACTGCCGCAGTACTTCATGTTGGAAGCGCTGGACCCCGTCACCGGCAGAACACGGTTCAATGGCAGTGTTAATGAGACTGGTATGTGGAAAATTTATGGAATCCATAACTTGGAAGGTCATTGCCATCATTGTGGTAAGAAACTGAGGTTTACATAAAACAGCTGGAGCAGCTAAAATAGTAATTCAAAGTTAGCGTCTCATAAAAAAACTTAAATATCTCTAAACTTTACGGAAAACTGGATCAGCCTTCATCATACACTGACAGACAAACAAAACACCAATAATAACCATATCATACTTTGTAGATGGCCTAGCTGTCTTCAAACTGGACCTATCCCAGCTGACATCGGCTGGTGAAGCCGCGGGAGCCACCTTCAACCTGCTCATCTACGCGAGGAACCTCAAAGGCGAGTCGGAGAAAACCCTGCTGGAGAACATTGCCTTCAATGACGCTGCCAGGAGAACAGGTACAAAACCATTAAATATACAATAATTATTAAATTAAAGGCCACTTGCACCACAATTCATTTATTATAAATAACCTTGTATTATAAGCGCATATTAGGGAATATAAAGTTCAATACTAGGATTTTCCGGCAGCCATGTTGGAAAACTTGAAATAAATTTCAGTTAAATATAAATATAATTATTATTGATTAATTATAATTAAATTATCACAATGCAGTTTGCCAAAGCACAAATCAAAATAACCGTTCGAAGATTTTAGTTCACCCAGAGCTCATAAAATCGGAATAGAATCTTGTAGGTATAATTAGATCATTTTTTTGGAGCAACATACATCGTCATTGTTAGCTTAACTAATCGTTTAGGACCATTTTTTAGGGTTCCGTAGTCAAAAAGGAACCCATAGTTTCGCCATGTCCGTCTGTCTGTCTGTCCGTCTTCCCGTGGCTCAGCTAGAGACTGTTGGTACTAAAAAGCTGTAATTTGGTATGGGTATACATATAAATCACGCCGACTAATCGAAGAATCACCCATGGTGTGGATCCTTGGACAGGTCGTTTAAAAATAATATGAGTTTGTCAAAACCATTTTTGGATTTAGGGTTCTGTTTCCGAAATATTAAGATTTAAAGTGCAAATAAAATATTAAGATTTAAAGTGCAACTAAATGGTTGGTTTTGAATATGTGAAAAAATTTACGGCAGTAGTATATATAACAAAATTAAAAGGAAAACTATCACCATTACGTAAGCTCCACAAGTTACCGAGTAATAGTCGACCAACTTAAATTTGCAGTTGCAAAAACATGTTTTTCAACTACAATGTTAAGTTTGTTGGATAAATTCATCCCAACTACGGAACCCTTCATTGTGCGTGGTTCGACATGCACTTGGCCGGTATTTTTTCATGTGTTTTGTAGTACAGAATTAAATAAATGATATTATGTTATGGCCAGCAAAAAGGAGACATTGGTTCTACGTAACGATGTGTTATATTTTAAGTGCATACTTATGTATTCGAAGTATAACGAAATTTTGAACATGTTTTCCTGTTGGAGTGAGGAAAAATATCTCGCACCCTCTTGTGGGTGCGGTAAACTTAACCTTGAATTATTTTGATGCTCTCATGCAGAACTAGTAGTTTTTGGTGTTCAAATGGTTCAAAACATAACAAGAACTGGGAACTCTGTTGAAGACTTCCTAATTACTTTGTATTTTGTATCTAAAATATTTGCTCGAGTTAAAATGTTTATTCGTATTAATACGTAAATTCAACTACACTCGCGCTAATCTAAGAAGTCCGATTTGACGTTTCGTTCTCGTACATGTAAAAGAACGATATACATTGAGAATCAGTTTTAAGCAATGTAGATAAATCGTCGATTACAAACTCTCTAAGTATTGTCGATGGATATGTCTCGAAAATAAGTTTTTAAAGAAACCGATTTTTTTCCATCGCTACACAAAGTATTTTTATAGCTGTCGAGTTTAATTAGCAAACCGCACCCAGTATGGTACAGTAGGCTGCACGTCAGTGGTTACATTCTATTGAAACTCCGTGCTAGGCCACCTCAAGGCCTCAATCAACCAACTCAGCCTATCGCAGTACACTGCTGGACATGGACCACGCTGCGCCACCACACCTTGTCTTCCGCCTTCCACATCCAGTCTACTGTACCTAAACTAGACAAATCGGGCGTTATTACATTTTTTTACTGATCACAGTTGCACTGGTAGTTCAACAGTCTGTATGAAACGTGTATTCAAAACAAACTATAAAATTATTAATAAATAAATTTTATTAAAAATGCAAACTGTCATCAAAAATATTGTTCGTTGTATCGAGAGATGGATTACATTATCCAATTGTTAAGCTTTGTGTGAAATAACATTATTGGTGTATTCGTACTTCGTTTGTTTTTGCTTAATGAGACAGAAACCCCGAGCAGAGGTCTTATAGTTTTACGTACGCTTTATTAAACCGCGTTTATCGTTTAATTGCTAAGTTTTAGGGCGAAGTATAATAAAAAAATTAAAAAACTGCCTAGCCTTTTCCTAACTATATTGGAGTCGGCTTCCAGTCTAACCGGAAGCAACTGAATACCAGTATTTTATTTACATGGACCGACTGCCTGTCTGACCTCCATAACCCAGTAACTGGGTAACGATACCCCTTGGTAACGCTGTTTGTCAGACTTTCGGCGTTCTGACGACCCGTAACGACTATCAAAGATCTGCGAATGAAAGCTGGGACCAACGGCTAAACGTGCTTTCAGAGACACGGAGGAGTCTCGGTACGTAAAGATGGTCGAACGTACCAATCCTAGCAAGCGTAGCTTAACCTGATGGGTCTACCCGTGCGGCTGTTATTACCTGGCTGATTTTAAATTCGTTCGATAAACATCTATATAACAACTGAAATCATGAAATTATAATGATCCAATCTTGAAAAGCAAAAGTTAGAAGGTAAGTACTTAGATAAATGAAATTGTTGGAACCAATACCTACTCTATAATTAATCCAAAATTTGGAGTAGAGTTACAAATAACACCAGTTATTTGGAATCGGTTTAAAATAACAGCTATTCAAGGACGAACGATGCTTTATTCATTAGCATTACCTTTGGCTTTGTTAGCATAACATTTAAATGATATTTCAATATCAATATACTCCATGAGCTTTGTAGGTACTACCTATTGGAAATATGTTTATTCAAACGTTATCTGATATTTAGAGTGATTCGAGTTTTGATACAAGTATATTTATTTATTCAATTTTCAAATTGAATTACTCCGAAATCCCATTCAAATACTTGTCTATTTACTAATATAAAAGTGTGTCCTTTGTGAGCTTCCCTTTACGGGTATAGAACTTAAATAAAAAAACCGGCCAAGTGCGAGTCGGACTCGCGCACGAAGGGTTCCGTACCATTATTTATAAAAACGGCAAAAAAATCATGTCTGTTGTATGGGAGCCCCCTTTAAATATTTTTTTTTATTTTAATTTAATTATTTATTTTTAAAGTGAATATATAACTAAATATTCTGTGAATATTTCAACCGTCTTCCTGTTGCCGTTATCAATATCGAGCTAAAACGAGCAAAAAAATCACGTTTGTTGTGTGGGATAAATAAATATTTATTATATTCTGTTTTTTAGTATTTGTTGTTATAGCGGCAACAGAAATACATCATCTGTGAAAATTTCAACTGTCTAACTATCACGGTTCATGATCTGGTGACAGACGGACAGACAGACAGCGGAGCCTTAGTAATAGGGTCCCGTTTTACCCTTTAAGTACGGAACCCTAAAAAACATTGAAATTGAAGCCAGTATTCTGTCATTTTAGTCATGAGTCTATTTATACTCTGTTTCCGTTAAACATCGGCTCCCAGAGGTCAGGATTATTGACTTTCGCTCTTAACAATTTTTCCATTTTCATTCAAATTGACGATTCGTTTTGATTGATCTCATTATTAAACAAATATGATTTGAGTAGGACTTTATTTACTGAATTTATTTGCTCCTCAATACTTTGAATAATGTTGCTTCTTTCTTTCTTTCTTCTTTGAAGTAGGTACGGAATAAGAAATTATTGATGAATATTTTGCATAAAAAAAATGAAAGATTATGATGGTTATGAAATGCCAAAAGTAGGCGTCAATATTGGGAATGCGAGTTGAAAGAAAGACATATTCTAATCTGTTTACAAAGTGCCTACTTAACTACTTAGTTAGAAGCAAAGAAATATGGAAATAATCATATACATGCGAACCTGGATACGCCAGAGTTCAAGGGACCACGATCTCTTTTTCGCTTATAGAGGTTTCTCACTAACTCTAGTTTCTAGCTTACAGATACAGGAGCGGCCTTTCATACTTATAGAGGATACACATTTGGTCATTCGAATAGAATACGATGAAAAGCAATGTTAGTTAGTTCCTCGAAATTTAAGAAAAACAAGTATAATAGAAGTCATTCATCTATCATTGTTTTTTTTCTTAAATTTCGAACATCTGCTATTTATGACAACGAGTCATTTATGCTATTTATGACAATAAGTCATAAATAGTAGCTGTTAAATTACGCTCGACTGTCGCTTTTAGAGATACAGGCAAGTAGCAGTCTCAGTTATAGAGGTCTAAGAGTGGAAACAACTTTCTCTTATGGAGGTTTCTGTTTATCGCTTATAGAGGTTTTGGAGGGTTAAAATGACAGGAACTGGCATTTACTCTCATTTATAGAGTTTTCTCGCTTACCCAGTTCTCACTTACGCCGGGTTAACTGTATAACATTAAAGAACTTAACGTATCTTTGTTAAATTATGATAAAACAGATGGCAAAGGCGGGATGGGTGGAGTAAGTGTAGGCGTGGCAGTGGCAGCAGCTCTGGGCGCAACGTTAGCGGCCGGCGGGGTCGCGCTGGCCGCGCTGTGCGCCCGCAGGCGTCGCGCGAGCCCCCCTCATAAGCACCCCCCGGGTGACATGCTGGAACTAAGCGATGGTGGTAGACGATACGTTGTCGCATACACCATCAAACCTTCACCGGATCTCAAGACACCAGATCCACAGCCTGATATACTTAATGCACCAGGTAATTTCTTCTTCTATGTTATATTTTTGGAAAATCAAGTCTCACAGAATATGCGTAGTAATTTGAAGGTCGCTACAATTGTGACGAGGTCCTTCCTTCCATACTCATCCGATCACTTATTGCTGGCAATTCTTTTTATGGCTGGCCACATCACCATTCCATTTTCAATTCAAATTCAGACCACCACAAACTCCCATGCACTCTTTTTTCCAGTCTGGTCGTCACTTCATCTTTGGACCTTGCCGAGGCTCGTTGCCGTCTGTTATATAAACATAATTTTATAAACTTCTCCTGTAATGTTGTAAAGTGTCGTGTATCAATATATTATATAATAGTTATATAATTTTGTAATCCTGTAAAGTGCCGTAGTGATCTACTAACGTGTAATAAACAATTATCTTCAGTCTACTTTCATTGTTTTACCATCAACCAACTAACGTTGTCCGGTGAGATTGGGATCCTTCAATTGAGCTAAGCTAGCAAGATGGCACTGAGGGTCTACCGGTACACAGATACGTTAAGGGGCTGCGCAGGCAATTTTGATCCTCGAGTTTAACTGGCAACACTTAACTACCTTAATGACGCTTTTCGTATAATTTCCAAAAACTGCGCTGACGTGGACGGTGCTGCAACTGGTAACCTAAAGGATACCTTTGACAAATTTGATAGTTGCGTCAACTAAAGTACAGCTTGGCAAAAAAGAGTTTGGAAAAAATGAGGGCGCCACTACCGCATATAGGTCACTTCAAATGGGAAATGAGTAAAAGAATTTAAACAAATAGTTAAAAACGCTGCTTGTACTGACTCAAAAACCTACTAGCACTTGTCGGCAAAGTAGTGCCACCATCATAGGTCTGCATTACCTAAGTAAAATATTTAGTTTCATCTGTCACCGCATCATACTCTTTTTTGCCAAGCTGTAGCTATGTATGCGCAATGGCTAAGGCCTTCTTTTCTTCTACTACTTCAGTCTGAACATATGACATTGCACCGCTCCATCGGTTTTTTTAAGTAAAACTGTATTTCTAGCGACCTTTTCTCCTTTTTGTCTAAACTACCATTTTAAACAATGGTGTTCTAAAACGAAATCGCCATTAACATTACAAAATCATAAATCAAAGTTCAATATGACAAAATCCAATACGTAGGTACTATGAATGCCCCAAATACATCATTTTGAAGTCCCTTGAGTGCCAGTGAAATTCAGATCGATAACTATACTAGCCGACATCAAACAGAACAGAAACTAATGAATGAAAACTTTCCAGATTCTGACAATCAACCATCAGCACCCATAATAGACGAAACAGATGAATGGCCTAGTATAAAAGAAGTGAGAGGTGAGTCTGAAAATATACGCGCTTTGACGTGGAGTTGTGGACCTTTATGCTAACTTCCCTAATATTATAAATGCGAAAGTGAGTTTGTTTATTTGTTTGTTACGCTTTCACGCTAAAACGGCTGAACGGATTTGGATTAAATTTGGCAACTGGGTAAACCATGACCTGGAGCAGGCCATAGATCGCAGACAGAGTCGCGGGCAACAACTAGTTACCTATAAGTCTGACAATGACAACACGAAGAATGTAAATTAACAATGACATGACAATTTGGCTGAAAATGTTACATTTTCAGGAGATTGGAGTAAAGCTGGCGCGGTCTTCTCAGCAGAAGACTTAGCACTGCTAGACTCTACTGGGCGACCACAACAGGTGACCCGGTTATTCAATTAGCAAAGACTGATTCTAGAAGTATTGATCTGTCCGTAACGTGGTTTGTTTCATCAGGACCACCACCACACAACCACAACAATACCACACAGCAACAACACCTCACAACACAATACACACACACACTGGTGGGGACAGTACCATATAATTTGGTTTATTTAAAGGCCAGCGCACATCGGCGGACGGCGGGGCAGAGTATTTCTTTACCAACGTAAGTTCTTACGTATCTAATGGTAACAAGATCAAAATTCCAAAGGTCAGAGACCAACCACGTAGCATCAAAGGGGTTTCTCTCTACGTTATTGCAGAGCGCCCTGAACATACCGCGCGTTATTGCAGAGCGCCCTGAACATACCGCGGCGGCATGCGAAGGCATGCGACGGTATGCGCCGGAGTCCGCTAGAATACTATCGCGGGGGAGTGGCGGTGGGCGTAGGGGTGCACTCCGTATGTCGCCCCCGCGCGGGTGGCGTGGCGCGGGGGCGCGGGGTGCTCGAGGCTAATCCTCCTCGATGCCGACTGCTGCTGTGCGTTGGCCTTAACCCTAATTAATAAAATTATGAGTATTTTGATGTTGTTACGGTGCACTTACACGAGCCACTAAATTGAGAAATTTTTGGCAATTCTTGGCATTTACAGTAATTCCAAAATTGTATAGAAATTGCCAAGTATTGCTCAATTCAGTGGCTCGTGCAAGAGCACTGTTAGACCTATTTGATTAGTGTTTTTCAATAGCATAAAATTCCTTGCAGGATTCTAATGACCCTTTTCCTCCAACAGCTGACTCCAAACAGCGACCTAGTTCCCAGTAGACAAGACGACGTTCTCAACCAGAATCTACAACCAGTGATAGGAACTAACTTTAGGCCTAGCTACGTAGTTACAAACAGTCCCACGTTAGGCAGCCCTAACTTTGTGTGCCCCAACGGGAACTTAAGCTCCCCCTTTGGTAGCCAGACGCTCAGTGGGCCAACCCTTAGTTCAGGGAGCCTCGCTACCTCCACCCTACATAGGAGCAAAGGGAAGGGCAATGTGCGGAGAAGGGAACACGTGCTGGCAGAGAACCTGCCCGGACCAGAGAGTTGTGTGTAAAGTGATGACTACAATGTGCTTCACGGATTTGAATATCGAACTTTCATTTCGCCAATGCATTGCATTTAAAATAAGTGTAATCATTGCCTTTTTGGGTAGATTTTTTTACGAAAATTTAATAAATGCTTGTTTATTTCTAGTTGTGTATTTTAGAATGTTAATCAACTCTACAAATGAATGTTATTTAACGTTACTTTGCCAAAATCAAACTGATCGATTTGATTATATTGTTAAGCGCGACAATATTTTTCATCGTGTAAATAGTTCTTATAGTTGAAGTATACTTAGCTAACGTGTCCTATAAAGGGGAACGCCCGATATATCTTGTACATTGCTGCTATATTGAATTATAAATTAAGCTACGTTGCGCTCTCAATAAATTACGGCCTACATTTTGTGTTACTAATTTGCTCAAAAATCGGGAACTTGGGAAGTGCGAAGCACGAAGTTTTAGCAAAGACTGATTCTAGAAGTATTGATCTGTCCGTAACGTGGTTTGTTTCATCAGGACCACCACCACACAACCACAACAATACCACACAGCAACAACACCTCACAACACAATACACACACACACTGGTGGGGACAGTACCATATAATTTGGTTTATTTAAAGGCCAGCGCACATCGGCGGACGGCGGGGCAGAGTATTTCTTTACCAACGTAAGTTCTTACGTATCTAATGGTAACAAGATCAAAATTCCAAAGGTCAGAGACCAACCACGTAGCATCAAAGGGGTTTCTCTCTACGTTATTGCAGAGCGCCCTGAACATACCGCGCGTTATTGCAGAGCGCCCTGAACATACCGCGGCGGCATGCGAAGGCATGCGACGGTATGCGCCGGAGTCCGCTAGAATACTATCGCGGGGGAGTGGCGGTGGGCGTAGGGGTGCACTCCGTATGTCGCCCCCGCGCGGGTGGCGTGGCGCGGGGGCGCGGGGTGCTCGAGGCTAATCCTCCTCGATGCCGACTGCTGCTGTGCGTTGGCCTTAACCCTAATTAATAAAATTATGAGTATTTTGATGTTGTTACGGTGCACTTACACGAGCCACTAAATTGAGAAATTTTTGGCAATTCTTGGCATTTACAGTAATTCCAAAATTGTATAGAAATTGCCAAGTATTGCTCAATTCAGTGGCTCGTGCAAGAGCACTGTTAGACCTATTTGATTAGTGTTTTTCAATAGCATAAAATTCCTTGCAGGATTCTAATGACCCTTTTCCTCCAACAGCTGACTCCAAACAGCGACCTAGTTCCCAGTAGACAAGACGACGTTCTCAACCAGAATCTACAACCAGTGATAGGAACTAACTTTAGGCCTAGCTACGTAGTTACAAACAGTCCCACGTTAGGCAGCCCTAACTTTGTGTGCCCCAACGGGAACTTAAGCTCCCCCTTTGGTAGCCAGACGCTCAGTGGGCCAACCCTTAGTTCAGGGAGCCTCGCTACCTCCACCCTACATAGGAGCAAAGGGAAGGGCAATGTGCGGAGAAGGGAACACGTGCTGGCAGAGAACCTGCCCGGACCAGAGAGTTGTGTGTAAAGTGATGACTACAATGTGCTTCACGGATTTGAATATCGAACTTTCATTTCGCCAATGCATTGCATTTAAAATAAGTGTAATCATTGCCTTTTTGGGTAGATTTTTTTACGAAAATTTAATAAATGCTTGTTTATTTCTAGTTGTGTATTTTAGAATGTTAATCAACTCTACAAATGAATGTTATTTAACGTTACTTTGCCAAAATCAAACTGATCGATTTGATTATATTGTTAAGCGCGACAATATTTTTCATCGTGTAAATAGTTCTTATAGTTGAAGTATACTTAGCTAACGTGTCCTATAAAGGGGAACGCCCGATATATCTTGTACATTGCTGCTATATTGAATTATAAATTAAGCTACGTTGCGCTCTCAATAAATTACGGCCTACATTTTGTGTTACTAATTTGCTCAAAAATCGGGAACTTGGGAAGTGCGAAGCACGAAGTTTTAAATTGTATTTCAAGGTTCCTCATAATTATATTAAGTAGCGGAACAGCTCTAAACTTAGTGTTCCGTGCTTTTATTTTTGTCCCAAAATATACGAGAAACATTTTTATTGTTTTCTCCCTAATTGGGCTAAAGACTTACCCAATTTTAAATTATATCCTATAAGTTTTCAAGCATGTTTTTGTCTTATCCTCAATTTGTCGTATGGGGAAATTAATTAATAAGATTAAAAGACGTCTAAATGGCTTAAGCTGCGTCCCCACTTGTAACAAACACTCCCAACAAAGTGATCAACATGCTGCGCATAATGAGGACGGGAATTTTAGAATTACACAGTGAAGATCATAAGTTTATTATCGTGCTTACAGCCGATGTATATTTTAGTAGGCAGCGTGTATTTTGTTAACGAGATACATTACGATTATCCTTTATAATAATAAAACTTGTATACTAAATACGCTATCCTGTAATGCACACTCAATTACAGGTACACATTACCGCCGAGTACACATCATCCTCTGAATACATACCTAATAAAATTAAGAATGCATAAAAAAATACAAATACATCAATGATATTATATTAACAGATATGTTATAAGCGCGCAATCGTGAAGACTCGAAAACATTCCAATTGTAACGTTTTTACTTGTAGTGAAATGTAAAATGAATGAAACGTGGGTATGTGTGCCGCTGCTGCGCGGAACACTTTTTTCGATTGTTTTGTGAGTGTATAACATATCTGTTAATATAATATCATTGAAATACATGCTATTATAAAAGATTTAAATGGTATTAGAAAATATTAAAATTTTATCAATACTTTATATCAAGCATTAACTTGATTTTTAATAATTATGTCTGAATAAACTAATTAATATTTTAAAAAATATTGTAGGAATAGAAAATAATAGTTTGAAATTGAATTTCAAATGAAATTAAAAGTGATACACATTATTAAATTAGCAGTGTTCAGTATGAGTCTCGAACCGTCGGCGTCGCCACTTTGTTGGGACTAGTTCGGAAGACCGCTGAGCAAAATGCTAAAATCCCTGTCCACATTATGTGTAACATGTTGGTCACTTTGTTGATGTGTTTGTTACAAGTGTGATTATAAAAACTCCTACTTGATTTAATAAAATCGGTTGTGTGAATGTAAATACTGATAGTTATATAAACCAGACTTGTATGTATAGTTACAAATATTTAAATATAATAAGGAGCTTTCGTTGTCAATTTATTTATGTGAGGGTATTTAGTGAAATTGTAAATATTGCATAGACCGTGATGATATAGTTGAAGTGCTCTAGCGTACGGCTTAAGAGGATTCTTAAAATGTAAGAGAAAAATAAACCTTTTGTAGGAACGTGGATCGTTTTATAACATTGACAAGCCCGCATGAAATGTAAAATAAAATATGAACAAAATGGTCGTGTAATAAATCACAGTCACACATCGGTAGCGCACATCCTCGGGTTTTCCGCATGGCGCGGTTTGCAGGTGGCAAAATGTTTTTAAGATAAAATAATCTTATAGAAGATTATTTTGTATTGAGATACAAAGTGCATTGAAGTTATTAAACAACTTGTTTAGTAATTGAATCTCAATTTTATCTACATCTATAATAATAAGAATTTAAAAAAGTATTAGACTCTCTCGCCAATCCATATGGCGAAAACATGTTAGATCAAATGTACCAACCTCCTATGTATTTTGTTGCCTCGTTGGTCTAGTGGTCGCAAGCTGAGTATGAAGTCCTGGGTTCGAATCCCGGGTCGGGCAAACTGTTATTTAGTTTTTCCATCTGGAATTTCTCAGTAGCAGCCCCAAATATGGAATTGTGCCCGGTTTATGGCAATATTATATGGGACTTATGTATGTAAACATGACTAGCGAATCGTGGGTATACTATAGGGACACCTCTGCCTTAACCTTTCGGGGAATACAAGCGTGGTGTTATGTTATGTTAATGTACCATGTTTTTTGTTTTAACGCTAATAAATATACCTATTCTATTATATTCTTGTGCCGTACGCGTAGAGCAACTCGGTAGTGCCATTTTATAACGATAGCAATTGTAAATGTTTCCATTTTGTGTTGATTCTATTATATAGAGTTTAACATTGAAACTGTGAGGTTCATGTGTAAAATACGTCGATCGAACTGTTTGTAGATGTCAGTCAACATTTTATGTGGTCCTACCAATCTGATATGGCAATTTTATATTTAATAAATAAATAATGGTTTATATAATGGCGTTATTTTATTTCTTATCTTTCTGAATACCACCAACAGTCCTTTCAAGTATTTTAGCTCTGTGTTTGCATCACATTCAAAAAGACAATGACCTTTATTCTCGTTATAATAAGGTTGCTGTTCGTTTGCTGTTGTCAGAGGTACAATAACTGTGAAAGGTTTGTAACGCATCTAGTGGAACACAACTTCCTATATGTCCGTAAAATAAAGGCTGCACGATTTAAGTTACATGAAAGGCATATTTCCTTGACCTGAAACCCTGTTACTTCTTCCACTTTTCTGAGAATCTGGCTGACCGAAAAGACGTTGTCCTATCCAAATTTCCATAATTCATACAAAAATCTCATAGAAAAAAGGATGTTCAGTTTGTCCCTAATTTGTTTACTTTCCGGGAAACTTTTCTATTTTCTAAACCAAATTCGGACTACTACGAACATTTAAAAAACAAAATATAGCCAAATCAGTCCAGCCGTTCTCAAGATGCGCTTACCATTCTTATGTACTACATAGAAATCACATCATGTTCCAAAATAAACATATAAATTCAGAATCTAATAAAGTCCCCTTCCCACCTTCTCCTTTACCTGTATTATATCCAATTTTAGTTACTTAGGTCTCTGTGTATCGGATTAGCAGGTTTATTCGACGCCACCGGGGCAAGCGTAGACATTCGACGTCTAGACCTGGCTTAAATAATAACATTCACTTATATCGTTAACACAGTTTCTTATTAACAAATATTTTCGTACTTAGGGTCAATATTAGTACATAAAGTTAGGTCTCCTATGAATATTCGAATAACGTCGTTTCGACCCACGCTATTGCGAAAAAAATTTGTGGTGGTAGGTAAGCCAGTTCGAAAACACATTGAATCAAAAAACGCTGTATCGAATGCCGGCAGACGTACCACCCGCAAATTTTCCGAATCGTCGAAACGACGTTATTCGAATCTTCATTAAGATACGTTAAAGCTTATTATAAAATGATTAGATTATGAGTTCTTTTGCTCACTAATTCTTATTCCAACGAAGTTGTTACGATTTGTAAAAAATGTAACTTTATGATCAGCATTATTCAACAAAATAACAAAGTTCCCTCTTTTATATCCCTGTATCTTGTATCAGGCTCAAACAGCTGCAAAAGCACAACCACTCTATTTAGCTTCCTGCTTTCATTAGACGTACATTTCACTTTACAAAGTGAGTAACGCGGTAGATATCAACTCATTGCGGCACAGAACTCAATTCAGCAGAATAACAAACGTCGGCGTCGTCGCTTCGTTCAAAAACAACGTTTACGTTAGCGAGAGCCGAGCGGTTGAAACTCTTAAAAGCAAGCCGCAAGCTCCTCAAATGTTGACACAAGCCTAACAAATCGACTGCCAGGACCTAAGTAATGTTTGCCGTAAACAATGGTTAATTATAGACCTTTGAACTATTCACGATAAACTCGATAAACTCGCTGCCCACGGAAATAAAATCTGGATTGTATTACAATGTACAGATAAACAAGTCATAGCTGAACTGAAAATTGTATCTGTACGAGTATTTAGGCCAAGTAATTTTCATTTTTCCTATAAAAATAATTAAAACAAACACAAATTAATTTCACTGTGTCGGTTGGTTTCGAAGCCACACAGAATTCAAGTCAGGACGAAAATAAATATTTTGATACAGTACCGGCTTTGTTAGCTAGGAGCTCGCAGTAACTGACAACTGTGTAGCCGAGCCCGTTCTTGAGGAACGTTGGAAACTATCTGAAACTCTCTCGTCTCTATTTTGTTTATGGTTCATAACGAAAGAATTGAGACTGTTGCTTGTATTTTAAGTAAAATTCTGAGAAAAGAAAACATACTGTTTGTAACAATATAATAGTAGCGCAGAATTTTTTTGTGAGAGAAAAAACAGCCAATTGTAAGACCGAAATGAATGCGAAAATGAAATTATCTTGGAAGTTCGTAAAAATATGTTTGATTCCACCCCGCACTATGTCGTAAACTGACTTAGTAAACACTTCCGCAAATTCCCCCACATCCTCTCATTTGAAACATAATCGTCCCACGCACTAAAACAACAGCATAATTTTAATGGCACAAAATTACTATCGGAAGTGCGGATATAATATTACCCGCACCTCAGTATGGAAAAGTATCTAACTACCCACATACAAACTCCCTACAATGTCGGTATTCCCGTTTATTTATTTAGGCAGAAGTTAAAGTGTGCCGCTTCAAGGTAGACGTGTAAACTGGCGGAGACTTGAATGAAATTAGAGTAAGAAATAGGCTTATTCCCCAACTGCCGGGAGTAAACTAAAAGGCTACTAAGTTGCAAAAGTTAGTTTTTAGTTATGAGTAGGAAACTTGTTGAATTGAAAATTGAATGTTTCTTTGGTACGAAATATAAGGATTTTTTTTGTTGTTCTTAACTTACCAAATTAACAAAAACTATCTATTGTCGGTCACGCTATACGGAAAAGCCTCATCAAAAAGATTAATATTTATGAATGTGAAAAAAAAATTGTTTCTAAAGTCTCATAACTATCTTTAATATTCATACATATTATAAATTTTCTGTGTCTGCGCAACGGAGTTTGATACCATATTTAAAGAATGTATTCCAGAATATTTATATGTGTCTAATAAATGAATATTAGACTTACATAATTATATTATATAAATCTCTGTTTTGTCAATTCGTAAAAACTGCGCGAAGTAGAGGCAGGTCACTAATTGATAATAACAGAAACAAGAGACACCGCGAGAGAATTTTTAATTCTTTTAACTTACATTCTTACCTCAAAATTAACCAAATACAACTTACAGTTATGTCAGTCACGGCGGCCCAGCTTATTCCTCGTGATTACGCCTCTTCGCCTGCTTTCGAGGACTGGAATTAAAATGAAGTGACTATGAATGTAACATTATTAATGATTTTAGACGCCTTATTCTCTCGACAGAACTCTGCGTTAATGAAGTAATTGAGTCTGTCGACAGCGTTCGTGCTCAGCAGATTGATTGGAGATTATGATTCTGCTTTGAATTTTATTTTGTTAAATTTAAAAATAATAAATACATAGGTAAGTCTTAATTAATTGTAACTAAATAAAAAATCCTTATGATAATATTTTATGGCACCAAAATGGAAAAAGCTTGTAAAGTATCATTCAGATAAAAAAAGGAAAAAAAAATGAATTCTATTCAGGAACCTCTATAATTTATTTACTTTAAAAATGTAGGTACCTCACTCATAATGCAACGAGAGCGCCGCTACAAATGGAGCAACTCTCTGTCGTAGATTCCTTCCAACTTTTTCCGCACGGAATTAGTTTCGAAGTTGGCCTTCAATTTACACCTCAATGAAACAGGAGTAAGTTTGAATACAAATTTTACTTAAAACCTAGCCAATCAAAACTTTGAAAAGATGCCTTACCTGTTGATGACTTCCTTTGGAGCTGGACATTCAGTGAAACTACTCTTTTTTATGGGCAGTACCGTATCAATAGGGATTAAGCATGTAATTTTGGTTTCACTAAATCATATAGACACTAAATAACAAACCCAAGAAAAGTTAAATTCAAACACAGTTGTTGCTCAAAAAAAAATTGGAAACTCCAAGAAATTCCTACTACCTACAGTTCAAGCGTCCTTTTCTGACGCAGTCAGGATGTGACGTCATTTACCACGTAACTGTTTTGTTAACATTGTTATCATTGTTTTTGAAGGTTTTTTAGCCCCAGATCCTACAAATTAAATTATTTTTTGTGCTTTATTCAAGCAGAAATCGCACTTACTTACTTACCTTAGTCAGATAATAAGCACTTTGAAAATAATACATATTTACTCACATAGTATTTGATGTCACTTCCGGAATTGCCTGAGACAACGCATTTTGATTTTGCGTCCCGTTCCACCAAAAAACATAACATAAAATGAATTGTAAAACAATTATTTTATTAAAAAATGTAAAAAAATAGGAGTTTGTTTCTTGACTCTCGTAGGTATATTTAAATAATAAATAAGTTTTTAATAACGTGCATATTCCCTATACGCATATTGCCTCATTTCTCTCCGTACAATCAACTATCAATGGTGTTTCATTATTGGAACATGTTGAATAACACGATAAATATTGATTCGGGACGGTAACGAACTTAATATCAGTTTTTGAAATAAAGAATGCTAGAAAACGAAGGTGGGTCAATGACCGCTATTGCCATGCTTAATAATTTTTAGTTGTTAGTTAGTAGATGTGCTAAATTATTGTTAGTTTTGGCCACCGTAGGACGTCTTTACTTGACTTTCTCAAACCACTTGGATGGAGGACACACCGTCCAATGTTCATCTTACTTTGAACTTTCGTACTTGCGATCATCTGACTGCTAGCTTAGTTCTTCTCACAAAGATCGACGCTGTATTCGTTATTTGACGAAAGAAGAAGAATTTATCTGCCTGAAAATAAAAACGATCCAAAAATATATATGGAAACAGAGGTTGCCAATATTTTATAGAACAAACTAAAAATACACCAGCAGGAATGTTTCAAAATAATTAGTGTGAAGTTTTGTAATAAATGTTATATGACTGGGCACCAGTGTATAATAGCATAGTTTGGCGGTAATCCGTAACGGATGCTGTTCGAATATGGTCGTGAAGTTATTTCCATGTTATAACGAGCATAAATGACTGCAGTAATTTACTGTGGGCCTAAAATGTACTGTTTTATTTGTATGCTTACAATAGTGTATTAAGGGTTAGGCACATGCTAAGTATTACAGGGTCGAATTAAATTATCTGGTGAAACTTCACAAACATGGAACTACAGCTGATTCCGGGGTCAACGGCCGATAGTACAGCTACTTGAAATTATGAGTTTAGTAAATCCTTTTTAGGGTTCCGTATTCAACAAGGAAAGCTATGCCGCACGATGCGGTGCGGCGCCGCACCGCAGGTCATCATCGGTGCAGCGCCGGAGCGTACCGGATGGCATCCTGTGCCATACCATACATTTTTATATGTAGGACGCGGCAGCGACACCGCTGCGGCGCCGCCACCGCATCGTGTGGCATGGCTCTTATAGTTTCGCCGAGTCCGTCTGTCCCAACTACGGGACCCTTCATTGTGCGTGGTTCGACACGCACTTGGCTGGTTTTTTTGTTTTATCGTCATTGAAATCCATACCCATCACGTGTATGAAGTTTGCCTAGCAAAAATTTGACCTTGTATAATTACTAATTAATAATAAATACTTGTATAATTACTTGTCGGCTTATTTCCATTTACCAGACATAAATCTCAGCCCTGGTCGACTCCAGTTTTTCGAACAGAAAAACGCATAACTGTGACCAAGGCTTTGCAGCCACGCTTGAGTGACACGACTCCGGCAATAGAGTAGAATGTAGCTAGAGCTATAGTAGATGTGTATTAATCGAATGCTTTTTATTAGGGTTCCGTACCCGAAGGGTGCCAAAATATTACTTAGCCTCCGCTTTCGGTCCGTCCGTCCTTACGTCAGAGGGCTACATCCGATGATTCTTAATAGGTAGACAGTTTAAATTTTCACAGATTGTATATTTATATTGCCGCTATAACAAAAAAAAAAAAAAAAAAAAGTTTAAAATTAGTTAGTTAAAAATTAAAGGGGTGGCCCCATACAATAAGAACCGTAATTTTTCGGCGTTTTTTGCTAAATATTGTACGTTGATACGGAACCCTTCGTGTGCGAGTCCAACTTGCACTTTTAAACCAGAAAAGTAGAAAATATACTAAATAACAATATTTTGATCCTTATTATTGATTAAACATAGGTAAGCCTGGAATGTAGGTCAGTACTCAAGAGTCTTAAACCCACAGCCTGCTTTGGCTTGCCAATATTATGAGGAGTATTACTGCATATTGAAATGTGCCACATAAGTTCATATCTGTGCAGTTTTGCAATCCGAAAAATACTGAAAATAAATTAACAAAAAGCAATCTTTTAACGTAACCCAAAAAACAATTTGTTAGTAAATACCAATTTGTTATTATTTGCATAATAACGACTACATTTTAATAGGTAGTTGGTAAATATACGCATATAAATACTGGGATGAAAATAAAACATAAAACGGCACTCAATTTATAAAGCTATAACTGATATTCAACCCATTTTTAAATAACGAACGAAACGCGATAGTTTTTTGTTTAAAATAATCAAATTACTAGCTTTAGCCCGCAGCTTTGCCCGCGTCGATGTCGGAAAATATCCCACGGGAACGTACTACCGGGATTAAAAGTACCTTATGTGTCAATCCAGGTCATAAACTATCTGTGTGCCAAATCTCGTCCAAATCCGTTCAGCAATTTTTGCGCCAATCCGAAACATACATCCAGACAAACAGACAAACTGAAAAAAAATCCGAATAAATACATTTTTGCATCAGACTTGTTATCACACCTCGTAGCAATTATTTTTTAACCGAGTTCCAAAAAGTAGGAGGTTCTTTGTTCGTCTGTATTTTTTTTTTTTTATGTTTGTCAGTTATCGGCCGATCTTGAAAATTCTGCCTATGTGGATGACGTCTTAATAAGTTCCTGTCGCTGTTACTCTCTCTGTGAATTTGTGTTGGAGCTGCCGCACACAAATTCATATATTCGTAACTAAAAAGTGAAAAATAAAAACTTACTTTCCTACAAAAACAAAACACTACAAAGTGAAAAATTAAGTTGGTGGCAAAAACGAAAATACAAACCCAAAGAAACTGTGTTCCGAAATTAAAGTTATTTGCCACTTTTGCGACGGCTAGAATGATTGCCCAGCGCTGGGGCTCTGTCTCGCATGCGTCAAATCCACGCAAAACGGCCATCGCTCTGTTTATGTTTGGTGGGTTAATTCTTTTTGTAAAAAGTAAAAAAAAAAAAACAATAACGCATTGTGAATGAATTCAGATTTGACGTCCAATCTGTACATTGTTTTTTTTTAAACTTTAGAATCCATATTCTGACGGTAAATGGAAACATCATGTGGAAATATTAGACTTAAAATCAATCTAAAGTCTGAAATCGCATTCTCACAAAAAAGTATACATTATCTGTATGAGAAGAGCCTTTGCCTTGGCAATGGGACAAAAACTGGCTGGTATTATTATGCCAAAAACCAGACTGACCTGCAACACCAACAAAAAGTAATAAGCCCCATCAAACTGCAATTTCTGTATGAGAAGAGATCTTTGCCCTGCTGTGGGATAAAAACAGGCTGGAGTTATGCGCCACGCGGTGTCACCCGCGTAAGTCTCGTTCCCTTGGGAACATCGGGATAAAAAGTATAGGTACTGTCCTATTCCAGGTCATGGTCTACCCATTTGCCAAATTTCATCCAAATCCGTTCAGCCGTTTTAGCGTGAAAGCCTAACTAACAAACAAACAAATAAACAAACAAACCCACTTTCGCATTTATATTTATATAAGCTTCCGCCCGCGGCTTTGCCCGCGTGGTATGTCGATAAAAAGTAGCATATGTCCTTCCTCAGGAAGCCATCAATCTCTTTACCAAATTTTATCGAAATCCGTTCAGTGGTTTAAGCGTGAAAAGGTAACATACAGACAGACAGACAGACAGAGTTACTTTCGAATTTATAATATTAGTATGGATTATAGTTAAGATACTGCTGTTTTGATTATTATTACTCAGCTAAACTGACCTGCAATACCAACAAAAAGCAACAAGCGCCATCAAACTGCACCTCAAAAAGCATTACCAAGTCCTAGGTCAAGATTGTTTTCTGAGGGCAGGCTTTGAGAGCTTAGTTGAGTAAACCGCTTCGGCGAGAGTTCGGCTCAAACAAAGGGCATGGCCAGCCATCGCTGTGACGTCACTTAAGGCCGAGAGCAGGTGAACTATGACTCGCAGTCGCCAGTGCACGAGGCTTAGCCGAACTATGTGGTGCAGGCCGCATTAGAACAGACATTTTAATACTTATTTATAGATGTACTTATATCGGACTTAGTGCACTGTTGTGCAGTTGTGATAGATGTTAATGTGAGGAGTTAAAGTAGTTGTTCTGAATAATGTGCATACACTTTTGATTAACAGCTTCGATAAACATTTTTTTGGTCATAATTCAATCAATCTGCCTAGCCTTTTCCCAACTATGTTGGGGTCGGCTTCCAGTCTAACCCCCAAAAAATACAACCCTTTTTTACATGGAGCGACTGCCTATCTGACCTCCACAACCCAGTAACTGGGCAATACGATACCCCTTGGTATGACTGGTTGTCGGACTTTCGGGCTTCTGACGACCCGTAACGACTGTCAAAGATCCACGAATGACAGCCGGGACCAAAGAAGCCGGGTTTTTTTTTTATTCATAATGAAGCTTTGATAATCATGGTCTGAAAAAAAATGGTACCTATACATTTTCCCAAAAAAGCCATTTAGGTCACCTTATCACAGCCAGACAAGGCTGAAAAAATGCACCATCACGGTAGATTTTTAAAACATATATAAATGCAGTGGAGCCGGGTCTCCCGGGCAGCACCGGTCCGTACCGTTTAAAACTGCTTGCTGCAATAACATTCCGGGTTTAATACCGAGATAGAGTACCGAGTTGCATCGTTGCGGCTCTTACAAGCACACTAGAACAGATTGTTTAAAAACCCTAAAGTAGAAAAGTTGAATGACCTCAACCTTTTTTTTTAAGTGAAAACTTCTCTAAGCTCTTTCGTTGAGCACTCAAAAATTTCAACTGTCTAACTATCACGGTTCATGAGATACAGCCTGGTGACAGACGGAGTGTCAGACGGACAGACAGACGGACGGACAGCGCAGTAATAGGGTCCCGTTTTACCCTTTGGGTACGGAACCCTAAAAATAAAAACAATAACACGACAGGACCAAAATTAACACAGCATCGCATTGAAATCGAAAACAATCGAATAGATTACAAAAACTATTATTATATTTCGATTACAGCAAGAACAACATAAGGGAGAGACTATAGGGTACCACATCGGTTACAAACATTCTCTATATAAGGTATCATATTTGTAACCGCATTCATTGCGGACACTCGGGGCGCAGGTGTCGGCCATATTAATGTGTGGAGACCTTTGCTTCCTGCCCGGCAGAATATTCAAGATGTATTACAGGGGTCATTTAATGTGCCTCCGTTGTACCGACGTCGCATTAAATCGCTTTTTAGGTGACTGCTGTTATCCCTTTTCCCCTGGTGCTACTTCTTCAAAAAGGAGGTTCTATGTTCGTCTGTATGTATATTTTTTTTTTTGTATGTTCGTCGTTGTGAACCGATTTTCGCCAGTAGTGAACCGATTTAGAAAAAAAATTTTTTTAGTTCGAAAGGATAAACTCCCGAGGTGGTCCCATTTATTAACTTCGCTAGCGTAGTTTTTGAGTTAGCTTCAATAGTTACGTATTTTTCCCACTTAGTCTATGTAGACGAGAGAGATTATTTTTAAGAGACTCTTAAAATCAATCAAAATCAAAATATTTTATTTCACATAAACCTACATGGGCACTTATGAAACGTCAGAAGCTAGGTGCACGGTTCCAATTGGTCGTTTCCTATGGAGAAGAGCCGGCAAGAAACTCCATGGTTTGTCTTTTAAAAATAATTGGCTTTTACAATACTTTCAAATTACAGTGTTGGTAGGCATGGGAGGACAATGTAGGCCTTTCAACAAGTAAGTACCAGGTACTTAACAGTAATACTTAGATTATTATACAGTAATACTTAGATTATTATACAGTAGTACTTAGATTATTTTTCTCCGTCACTGTTATTTACATAGCAGGTAGTGGTATTCGAATTTGTGCGGGGTAGGTACCACAACTAAAAAGTGAAAAATAAAAACATTTTACAAAAAAAAAACAACCGATTTCCAAAAAAAAACACTAAAAAAGTAAAAAATTACTTTAATTTTAGAAGTCGGTGGCAAAAAACGAAAATTGAAAAGCATAGACACAAAGTTTATTCCTTGAATTTTCGTATCAGGGTACCGTCGTGCATGTAAATAACTAAGTATAGGTTTTGTTTGTGAAGATGAAAGTACCTTCCTACATACAGGTTTTATCAGTGAAATATATTTGTAAATCTGGAGCTGTCTTGGATTTTACAATATATAGTCCTGCAGACCGTATGTCAGCCACGGCGGCGAATCTAAACGGAGACTAGCCTTCGGCGCGGGAGATATTATAGTACACAAGTATGTGCGCAGACACAGGTGCACTCTCTTCCGTCACTCTCATAGTCCGAGGGGACGGCAATCCGACACGACCGGAGAGAGATCAGGCCCAGGACCAACGGCTTAAAGTGCTTTCCGAGGCACGGGGGTAGCACATCGCCAACTTCCAAACTCCGGGCTGTTACTAAGAAATTCTTAATGGAAAACCTTTGCCCAACTCGGGAATCGAACCCAGGACCCCACACTCCCTGCCAGGGTTGCGGGTTAATCCGAAAGGGATACTGGGACCTTGACAACAGGCAACTGAAGGAACACGGGTGGGTTTTAGTCAGTAAAAGTCTGACACGCCCTTCCGCTCCGCCCAGAGCGGGAGAAATCATTGGACGATTCCACACCACAAAAAAAAAGGACCACATGCTCAGCAGTCGCACTTACGACCACGAGCACTCGAAGCTTGAGACTTACAGCCATCGGCATGCGGTAGCTTGAAGGGTAGGCAGTATGTTCAACTACAGCGGCCCACTGCTGTTGCAGTACCAAACAACAGAATTTCTAAAAAGATCTTATTTATTAAACTGCCCAAACGGCAATTTATCCTTACTCCTTACTACCTACTTATAACTCTGTCTGTCTGTCGGTCTGCCTCTCTGTCACGCTTTCACGCCAAAACTACTGAAACGATTTATATGAAATTTGGTACACAAATAGTCTAGAGCCTGAGAAAGGACATTGGCTACTTTTTATCGACATACTACGCGGGCGAAGCCGCGGGCGGAAGCTAGTTGTTATAATCTGTAAGTAATTTGACATAATAATCTCTCATTTAATTATCCTGTAAATAGGATTACAAAGTCGCTTTTTTATGTGGGCTGTAATGTCAAGCAATTATTATTCAATTAAAGTTAACACTTGTTATAATGGCAGATTGTTTGAAATTGCTTTATTGCTATCATTTATCAAGTAATTATTTTGTTTCCACGTTCTACCTCCATGGGCATAATTGTAATTTGTTGACACCGCTTTGATTTAACTTATTAATTTAATTAAGCTGTCAGGTTTAAATCATACGTATCAAAATTAATTTAAAACACAAAAATCCTATTAAAAATCAAACTTCTGACGTTACAATTTGCGCTTTTAGGCTCGTGGAGACTAGCGCGACTTTAACAAAACAATTTCTGAGAAAACTTTACGGTAGAACAATTACCGGTGACGCGCTAGTCTGCCCAAGCCTTTTGCCCGAATTTCACACGGGATTTTCAGAACCTTTTTGCCGCAGTTATTCCGCTAAAAACATTATCTTTTATTGTACCATCTCTCAGGCACACAAAGAATATCAACACTCATATCAACTAAATAAGAAAGCGTATTAACATATTTGAATATTCCAGTGGAAGTCACACTATTGTGTAGGATATACAATAACCCGACAAGTATAAAGTAAGTAACATGATATCGTAAAAATACACGCTTAGCTGAATAGATAAATATTTATCCTCAGCACAAAAACATGGAGGAAGTCTTATAATTTCACTGCTGAAACTCGTTGCTAGGCAGAAATTCTGGTCGTATTTTTTTTTGAGTATAAATACAAGATATTATCTTCTTTGAATACAATGGCGTCTTTGTGAGACTTATGGGTGAATTTTTTTCAATAAAGAAATATCTAAAGACTAAAAACTTATAGATTTAAGATTTTATGGACACTATATTAGTCACAAAAACGTTATAACATTTGTGCGGTTCATCGTCTCTTGAATCATAACGAAGAAAGCATGGTCTCACCAGCTTGTAATACCTACCAATTAGAATCAAATTCTTACAGCAAAAACCTAAAACAATAAATAAACAAATTGTCATCTACTATGATCGCTCAAAATATTCAGGGCCTTATCTCTAATTGAGAACGATCCCATCGTTGAGGGGATTCGGGTCGGATGCGAGAATCAGGGAATCAGATAACCAGCCGGGTGTACCGACCTACCGAACACTTGTTTGATTTGAAGGCTTTGCTCGAGCTCACCCGATCTCGGAGCTTACAGCCGATCACTTACAGGCCGAACGCCGAATCGCTGTTGTTATTAAACATCGAGCGGTCGCTCCCACGATTCAGCGGTATCGATTGGCGATTCGTTTAGATTAATTACAGAGATACGCTAGAACCTTGAATAGTTTAATCTATATTGCTGAAGCTAGCCAGAGCTAGTGATCATAAAATGATAATACTGTTTTACATAGCTATATTTATAAGTCACAATTTTATTGCTTTGCAATTCGGATCTATCACTAACCTACGTCAAAAAAATAATATAAACCACCTACACTACAATAGGTAGGTATGCGTGAGTGCCTATGGAACTTCACACGACTTTGCAAATGCTTTTTACTATGTATGAATATTGTATTTGAAGCTATTAATTATATTTTATAACTTTTATATAAAGGCTCTTACATACTGGGGCGATCCGTCGCGCGACGCGACGCCGCCGCATTGTTCGCCGTGAAGTTTTCTCAGAAATTGGTTTGTTAAAATACGCGTCGCGCGGCGAATCGCGCCAGTATGTAAGAGTCTTTTTAAAACGTGTTGGAACCATATTATTTATTCATAAATTACATCATCTAAATTTTTACTATCCCTGTAAAATCTCTACCTCACAAAGACACCCTAAAAACACTCAACATTAAAATTCTTCAACAATGGACATCTTTGCCCGTCGCGATGCGCAGAACGTTCTCCGACGTCGACGTCGACATCTCGTCGCATCGCGTCGCCGGCCGTCGTAATGGACTAGGGGAGATAACAGATATAATAACTGATATTGCGGTCCGATAGGGTCCCGGTACACCCGGAGAATTTGTTCAATTGCCTCCCAGGATATTTGCTTGCACGCCACACTGGATTTTCTGTAGGCACGCGTTTACTTTAACGTGGCACTGAATTTGATGACACACTAGAGATGCGGATATCTTATCTCGGTTGCTGAACATCTTTTTGTAACGTTGTTTTATAAGAAACAAAGATGGTGGATGATAACTATTGTTTCTCTAAAATTTTGAAGCTTTTTTTACTGTACCCGTAGGTATACTTATCACAAATTTCAATTAGGTTCAAGATACAACAAAAAGAATTTACGTAACATGAGTAGGGACATGACTCTCACATTCGATCAGAATGTTCTTAAAAAGTTAATAAATCTAATCTTCAAGAACACGAAAATACGTCAAACGTACGAAGATCACGTAACAACTCGAAAGGAAAGTTATTAAAAGTAAAATTCTTCTGTTACGATCAAACAAATTCAAAAGACGTACATTTCTGGCTTCCCAGTGTGCCGCGCGCCAGAGCCTTGCAAGAACGCGCCCTAATGTCTATGGAGGCCAACAGATGGTCTCACTGCCGACAGTCATTACCCTTTTGTCTTATATCCTACAAGCAAAAACGCATTCTGAACTCTAACTTCAAATCTCAAAGTCCAAATTCCCGTGCCACAAACGCAATCAGCGGCGAACGAGTATATTATTGAGCTGGAAAATGTTTCAGAACTCAAAACTGCACATTTTCTTTTCATGCAACTTAGATATCTGGGACGTAATGCTACAACATGGTACGTACGCTTGAGGTGGATTCACTAATATTCCCAGGAGATTTTCAAGCTGGTAAATGAGCTATTGTGGTTTCACTGGAACTGACTTTTCGCATCTAGTACAGGGGCGTGTTGTAAAATGTTTTGAGATATAGGTATCGTTATATTATTTATTATGATAGTTTTATAAAATACTGGCATGTTCCCGCTGTTTCGCCCGCGTGGATGTCGAAATATCCCACGGTACTACCGGGATCAAAAGGAAGCAAAGCGATGATCGCATACCTAATAGCCGAGGAAAAGGTCATTGACTCCTGTCAACCGTAATTATTTTGTTACGCGTAATTTTGAATAGGTGATACCTCTTAATAAAAATATTCATTTAAATTATGTGATGTCACGGCATGTCATATTTTAATCTCAATTAAGTGGCCAATTTAAATAATATATTTTATTAGAAAAGGATTAATAATATACCGGTCAAAATAGCTTCGGATATAACAATGAAAATTTTATAAAATTCTAATAGATAAAAATGGTTGTAAACAGGGTTATTGGTAAAACACCAACCACCTCTTAAGGAGTCATTGTAGTCATCATTATGAACAAATATGAAATCGCGAAACAAAACCGCTGTTCCGTACATTTATGTTTGCATAACTCGTCAAAATGTACGGAACAGCTGTTTTTTTTCGCGATTTCATATTTTTTCCCATAGTAAAAGTTGTTCATAATGATGACTACAATGACTCCTTAAGAGGTTGTTGGTGTTTTACCAATAACACTGCATACAAATTGTGGATCATTTCTTCCTTAGAAGATAGACAGACATATTTTATCTTGAACTTGAACTTTTTTGGATGTATCATACTGTAGAGCATTCATTTTATGTATCTCGTCACTTGCTATATTGCTTTAGCTGGGAAGAAGTCAATGTTGTCATTATAATACATTCACGACATAATCCTCATCACACAAGTTGTCGAAGACATGCATTACCAAAAACACATTCTTAGCTCCCAGGACACAGGAACGATGTTCAGAAAACCATTTACCACGTCCCACCCTTAAATGGGTCACAAACAACCCCATATTATCCCAAATTGGTCTAATCTTTAGTTATGGCCCCCCACAGGAATTCGCTTTTCAACAAGACTAGAACCCGTGAAAGCGTAAACTTTACTTGGCTATCAGAATAAAGGGGGATATTCCCACACCGATAGAAATGTATTGTCACACTAACTTTGTATAAGCAGATATAATAAAATGCGTCTGTTTCACGTTTGTCTTCAATTTCTCCCGAGGGAAAACAAAAACACAAGCCCGTCTAAAGAGATATTCGCAATTTTTATTCTTATTTGAATTCGACATGTGTAAATAATGAATTTGTAACGGAAATCGAATGGTACGGACGGATTTCCGCTCTAGAGGTAAATAAAACGGGGAGACGCGTTGTATCCTTCATTTCGGACGCACTTAGGAACGATTCCTCTAGTAAAACATAAGAAAACGCACGATCATTGCCAACCCTCAGAATGTGTACTAACTCTGAAACTGCGGGGTCTACCGACTGCGTATAAAGTCGTCCGTACGTATGTACGCATGTATGTACATAAATACATACGCTTGGGTCGTATTGGCATTTTTGTAATATTATTGTATTCAAATAGCAAAAATTAACACTTTTCACTAATGTTTAAGCCAGCTTGCAGACTGGCGCGACGCGACACCGGTACTTGTTATACCGTGAACTTTTCTTAGAAATTGTTTTGTTAGAGTCGCGTCGCGCCATTGTGCACGAGGCTTTAAACCTTTTGGTAGCTAGTGATCGCCATCACTCAACATATACCTATCCATAGGAATACAACACAGCGTCAGCGAAAGACCGCGACAATAACGCAACATCGCGAGACAACGCGAGTTCACATCGCTCCCTAGAGACAGCGTGACGAAAACACGTTTTAAACGTGCACTGATGTACGCAGATAACTTTTACATACATTTCATGCGGACAGCAAAAAACAAAACAGTTGAAAGAACAACCCTGAAACTTGTAACGAATTCATAGGTTTTTGCAAACATGGCCTTTTTCAAACAGTCGCAAATCTTCTGAATCGTGAAGTAACTAACTAAACAAAAGAAAGAAGTACGCAGTCTTCTAAACCACCTTAATGCCATTCATCTGAACCCAGCAACATAACATATTATCTAAATAGCTCCGTGCCTACCTCGTCCCAACACCACACACGTTGAAACCACTAAAATTACTCCTTCAAAAGAAAAAGAAATCCTCATTCATTAGCGAGTACAGAACATGTTTCAACAGCTCCAGCTAACCGTCGACGCTGACGACATTCCGAGACTCAAGTTATTGAAATGCTGAAGTATTTCTAAGTTTAAAGTGGCGGTAGGCAAGTCTGGTACGAGCAAAGCACATGGGAAATGATTACCATATTCAACGCATTTCCTCCCACGCCGGAGGTAGGCTTGAAGGAAATTATTTGTCATATTAACGTCACTCGGCTCGAGTTTCCACGTCGAGATGTTAATATATTAAATTATCCTCGGCGGCATTTTGAAGAAGTAATTCTTTATCGATACTGTTTGACAAATCGATGTTTGTATTTCCAACGCTTTGTCATCAGACTTCAGAGTTTCCAATGTTTATGTAAAGTGGGACGCAATTAGAATTGGAAAGTAAGGATAAACAATATCACTCAGAGGAGAGTTTGGGCATGAAATAATTGGGCAGTGAATTGTGTTACCTGCGGGACACCTATTAGGAGCAGAATTACTTCACGGCAAAAATTTTCTTTTTAATTAAACCGCAGTCGCCACACCAAACAAAAACCACGAAGCCAACAAATCAATTTCGCGTCAGGAAATTACTTTGTAAAGTTGAAAAGGGTTGCACGATACGGTACCAAATTGAAATTCTTTTGTACGCCGCGCCTTTACATGTCCGAAATGTTACCTGACTCTTTGAATCATTGCGTAACAACATTTTTCGATCAAACTTTGGAATACACACTTTTCCTTATATCAAACGCGCTAACTTTTTAACAATTATACTGAAACGTATAGCGACATATAGAAATCCGAGCTTGTAAGCTTTCTTCCGCCTCGAGTGAAACGTAAGACATTATTATAAAAGTAGAAGACAAAGGCTTTACATTCTCAAATAAACAACATTAACAATAAACAAACTTTTCCATTGTGCGCTGATTTGTGTAATCATTTTATTACATTTAAGAGATAATTCTAAGCTATTAAAGAAACGAAAGCAAAAAGTTTTGGGCACCAAAGTTCATTAACAAAATAAGCAATCTGGCTAAAAGCACGCGCCCACCGAGGTAAAAAACAATTACAAAGTTATGGAGTGTTCTTGACGATTATTTACGTATTATAGACGAGAAACCTGCGGCTGGCTATTAAGCTGAGAGGAATTTCAGTAGTCAATGTATTGCGGCCACTCCGAGACAATATTACGTGAGTTCGATGAAAATTGAAACTTGCGCCGGCGGAGCCAATAACCACACCTCACGAGCATTACCTACTTCACTCCATATTGCGCTGGTAGACGCCTGCAACCGTTTTAAAACTTACATTTAAAATAATGGGAAAGACCTTGCTCGTACATTTTATGTTTACTTACATTAATGGCAATGCAAACGTTTAACTGCTACCGCATGTTTGCTAGTACAAAATAAACAAATCATTTATTGCTCTAGGTAGTCGAACTACTGCATACTTTATCACTGAAACTGTTGCATCATGTTAGGCATCTATTATTTGTTTTACGGTAATCGCACCAATGTTTATTTATACATATTATATATGCAATGCCTTGTTCGCTCCTACTCTTACGTAAGTACATAATCTCAACCCTTCGTCCCATGAGGGTAGGCAGAAACTACAGGACGTCACCCGCTACGATCCTTTCATACTCCTTTTGCTTCGTTTACGTTCATACATGGTCATCTATACTTGGAACTTTTTGGGACTTTTTTCATTTCGAAATGGTAGACATTGAGAATAGAATCGATTTTTTCCAACAATTTTAAAGATAGATTTTAGTTACAAAAGTATACATATAATATTTAGTCATAAACGGATCCAATATATTTACATAGTTTACCTATCTATAGTAGTGTAAAACGCCATCACACAATAAAAGTTCGATCGACACGGCACAAAGCAGCACGCGAGACTAGTATCCGTTACAATCAGACGAACACCGGCTAATATGGCACACACACGGCATACTAGGATGATCTTGAAATATTGATTAACATCATGAGAGGTAAAGATGGATTTATTTATTTGGACGTGTTCGCTTTGCGTGTGTAAATAAAGCTGTACAAGGATCTAACGGCGCCATCTTATTTTTAAGGTTGATGCGCTAGGGTAGCCCGCGAAATTCAAATTTTCTTACGTTTTTTGCAATTTGCAGGTCAGTATCAGGTTGTATGTTAATCTAAATATTATTAGCGCTCGTAACAAATATGGATTTACAGAATTATAAACATTAAAATCAGCAATACAACTCTCTAAGTCTGAACCTGATACTGACCTGCAAATTGCAAAAAACGTAAGAAAATTTGAATTTCGCGGGCCACCCTAGCGCATCCCCCTTAATACATTTTCTTAAAACAATATCACAAATGTGACCGACAGCGCCCCCATGTCAACGTTATTCAAGGACCAAAAGATAACGCTGTATTGAGATAATAAACTGTCATGCTCATGCTCAAAACGTGTCACAGAAAGCTTCTCCCTTTCCTGAGAAGCTTCTGAAACCTGAATACTGAGAACTGGAAACTTTTTTCATACAAATATTCTCACACAGACGTTAAAGAGGGTCACAATCACAAGCTAAAAAGCTTGGCAACCGTTCCAGCCTTACGAAAGCCGTTTTACCCAATAAACGGCGGCCATAGGCCAAATGCGAGTCGCTTTCACTACAGAGCGGAAGCCTACATAACTGCCTAGACAAATAAAAATGTGAAATTTCAATAACTTGGTTTAAAAAAGTAACCATGGAGATTCTTGCCTGTTCTTCTCCATAGTAATTTCCATTTCGGATAGAGTAGTTAGCTTCAACTTTCTGAATAACTGACCGACTTATTGACAGTTGCTTGTATAAATTCATTGCTCGCGCTTTATATATTACATCGGAATTAAACATAGCGATATAAGGGTGTTTTATAGGTTCACCTTTGCCTATCCCTTTGGATAATACTGGTGTTATGTTATGTATTGTAAACTTTTCAAGGTAACCTATGAATACTGAAATCAAGCATACACTTGATACATCACACTTGACTTATCTGAGGCTCAACCCTGAGCTTTCAGTATAAGGGGGAAGTCGATTTAGGCTTAAATTAACCTTATAGTATTAATACTAAGGTTCTAGTTGCTGTAACATAATGATTGGTTCCCAGATTAGGTGCAGTAAGTGCATCAGCTAATGCCCCGGAGTTGTTCGTGTTTCGGTTAGTTACTGAGTTTCCACTGATCATATTAACAATTTACACCTACTCCGAGCTCCGCGAGCTAAGTCGATGTTCTACCCATGGTTTAGTTATAATGTATAATATAATATAATCACGTCTATATACAATTACTATTTACAATTACAGTGCAGTGCCTATTATTAATTACTAGCTGTGCCCCGCGGTTTCACCCGCGTAGGTCTCGATCCCGTGGGAATATAGGGATAAAACGTATCCTATGTCCTATTCCAGGTCATGGTCTACCCGTGTGCCCATCCTCTCATCTCTAGAGTAGGGAACGTCGCGGCGCCAGCGTCGAACGGTTCGCGTATTGTATTTTTATACTCGTGATAACTTCGAAATTAAATGTTCGATTCGAATAAATTAAAAAGTATTTTACAGCTAAATAAATACCCTTGATGTTAAAACTATTTATTTGAATAAGAATTAATATTAAGTTGATAAAACTCCTTCGCAAATAATGCATTAATTTCGAACAAATTTGATTACCATAAAAAAGGTTATAGTGGGTCAATCTTAAAAGATAGACATATGCTGTCGCGAATTTTTTTTTAGAACCTTTAAAGAGAAACAATTCCATCATACATGATATTTACGTAACATAAACCGTTTACGCAGCGCACGCAACGAAAGCTCTCAAAAAGGAATAATTTTGCCCGTTTTTGCAACATATTTCATTTATGCTCCGTTCCTATTGGTCGTAGCGTGATGTTATATAGACTATAGCCTTTCTCGATAAATGGACTATCCAACACAAAAAGAATTTTTCAATTCCAACCAGTAGTTTCTGAGATTAGCGCGTTCAAACAAACAAACAAACAAACTCTTCAGCTTTATAATATTAGTATAGATTTACAAATACAGTGCGTAACAAAAACCATGTCCGATCCGTGAGGGTTTTGTGAAGAATCATACTGAGAGTCTGCTCCAGTGGATTTTTTTTGGAAAAAAGAAAAAAAATCGCCCCTTTTTTTTTCAATGGGGAATTTTACCGGGTTGTTATTACATGAGGCGCGGGCGGCCGTCGCGTCGGTTAGCGAGTCTACAAGTCTACTTATGAGCTCTGTAGAAAATTTGCTAATTTATAATAAGATTGGGGTAATTTTGGTACTACGAGTAAAAACGTGAATTTTAAATAGTAATAACTTTCTTATTTTCATAAAAAAATATATTTTGTAGACTTTTTTGTAATGTTAATATTGTGGTACATAGGCGCCCCCTTTCGGATCGGATAGGGATAGGGATTTTGTTACATGCTGTTATATGATACCTACATATATAAGCCGCAGCAACGATTGAATTTCGTCATATTCCCAGCTTATTAGCTTAGCTTGGGTGCCGAGTGTTCGACGACAGTATTTTTTTACAGACATACATAAAAAATGGGTTAATATTTATCAATTTGCCCAATGTAAATAAAACTAAGGTTTGACACAAGAATTGTTAGGTTCAAAAAAAAAAAAATACAATGCCCGGTACAAAATATTCCTATAGATATCAGGCCTATTTTGTATTAGACTTCGTTATTATTCCAATTCCTTCAAACATTGTTCTAGAGCGATAGTCTGCGCATGGCCTAAAAGTTTTTGAGTCTAAGATGTCACAATTGTACTATGTAGCGAATATGAAACCCGTTCGCAAAGTGGCCGTATACCGAAGCTGTGAAACGACGCATTCGATTACCGCTAACATTTGCACACTTAGACTAGACGCGACTAGTCTGGAATCGCGAATCAGTCTAAAAGCCCGTCTCGGGAAGTCTACTTTCACAGAAATAAATAAATACACATACAAATTCTGCACGTTTTTAAACCTTATAACCTTTGCTAAGAATTTTCAGGGGATAGGTCCTGACATACTTTTGATTCCGCACTTAAAAGTCGGATTGGTGATCGAATGTGTGTTGTCATAAACCTATGGTTCCCTGGAAGAGCGGTGGCCGCCAAATAACGGCCGCAGTGACGGCTGTCATGAAATATACTAACTTTTTTACATAAATAACGTTTCAGTGACGTCATTCGCCGGTAAATTGCAGACGCTATGTGGCAGCCGCCGCTCTTAGGAAACCGGAGCTTTAAGCAGAAACAACGTTACTGCCTGTACGTTTTACATAATCCTTTTTCTTTTACACAAATAACTGACCCACTTTAATAGCTCAATGTTTGTTGTATTTGTTTTATCTTCTGTCTTCATAAACCAAAGATAAATACCTACCCCAATAACTTTTGCGGAGGTTTTACAAAAAAGGCAAAAAAAGTTTTAGTTTCATTACTAACCATACTATCCACACTAATATTATAAACTAGCTGCGCCCCGCGGTTTCACCCGCGTAAGACTTGATCCCGCGGGAATATCAAATGTAAAAGTATCCTATGTCCTATATATAAAAAGTATCCTATGTCCTATTCCAGGTCATGATCTACCCCTGTGCCAAATTTCATACAAATCCGTTCAGCCGTTTTAACGTGAACGCGTAACAAACAAACTCACTTTCGCATTTATAATATTAGTTAGGATTCGAAAGTAACGCTGTCTATCTGTATGTTACCTTTTCACGCCTAAACCACTGAACAGATTTCGATAAAATTTGGCAAGGAGATAGATGGTATCCCGGGGAAGGACACAGGCTACTTTTATCGACATACCACGCGGGCGAAGCCGCGGGTGGAAGCAAGTGTCCTATAAAATACAGGAGGATCCTATCAACCTTTTCGGCAACCATATTTAAACACAGAACATGATCCCAAAAAAACCTTCACAACAATAATCCAAGCTGCTTCAAATTACGGCATAATTTTCAAAGTATACTCGGAATAAAAGGTAATTATTCGGGTTCGAAGGTATTCATATTACGTACATATAAAACGGAATGTTTGACGGATTATCTCCGGGCATAAAAGGCTTTTGTACGACCATCACCCTTAATTATACTCAAATTGTTCTTGTTATATCTTAATTCTGTTGAACACAGCAACAAATTCATATCGCTGTTTAATATCAAAGCTTGTACGGAAAGACATGTGTTAATTCACCTTTCAAATGCTGTCCCATTTTGGAATACTTTGTGAAACATAATTAGGACTTTTTTAATCTATCGTGTAGGTTTTCGCATCGCTTTCTCACGTTTTTCAGTTTTAAAAGTCAATTAAAACAAGTTCTTTCTTCATTTAGTTTTATGCTATTGGCACAAACTATATTATGTACATGAAATGAATAGCAGTATTTATTTAAAATTATTGCATGCTAACATTCAATAAAGACCTACAAAAATAGGAATTCCCTAATATTTTTAAGGTCTATTTTGATTTAACAGGTTTATTTTAATAATTACTTGACAAAAATTGTCCCTATATTTCAATGTATAAAATGTATTAAAAAATCAATGAAAAAAGGTTATTTCTTAATTTTCTTCTCTCCTATTGGCACAATTATTATACACAATTAAAATTATTATATTAAAAAACATCTCTTCACTTCTCCCGCCCGGGAATTTAACCCAGAACGCCACGTTGAGAAATTGCGCTTGCGATCGCTACACCAACAAGGCATTCTGTATGTAATAATGAAATAAAAACACTATATATCAGAGCCTTGCCGCAGATTTTCCTCAGTTATTAGAGTTATTTTTATTACGGAGCTACTGTAGGACCATTGCAAACGAAAATATCATAAAAGGAAGAATCCTAAGCAAACACTTGGCTTGGTCGCTGCCTGCGCCCCTGCGGTGCACCGCATACAGCTTTAAACTCCATCCCAACATGTTTGTCGGTCATTTGGTAGAATAACAATGTCGGAAGTTCATGTACTCAGACAATCCAAATTAGATAAAGAAAAGTAATTACATTTTTTTAATTGTCGATTTATATTGAACTAGCTGAGGCCCGCGGCTTCGCCCGCACCCCACACCCCACACTACGACTTCACCCACTGCTGATCAAAGACTCTATTTTCTTGCCAATCCCTTCGTTAAGAACTAAAGATAAAATATGCAATTTTAACAAAAACATTACAAAAAAAAAATGCCCAAAAAACGCACTACCTTGCAAATTGTTACTGAATTTTAATCCAGATAAAGTATAAAATGCACTTATTAATATCACTACATATTATAAAACAAAGTCCTCCGCCGCATCTGTGTGTCTGTCTGTTCGCGACAAACTCAAAAACTACTGCACCGATTTTCATGCCATTTCCACCAATGGATAGAATGGTTCTCGAGGAAGATTTTAGTATATAATAACCGACATCTACGCGGGCGAAGCCGCGGGCGTCAGCTGTTTAAAGAATAAAGCATACAATTCATAACGTACCCCATTAAACAACAATCCCAAACAAATTCCTATTTAATGGAAACAAATCAACTCCTTACTCCATTAAAAATACTTAAGTAAACTCATATGAGTAATTATGTACACTGTGTCGCGAATTAGCCCTCTGCAACATTTAGCGTGATCTTGTGTCGCTTCAAGCGCTCCCCTGCGCAAACAGCGCTTAGCAGCCGTTTGTGGCACGTACCTTGTACACATCTTATGAGGGACGGATTCTTGATTCAGGTACGTCTCTTAGTGACAGATGAGTGAGCTCTGTTTGTATTTAATTAGAAAGAGACGAGATTATGGAGTACGTTTAGCTAGTTTTAACTTGTACAAAAACTTGTGTTTCGTATATGAATTTACATATTTAAATACTATTGACACGCATAAAGAATGTCTCCAGACCCGGAACAGTTATTCACGGAGCATTATTTATCTTTGCCGTATGAGATTCAAACTAGTGACCTAAGGGATCAGTTACTAGGTAAGCCAGTCGCGACGTCTTTCAGCTGTTTCTTGCGGAATTCAAAAACTGAGGTGATTTTTAAACACATAACATGACATCACGCCTTATTTCGCCTTGTAACCGAAGGGTTAAATATTTTAAAACTTCTTTAAACAAAATATTACAAATGGAGATTATTTATTTATTTTCTATTCGATATAAATGTACGAATATTTTATAACTAAACCGTCTATTGTAAACCAAAACAGTAATTCCTATCATTATTACCAGGAAATAGTCGTAAAAATTGTACCGTGACGGAACTATTACTCGCAACAAAGGTATAAAAAAATCTCGGAAATGATTATTCCAATAAACCAAGAGGAAAAAGGTAAAGTTCACATCACTCCGGCCCCCTGCACCATACAATTTCAGTAGAGGAGAGGCTTACGGTCGCTTTAGTGGTTCTTTTTCTATTATTTGACATGGCTCGTCTTGACATGTTGTTATGTCGTATGACATCAAAGAAACCGCTCCAAGGACCCAAAGACAATGAGGTACCTCATTGTCTTTGAGTCCTTGGAGACTGCCGTCCGACTGCTCATGAACCCCGAAATGTACATAAAAGTGGGTATGTAAATAAACATGGGATATGACCACCCACGCTCCATTCCCCATGTAAATACGTTAGAAAGCCGCAAGCCGTCCTTATGGCGTCCCTTATTACTTAAGTAGGCTTATAAACAAAATTAATCCGCTCAATTTGGCACCTACATATTTTATGTAAGTGCCTCCTACGAGAAGATCGTAGAAAGTGTGTCGTCACCCGTATTCTCTGAGGGTTAGGTTGAGATGTACTCTAGTATTTACAGTCTTTCTCACACGTGTCACCTTTGATGACACGACATAACTAGTCCTCACCGGACATGGCAGCTTCGGGAGGTACCTGTGTAGGATTAGGCGGGAGGAAACGCCCGGGTGTCACTACTGTGCGGATCGTCCGGAGGACACGGTGGAGCATACGGTGGAGGTGTGCCCTTTTTTTTTCCGTGGCACGCATGATGTTTTGCGTGCCACCTCTTTGGACCTGACTGTTCGGGCGACGACACAGCCCCCAATTTCGCCGCCCGCAGGCCCCTCCTTATGGTGGAGACACCCTGGGCGTCGGGAATCCCAGGCGGATTCCCGGCCACCATAGGCGCGGGCTTGCGGACGGCGAGCAATGGGTAGCTCGTAAGGACCAGGCCCGGGTCGAAGGCGCGTCGTGTTCCACGCGCGCCTCAAAGAGATGTCAGCACACCTGACGGGGTCCGTTAGGACCGATGCCTGACAGGGTTGCGGAATAGTCCGAAAGGGATACCGGGACCCTGGCAACAGGCAACTGAAGGAACACGGGTGGGTTTTAGTCAGTAAGAGTCTGACACGCCCTTCCGCTCCGCCCAGAGCGGGAGCAGTCATTTGATGATTTCCCGAAGATGAAGTTAGGGTGTGATGATGTGTTTACTGTCTTTCTCACACGTGCCACTTTTGATGACACGACATAACTAGGTACAGTACGACACAACTTAGATGTAGCATCGGCAAAATTCGTGAAACCGATCACCATCCGAACTGAGTGCGCCTTCAAAATCTCCAATCGTTATTAATGCTTTAGGTAAAAATTATCTTTACGCAAACGCAACTTGTAAAGTAATATAACCAAATACATTCGTAAAATTGAAATGAATGAATGCAATTTTTTTAATATACCGTATGCAAGGGTAAAGACCGTTGTCACTCAAACCATGGGTAGTTGACTTAAATATAAAAATAAATGACCCAGTAACAACAAAAAAAAAACGTTATTTTCATTAAAAGATTTTAAAAAGTAAAAATCCGTCACTGTCCCGATACTCATGGATACGTGTTCGAGAGAGCTGCGAAACAGCTGACGGCCGGTCATGTAACGTCCCGCGCGCTCCGCCCGCCCCCGCCAACCGCCGGTCGCGGCCGGTCGTTGCCCTTGCGTGTAGGGTGAAATATTCTTGTGGAAAAATGTAGATTTTCTTTTAAAAAAAAAAGTTGTATTTTTCCATTGATTTTACGTTCTATAAATGAAACCAAACCACTGGTTTCAAGGATAACGGTGTTTACACTAACACCCTGTATACTACATCTAAGTTGTGTCGTACTGTATACGTTCTATAAGGTCTTATCAATTACTAGCGACCCGTTCCTGCTTCGTACGGTTTTTACGACTTCACAAATCATTACTACACAGTTATATCTTACTTTATTACTAACGTAGGTATTATACATATAAACCTTCCAGAATAAATTCTCTAAACGATGGTGAAAACCTCATCAAAATCTGTTGCGTGGTTTAGAAGAATAACGCGGACGTACAGACAAACACGAGAAGCGACTTTAATTTATAATGTGTATGTATAGATTACATACATAATACACACTTTTAGACTACCACTGAGCTAACAGAAACACTTTTCTAGACCTGAGAATTGAGACCAGGACCTCAAATTCGACGGCTCCACTGGCTAGACTATATTGCAACAAAATTCACAACGAATAATTTATTTCCTTCGGAATCTACAAGAACGTTAACAAAGTAAATCTGAACGAAATTAAATCTAGATAGGTACTACGTGTTCAAAAATGCAATTACCATAGAGTAAAAGGTTCTCTCGTCTATTTTTCGATCGCCGACGTTTGCACTAGCAAAATTAATAAAGGTGAAGAACTAGCGCCGACCAATTAAAAATTGAACTTTAGTAAAGTTCCACTTTATATACAAAGTGCAGCACGTTTTAGATCCATAATTCAGTACTTTATTACGTTTTTAATTATAACTTATTTCAATTTTATAGCTTTTCTGTTAACTTGTGCTCATTAAATTGTTTTAATTTCTTAGTGTAGGTATTCGTTTTTTTTACTATGTATATTGTGAATTATCCATACAAGTCCATACTTATATAATATATACTTATTACTTATATATATATCTCTCGAGGAGCTTGTGGCTAAATAATAACAGCCACACGGGTCGATCCATCAGGTTAAGCTACGCTTGCCGGGGTTGGTCCGTGGATGGGTGACCATCTTTACATACCGAGACTCCTCCGTGCCTCGGAAAGCACGTTAAGCCGTTGGTCCCGGCTGTCATTTGTGGATCTTTGACAGTCGTAACGGGTCGTCAAAAGCTCGAAAGTCTGACAACCAGTCTTACCAAGGGGTATCGTATTACCCAGTTACTGTGTTGTGGAGGTCAGATAGGCAGTCGCTCCATTTAAAATACTGGTATTCAGCTGCATCCGGTTAGACTGGAAGCCGACCCCAACGTAGTTGGGAAAAGGCTAGGCAGATGATATCATAATATTATATTATAATTTGTAAAGGCGTAAATACTACGTGGTCGTAGCACAGACCAAGCTACGCCGTAGCAACACGCGCCATGCTACGCCGTAGTTCAAACCGCGCTGCCGGGAGACGCCGGGCGTGGGAATTTTATTTCACGACAATGTTATCACGAAGTAGTATTTAGAACCAAAACTCTTAAAGTTCATTTATTTATGTATCTATTTATGATCAAGGATAAGTGCAATGTATCGAAGCAAAAACATTTATGCTCATATACGGTAACAGTAAAATGTAGCTGCATTTTGTGAGTAACCAAATAACCAAGAAGCATGTTAAATGGGAACGCAAACCTATTTCAATACAACTATCTAATGCAACAAATTCTTCATTCGTCATCCAACATGGTTGCAAAAGGACGCCATAAAAACTGTAAACAAGCTAAATTTATATCGTCAGCATTTTTTATTTCAGTTCTAAAACGTATTCGAAACGAGTTTTGCAATCGTAAAACGGCCATTTGCAAATTCACGTACAGTACTCGGGTGTTATTATATGACACATCGGGCTTTAGAGAAAGTTCGGGTTTGTAGAGCATTGTCTCTGTCACTCATGGCAGTGTGACAGTCACTTTCTAGCACTCGATGTGTCATATTAACGGGGAGATACACACAGCTTCGTTACGAACGTGTGTACCCATAAAATTTTCAAATCTCGCACTTCATATTAACAGAGTCATCTTACTGCCGTTAATGTTTGTTTCCGGGCGCCATTTTGTTTGAGTGTGTCGTCAAATTGGGGGACTCAAATCTCAATTACAGTTTTACGATGAACGTCTCGAAAACGATTTGCGATACTGCAATTTGATGTGCAGATTTAGTAGCGTGGAGAAGGAAATAATACTTAACGGGTATTCCCATAAAATGTGAATTAATGACCCCAATTGACTCTTTATCTTACTTTACTTCTACGTCAACTTAAAGTAACGTATACATTTATGGAATTATGCAATGATATCGGTAAATAACTACATCACAGTCCAATCTTTGTCTTTATTCGGACGAGAATTTGAGTTATCATTAAGTTATTAATCTTCTCTCTAAAAATCTTTTCAAAACTTAGACAATTTTAAATTCTACACCAACAGTTCAGCCCACTAATTAAACAACTACTAGTAACTTTTCCCTTCTTTGTTTCATTGAAAACAAACTAAAACAGGTATCTTACTTATGTAAGCAAAGTTTACAAAAGCTGATCCGCGCTGCAGCAGATAGTTTAAATCTTTAACACAATGTTATCTGGTCGAAAACCGCAGAAGTCGCGCTAACAAGCTTCCTGTCCCGAATGGGGCAAGTTGGGGCAAGTCAGCCGAACTCACAAATAAGGCCGAACTGTACCACCGAGTACCTAAAGCTGTCCACTTGCCGTAAGGGTACCTACGATATTACTGGTACAACTACTATGGGGGAGGCAATGGCGGGACAAAGCGATATTGGGAGATTTGGCTGCGTTTATGGGTGCTGTGTGTCATTGAGTTGTGAATTAAGTGAAATAGAGTGTACAGAGACAATATTAGGCAATTATTCATCTGTGTAAATCATGTATCCCTTCCCCAATTAGGTACCATGTACCGTGCACATACAAACTGTTATATTTCATTAATATAATTTAACTTATAATAATTATGAACGTCTCTATTTTAATAAAATCCCGTTTTTTATTAGGTATCGTAAAACAAACGGGACAATCACGTCATTGTGTCGTAAAAATAAAATAAATAAATATTAAAAATATGATGCCTCGGATGATATGCAGCTCGCAATATGACCAAACAAACATAAAAAAATACATAAGAAACGAATTGATAACCCTTCCCACTGACGTCACAAAATATTACACAATGGGGACAGACGACCCCCGTAATACCGTTTTTATTATTATTTGTTTTTATCACGTACTTCTGATGCGGAATTTCCACGTGGTTAAATTTTATTATTTCATCATTTCATTCCGAAATATTTTATGCAGATAAAGTAAAGACGCATATTTATGTGCACGCGAATAAAGTAGGACTTAAAATCTATTTTATATCCACAGCATTTACTACGGAATATGGGTCATCTATTCAACGTGTACAAAACCAGGGCATAATATTTTCGGGACATAGAATTTCGACTTTATTTATATTTCTTCTTGCTGAGAATTATACGCGTAATGATAGAAGCAGACCCGGCCATATAAGTTTAGTACACAACCGAAACATACGTCCGAGCACAAGTAATAAAATGCTAATGACGACTTCTCCGAAAATACCTAGAAACATACTTCAGACAAACCAAATTGGGGAGGGCTACTTAACAAGCCTGAAGCCTGCAAATACAATGATGTCCAACTGTTGCGACGCCGAGAGTCTCAAGCCCACTTGTTTCTTATTCACTTTTAATAACTTCCCAAACCTCCAACGAAAACAAAAAGGTTATTTTGGATGCACTCGGTTTTCTTGTTTGAAACTTGCCTTTTTATTCGAAGGATTGCTATGATTTTTATGAGCTTACTAGTAAATTTTTCTGCGTTAAACTTCGCTCGATATTACATGCCATTTCGACGAGGACCTTCCGCGATGCTCGGCGGAACTTTTTGTATTAAAAACTGTTGAATGTATAGAATGGAAATGTTATAACGCGGATCTCGGATTAGATGGGTTTATTTTGGTCTGAACTCAGGAAGAACTACGTCAGTAAATGAATAGAAATGAATACTGCGGTCGATGTTACAATTTTCTAGAAGAATCTTGAAAGTTCTTGTGTCAATATGTGTCTCGTTCGTCTGTTGTCGATGCTTAATTAAACTTGTACTCTTGTGAACTCTTCTTTCTTCTACCCGAATTACTTTTTCTCCTCCTTAATCGAGTTTCCTTTATCCTACCTGAAGACAGTTGCTAAGTTTGTTGCGGCTGCCGACTTTTCAAGATAACTTTTATCTCCTGCTCGAAGCTAAACAAGGCTTTCGTTTTACTGAGCGCGGCTCTGTTCACTGTTGTCACAAACTTCACTAAACTTAAATTAGTTGTATTAAGTATCATCGACATTAACCTCAACGCCAGCAGTGGCATCATACAGTAAGCCAGGAGGCTTAATATATGATACACGTTCTGACGGTTATTAGATAAGTAGACATCGTCGCTCGCTTCGTCTCATTTGTAACACAAAAGTCGGCTTAGTATTGAATACGTTGAACGCAAATTATCATACCTGAACGAAGAAAATGGGTCGAAAAACGAATATAGGGAATTTTAATCAACACACACGTGAACAGAGATTATCTCCTGTTTACTACGACAGGGAATAGCTAGAAATGTTAAAAAGTTTTTATTTACAAAGTTGAATCGGACCAAATCGAATAAATAAGCAACACGGGGTTTGCGAAATGGGTTTTTCAAATCGCATAGCTTTTCACAAATTTATGAATATCGGCTTTCATACTTTTTTCTTTAGAAGCTGATCCCGTGCGGAGTAGGGGGGGAGGTCTCGTCGACCTTTATATTCGATCGAGCGCACACAATGTCTGTAATGGCTGCCATTAGGAACATCAATTTGTTCAACCGTGACGCTACACTTGTCGCACGACTTTCGTTCACATGCTCTGTTAGCGCATCGCACATAATCCCACATGATTTAGAGTGCATCGACAATTTACTGAATTGAAACATTTCCAAATGAAGATACTAATTAGGTAGATACCGACAACACAGAATACGATCACAAGTCTGAATTAATTCCTCGCATTTCTCATTCAAACAAAGACAGCGAAGCGCTTACTTGCAAAAAATGAGCATTCCGTTTCAAAGTGCCGCTGTATGTATATTCAATTATGGCTGATTCTAATAAGAGCGTCACCCCTCCCTCCAATTACACGTAACAATGAGCAGCCTTTGAATAAACTGATTTTTCTTCTTGTTATTTACAGATTGTGAATCACAATTCAGCGACCAAATGTGGGTTCGTATTTACCCACCCGCAGGTAAACTTCTCTTGCAGTTAAAAAGGAATTCAGGGGAATTTTATCGCTCGTTAGGGAAACCTTTAAACGCTGAGAGCGTCCGGGCAGGGACGAACCAGACCGGGAAATGTTGCCCACCACCGACCTGCCCGCTTTATACTTCCTAAGGAAATCAATGGCTAATTCTTAGCGCCCAAATACTCGTATAACGCCACTCGGCCGCATCATTTATTTAGAGCCCCTAAATAAAGTTCGTAACAGTTAATGAAATGTGATTGGCCACATCTAATTAGCGCATCGGATTGAGATTATTTGGTGAATTCTTATAAAGCATTATTTAGTATTCAGCTGTAATTTTTACCCGACTACGGCAAAGCCAAAGAGGGTTATGTTTTTAACAGGCTATGTATGTGTATCTGTCGGCTCGTAACTCCTAAACTAATCGTTTTATTTTGACAAACGAGGTGTCATTGGAAGCGTTATGTTGTTCCGCATGTGAAAGGCTACATAGCGTTATATAAAATCCAACATGGCATCTTATAGCGGATGTAAAGTGTTATGGATTTTTCATAAAATTATTCATTCACGAAGTAAATAATTATTCATTCATAAATAAACCCCAAATGAGAATAAAATATTTACTCTTCACTCTTAACTGACACTAAATACCCACACCGCCCACACGTAATTACTATTAAATAGCATTGATCGTATAGATTACGTGTGACTCCATTATTTTGTTACGATGTCTTGTTTGTTCCTTTTTATTCGGCGTTTTTGTTGTAGTTGGGTTATAATTTTAAACTTTATTTTTATACTTTTTCAATTCTGAACTTAGTGTGGTAAGTACGTATATGATCCAAGTACTTTGGTTGCCACGTAACATCGGGTGGATCGTACTTTTGTAGTACCTAACTAACTAGCATAAACTTATGAGGTTTTAATTCGTACTCACCTAATTTCTGCAACCACTGGTAGTCAAATCAAACATAGTTCTTCCTTGCCCTTATTCTCGAGAACGGATTGATTTAAGTATCCAGGGCATTAGGGCTCCATAATCGGGTGAAGTTCGTCCTACAGTGCCGTATGATAGATCCGAGCGATAAGCACTGATAGATCGCTCCGTTGGCACGCCATACTGACATTTGTGACCGTTTGTTACATCGTTCTCATTTCAAACACTGTTGGTTTTAGTGTATCGATGTCCAAGAAAAATGTTGGTTGTCTATGGATGTTTGGGTCCTGTCAAAAATTAAGTGGAATTTAGTGGTAAGCAGTAATGGCCCAGTGGAAGAATTGGTTGCCCAGTGGTAACGGCCGTGACTTACGAGTTGTTGGTCGTAGTTTCGAACCCTGACAAGCGATTTACTTTGTGTAAATTATTTCTTCACCTCTGCTCTCAAAACGTTGAAGGAAAATATCGTGAGGAAACCAAAATTTTCTAGAAACAAAAATCGAAGACATGCGATATTTAGCAATTGGGCCCGCGGCCGCGTGGTCGATGAGACGGAGTGTACTCACAGACAGAAGGCCTGTGTCCAAGCAGTTGGAACATTATAGTCTGATAAGCTTATGCAAGTGGTTAGTAGGTACCTAGGTACCTGTGAAAGTAGCAAAATACTTTTATTTTGGTAGATATTAGTGTGCTAATATCTACCAAAATAAAAGTATTTTAAGTATACAACTTTCCCATAAACCTGTGGGTTTATGGGAAAGTTGTATACTTAGATATTATACTTTATTCTATTGCTATGTAGGTAACGAGTATTTGATTGCTGCTAGAACATTCTTTTGTTATGTCGTATGTCAGCTTCCATCAGTAGGAAATACAGGACACGTAAAAATAAAAAGTAAGGAGGTATTAAAGTACCTGAAAAGACCGTTACCTTTCACAATAGAGAGAGTGTCTGGATTTGCCCGGGTACAACCATAAACAACATTTTTACCGCCAAACAGCATTACTCTAACTCAAACTTTGTCTATGAGGTCAGAAATGTATTGGCAGTCTCCTTGGTGTTGGTTTAACCTTTAGGCGTGTCCTAACCAAAGCGCGTTCATTTTCTTCAGTAAACCCGAATGCATCATCGACTCGTCGTGCCGACAGAACCGTGCCTTTCGATTTACCGAACAAATGTGTGTCATATGTATGAACGCATAGTCGTTCGACCGATCGCTTTGGTTAGGACACGGTGTTACACTTGTAGCTGCGCCTATCGCCACATGTGAATTACGCATCACATTGACGTCACGCAACATCCTGCATCGCGCAAGCAGTGTTTTCCCCGCTACGAGGATTTAAACGACCTCCATTGTTGGGCAGATGCCCGCCCCACCAGACACGACACTCGTCTGGTCGGAGGATCCTCCCTTTTCTATAGAGGAAGAGTGTTTACACCCTGTTCCTCATACCTCTATACACTTTCTCCCAGACAGGCTGTCACTCTTAATTATTCATATTTCGTATAATAAAATTAATTATAATTATAGATATTATTTCAGTAGATTAATATTAATTAAAGTTGCATTGTCCAAGATAATATTTAAACAAACACTAAATAAAATATTCACAGAGATTTAAATTTTGTTAATAAGCTTTTAATTTCGTAGCTATCGGTATTTGTACTACAATGCAGAGAAAATGAAAATATTAAAACAATGAGCTCAAGTTAGTATTAAGATATTCATTATTACCAACATTTTGTAATAAATTGTAGTCATTAAAATGAATAAAGAAAGTATAAAATTCAAGCTGAATTCATGGAAAAATACAACCTCTAAAGGTATCAGGTTAAAAAACTTGCAAGAAGGAGACTTTTTTAATTAATCGATATAACTTTTTTAATTCATTTATTTTAAATAGGTACGCCAACAGCATATACATTGCACATTAAATATTAAAAGTAAATAGGTATGAGCTCTTATATAATGTGCGCACTGTCAAGTTTTTTTTTCACAAGTTGACTAGTTTTGCAACCGACTTGCACTGTGTAAAGCACAGCAAGTGGACTTAAAGTTTAAGGCACTTACTAAAATTTAAATGTTTTAAACTGTTATAGAATATTTTTTATGTATTTAGCTAAGTAGGTATAGGATACTTACCTAATTGACACGGTCACTATTCGATATGCCGGGGCTACATTGTCGTGTTATCGCGAACTTTACTTCGCGCGCTCTCTCTCGCACACCGCTCGACGTCTCGCTGAGCAACAGAGAGCGCACGAAGTAAAGTTCGCGATAACGCGACAATGTAGCCCCGGCAATAGTGTCATCACTAACCCTCCATTTGCTTTGCGTAATCGCGGGAGCCCCCCCCCCCCCCTTGCTCGCGATTGCAAAAAACGGGGTCGTCCTTAGCTTTGCACAAAAAAACAAAATGGCGTCTTCGAACTTCGCTTCTCAATTTTCAATAAAAACAGTTTTGGTTAATTGAGTGAAGCAACCTTGTGGTTATTCGAATAACGATAAGTAGGGCAGTGGCTAACACCGTTCAATAAAAAAGAGAAAACAAAGGAAAACTGGTAACTGTCCGCTACGAGTTTGCTAAACGATTTCGATCACGACAAAGTCAAAAGGACCCAAATCACGTCAACGGCCACACTTTAAACAAGACAAAACCACGAGTTGAGCCGTCCGTGAAGAAGCACTTACGAGGTATTAGCGGGACAGATGCCATAGAATAAGAAATTCATGTAGAAGTGAAAGTCATGTCCTTACACCGAAGGTTTTAGACAAAAATTGTCACACAAGTATGAGTGATAAGAGTCAGTGTAGTATTGTCAAACCTTTTTATTGGTTGAATACGAGGCTTTTGGCTAGTTTTGTTTAAGTGTATTTTGTCTTGTTTTTGTTGAGTGTGAGAAATGATAAATGATTTTATTTCTGTAAGTAGATTTGTACAAACACTTTTACACGTCAATCACATTTTTAAAACTAGATGAGGTCGGCGTTTCCTATCTGACTACTCTGAGAAGAAAGGCCGAAACAAACTCAGAGGTCTGTGCGTTTTCTTTGTGCAGAATAAACAATTTTTCTTTCTCTCCTTTTCTTTCTTTGACGCTCTAGAAAACGGAACTTTGTACCTACATTCGTTTGTCGTACCGATGCGCTGGCCCATCAAGTATAAATAAGTTCCGCTTTGTAGAACGTCGTCACAATTACTTTCAAGTTTGTTCTGGGCCCGCGTGGTGGATTTTGGCTCTCTCCCTCTCACAGAAAGAGGAGGCCTGTTTTCCAGCAGTGGGAACATTATAGGCTGATTATGCTACATGACATGCAAAATTTGGGTCGTATAGCAATTACAAGGTCTACTGTGCACCTATATCACATGCGACGATACTTGACTACCCTACCTGCGTTGAACGTAACTTACGCCCCAAAACTGTTCCGAGGTGTCCCTTCTATACATTCTTATTCCATGTCCGATACCGGTCTCCGTGGCCGAGGAAACAATTAGTTTTAGACTAATCATCCGTGAGGACGGGTCACTCTCCGCAGGTCATCGGGTGAATAATTTGCCAAAAGGCCGAGTTTCAAGGGGGCAAGTTGAGCGGTAAGTGCCGAGATGTTTGACGTTTACGTCTTATTGTTCCTGTTAGTGGTTGATGGTGAGTTATATGCGCTTTTGATACTTTTTTTGTGGCATTTCACTGATTTTTTTTAAATGCTGCATGCATGACCTGTTGCCAAATAAATGTTAGGTATTCTTTCTTTGTTTTACTAAGCAATGTCTGGATAATAACAACTCGAATTTTAGGACTTCAATGGACAAGTCTTTGGCGTAATATAAGTGTCAAATACTATCAGATAACATAATCGTGTTGTGCACTACTTACTACTAAAAACTCATAACCCTCTTTTTTGCTTCGCTGTAGTCGGGTAAAAACAAAGTTCCCCCGGCGCGTCTATCTATCTGAACGCGAAAACTACCGTACGGATTTTCACCAATAGACGTAGTGATTCATGAGGAAGGTTTAGAGTATAATTAATTAAGGTTTTGTGTAAATTGGCTCAAATATGACGATGATTGTTGAAGATTTCGGAAAAAATCTTGCCAGCTGATGTAGGCATATATGCTCTGCTACCCGTGCGAAGCCGGGGCGGAATGCTAGTTATTAAATATTCTAAACCTATTACATAAACATAGTCATTATCAATAGCAAACACGATCGATCAAACATTCTGCAACCAACCTAATCTAAGGCTACATAATAACTAACACGCACTAACCGTGCTCGTATTAAATTAATTATCGCGCCACACAACTGCTTCCCATACAATTCCGCACGTAATAATCCCACGTAATGCCCGCTAATTGATACGAGATAATCTTTACGCTGAATACAAGCTGATAGTACTAATAACTTGGGTTAATCGAGTAACAGGAGTGAAGTGTCGTTGAGCGCTGGCCGTGAGGGCGAGGGCCCTCCAACCTCGAGTGTGGCTAAAACACTCGACATCGCTCACTCCGGTCACAAAGCCCAGCACTGGCCGCTCCCCATTTTCCCCAACTATTCGACTTCACGAGAATACCTTAATAATTTAACTTGTCCACTTTATATTTGATTTCAGTGCTAAACTTTTAAATTAAAAGTGCTGGAGTGAAGTTTTCCTATATATTTTGTGTTTTATTCGGTGCTGGATATTGTTGGCTATTTCGTGTGCGTTTTCACAATCAGAATTTTAATAAACTGGGTACTAAATACTTGAACGCGTACTACTAACTGCATAGCAAGTTTATACCTAAACAAAATTATTTTGTGTAGTTAAAAGAATATTTTGCTCTCCATTGGTTAAATTAGATTACTCTGGTTTCTGGATTTCGAAACAGACATTATTATAGGTTAATTGCCTATATGGTATTTTTTTTAGAATTGCTCTTTCCTTATCTTAAACACTCTCTATGGAAATGACAGCGTCATGTAAGGTGCATTTAACCCAAAAGAACAAAGAGCTAGAGCTACAACAAGAGCAATCTTTCTGAATCTTTTAGTGTAAACGAATGTTCGTTTTCAGTGTTTATACCAAAATATTAACGAGCAAGAATGAGAACCAAGAACTAGAACTAGAATGCACAGATGTTTAGATCAGCCGAACGCATGCTAATCGCTCATTTGTGTCAATTCTGTGGTTGGTAGTACTTCGTTGCTTTTGGCTTCGTCGTGCTGCCAGAAGCGAGTCCATCTTTTTTTTTGCTTCTTCAACATTACATTCAAGTAGATTTGCAATTTCCTGTCAAGCATCTTGTTTGCGAGTTGTATTTTTATAGTGTTCAAAAGTCGCATCCCACAGATATCTGTAATTTTGGTAGGCTTCTATCATTAATAGACATTTTTCTTGAGACCAATCCATAATTAAATCGATAAGTATGGTATTCAAATCGTTAGAACACTAGAACGCTTTGAAGAGACCGCCCCGGGGAGCGAGCACGTCCGAACACGAAAGAACGCTCTAAGCAACTGTTCGCACGCTCTTGTGTCGTTTAAATCAAGCGAGCCGGCATTCTTAGAATATTCTATAGAACGCAATAGAACAACGAAGGAATGCTCTGAGTCTGTTTACATAAGAGGAATTTAATGGAGTGGGGATAGAATGAGCATTCGCTCGTCTGATGTAAATGCACCTTAATTGAGCTTAAAACACCTTGTCGTTCGAATTCTAAAACAGATTCCATAAAACAATAACATTTATTCAATATTTAAAATAATTAAGTATTTACCTAATAATAACAAGGTCATCAACATAACCCTTTACATAACGTTATCTTGCTAATTAGTATCCACAAAGGAAAAGTTGATTGTAAGCATAACATGTTTTTAAAGTCTGTAAAAGTTGGTCATAAGCCCGGCGCGGGGAAACTTTTAATTGTTTAACCATTTCATAAGATGGAGACTGGCCAAATCTTTGTTGGGTCGGTATAACTATATCTATTACTGGTATTTAAGGCTATTATTGTATTATATCTTCGCAGATGTCGCTTTGTGAATTGGTTGGGTATTAAACTAATTTATAGGTATAAAAAATTAAAAAGCGGGGTGATCAATCCTCATGCCTTCTCAATATGAGAAGAGTCCTTTGTCCTGCAGTGGAACAGTAGGTAATAGGCCAGCCTATATATTTTAGGTATAGGTAAGGTTTTCCGCGAAACCGTGCTTCTAATAAACAATGGTATTTCTATAATCACGACACAATAAAACAACAACATAAACAAAATAAATAAATGAAATGAAATGACACTTAGCAACTTGGCGGTTGATGCCGACTCGCCAAATGTAGACATTTTGCAACTATTTTGTATTAAGTTCTTTTCTTGAATGTATATCCAACTATCTGAGATCAAAAGACTTTCCTGCAACTACTTACAGAAGAAACATAATAACGTCCTTGTTGCAAAACGTACCTAAGTAGGATCATCGTTAGCGAAGCATAACCAGCACCTGTCGAAGAAAACCAAGTAACTTCACCATCACGACTTTAAACTCCGAAAACTTAATAAAAACTGAAAAAATATATAATATTTAAACTTTTCTTATATCAGTACCCGCAGTCGAGCGACGGTATCATTTTATTTCATGTACTTACATTTGGACGGGCGAAGCAAAGGTCTTTCTTACCCAAGGCCGGTGATAAATGTCAGAGTATTTTCTTCGAGTACCCTCTATTTTTAGTGTGAACATATGTATGGGTTCATTGTTCATTAACCGAAAAATATTGTATGTATCTTTTCTTTGTAACGGTGCTTCACAATATATTCTCTAAATCATAGTGTAAGGTTAAAAAATACAATTTTTTAGGCTGTATACTTGTAATAATACAGATACTTTTTTGTTAGTTTGTATTCGAACTCTTGGAATATTGTGGTTAGATGTAGTCTTCAGTTACTTACTTAATATTAATTTTCTTACTAACACACAATTCTTTTAAAGCAACACTAGCTGGTCTTATTTTTTTACCTCAACGGGGCAGCTCCTGGCCTGCATCTCACCTGATGGTAAGTGATGATCAGGACGAAGGTGGAAGCGAGCTTCACCCGGAATCCTCAACCACAGAGGTCTTTCAAGAACCATTTCGATTGAATAGCATATTTCTATGAAGGTTGGTCATGATGAAAGAAGTTTTAGCACGAAATGCTGACCTCAAAAAAATCACTTTCCAATATAAACAGATTGAAAAACTAAAGTAAAGCTAGTCTCGTAAGTAATTTCATACAAGACATACTCTTACTCGTACCTAACTGCAAATGTTCGATTCGCGTGCTTGTAGCGAACGAATCTACTCTATACTTAACATTATAGGTAATGGAATTGATATTTATAACGTATAATATTTTTAGTAATTTCATTAAATATACCTAGGTATCTTGTTAACTCGATTTTTGTGAAGAGCCGACCTTGAATCTATCACAACAGTGACCTGGAAACTAATTTCAGATTGATTTGAAGACTATGAAGCTCATCTGTGCCCATGTTCTGTAAATGTGTTGTTTTTTGGGTTTTGTAACTTTCATGAATGCTAAGTGAATTATTATTCTCTAGTTCATTTTGAGTACGTATAAATTATATTTTTTAATATTAGAATAAAGAAATATATAAAACATTTAAAAATATAACAAAAAAAAAACAACCGACTTCCAAAAAAAAAGTGAAAAGTAACTTTAATTTCGGAAGTCGGTGTCTTTGCTTTTCAATTTTCGTTTTTTGCCACCGACTTCCGAAATTAAAGTTACTTTTCACTTTTTTTTTGGAAGTCGGTTGTTTTTTTTTTTTGTAAAAAGTTTTTATTTTTCACTTTTTAGTTGTGGTAACTACCCCACACAAATTCGTATACCGTTGTCTGCTATGTGACAGAGTCAATTAACATGTCATCAACATCGCAAAGTGGGAAAACTACGTAATTATTGAAGCTAACTCAAAAACTACGCAAGCAATATTAATAAAATTTATATGGGACCACCTCTGAAGCATGACCTACCAAACAAAAAGAATCATCAAAATCGATTCATAATTGGCGGAGTAATCGGGTAACATACACACAAAAAAAAAAAAAAAAAAAACATACAGACGAATTGAGAACCTCCTCCTTTTTGAAGAAGTCGGTTAAAAAATAGTAGCCCACCGGTGTCGGGTCCAAGCTACCGGCGGTCAGGGTTCCAGAGAGAGGAACCTCCTAACAATGCGAGCCGTGTCCAGGAGTACCGCTTTCTGAATCAAGCCCTTAATCCAGCTGCCCAACGAGAGCCTCCATAGGTGTTGGTCGAGGCTCTTGGCAATTAAGCCATTGGCTGATACGACTATCGGCACAGTGATCGCAGAGTCCACATCCCACATGTCGAAAACCTAAAAAAACCTTAAACAAATCAAGATACTTGATTTGTTTAACTAAGTGAATTATTGTTATGATATTATATAGCACCTAAATTATTTTAACAATATTCAGCAATTGAGTAAAATTATGTAATAATTTACAGAACATATTATTATACATAGATGGTCCTTAATAAAAATTTATGACCTACAATTATATCTATCTAAAAATTCAGACGAGTAATTTATCTATTTTCATTTGATATTGAAATGATACGACTACTATTACTGGCCATTTCCAATGTTCCGATAAAAACATAATTTAATTTCGTCCGTAAGCAATAGCTACTGTCACGAGAATTTTCAATTACTCGTGAATGGCTATTTATGATATAGGCTGTAGATAGCACTCGTTACCTTTTTTTTTGTAGAGGACTACACAGCAATACATTGCTTTGTTCTCAAAATGAATGTAGCTTTCAAATTAAATCAATCACACGAAGCGATTTAGTTGGCTGATGAATGCAATAACATTCACGATCTAATGATTTTTTATTGTTGCTTCAAATTATTGCACTCAAGTGGAAATTAAATTATTCTGTGTGAATGAGCCATTAAAAAACGCTCGAATTTCTTAAAATACTGTCTTCAGCCTCGACTCAAATGAGCCAACTCTGGGTCTCCATCGCCACTTACAAAACTGCATTTTCTTTCTAAGAAAAATACTTTTTCTTTCTTCGTAAAAAAATGAGATGTGTCACTGAAATGTTTTAATGGCCTGACGTTTCTTCGCACTCAGCTATCGACTTAGCGAAAACTCGGAATCCTTTTACCCGGAAGTCTTTTTCTTCATTTTTACTTACTATGATAGTAAACGACTTTCTTTTTAACGTGAACTAGCTATTCCCCGCGACTTCGTCTGCGATCCAGGATGAAAAGTAGCCTATATCCTTTTCCAGGTCATGGTCTACTCATGTGCCAAATTTCATCCAAATCCGTTCAGCCGTTTTAGAGTGAAAGCGTAACAATTAAACAAACAAACTCACTCTCGCATTTAACATTCGCATTAGTTAATGTGCTATTTTAGGACGTAAAAAGGGATCCAGTGGAATTGCTTATTTGGGACACCATGAAAAATATAATATTTATAGCCAACCAGCGCGCTCTGTCCAAAATATTTTTATTCGAATCGTCTCTGAATCCTAAAATCTCAGAACAGCATACATTTCAGATATCATCAAAGACAGTATCTATAGTAACACAATCAATCACAATAACGCAGCGATTCCTCATTCACCTGCTCGTAATGCCGCTAAAAACGCCACACAATCTGCTATTAAGATAAGTGTAATAAAATTAATCAAAGCGCTCGTTTCAGTCAACAATATAACCGGCCCACGCGCACTCATGAGGAACTAAGCCGCGCTCAACTTTACGTCCAGCCTATAAAGAAATGTGTTCTTGTTATATTTAATAGGCAATAACTCATTAATACGTTGCTAAAACGTTACAATTTTCTCTGCAAGAGATTGTGTTGAGACATTACAGAGGCAGTTAACTGCTACGAGCTATCATTTGAATGGGAAACCATTACGCGTTTATGTTTAATGATTATTTGAAGCTCCTCATAATTTTGCGCCATTTGTAATTCCGCTACTCGAATGTCTGGTCGTTAAGGATTGCTGCTGCGGTTTAATTGTTTTGTATTTTTTCCCCCGTAGGTATTCAGTGTGTCGGACAGTATAACGCGAACGCGATGAACGGGAAAATAAAAAGTTAATTAACGCTCACAAAGAATTATACTGGTGGTCAGAGTACGTCTCATTCGCTGTTTGCGTTCCCGACCGCACTCTCTCGCACAATGTTTTAGAAATCCGTTCGCGAATATTCATTCCCGTCTGTATAATTAAAAAGAAACATGTATTTTTCACTCTTTATCGCAGTATCTTAGTTCGCCGGGAGGGAATTAAATCGAACGCTGTTAGCGATAATGTAGCAATTCGTCAGTGACTGCTTTAAATCCAACATGGAAGTGAACATCCGTTCGCAATTCCTTTAGCGCGGACAGAACAATAAGTAACGCTTAGTTCCACGTCCTCGCATAGAGCACAGAGAGACTAGAACCGAACTCGATGTACATATCTTATTTGCTCCCAGCGACACATCGACGAGGACGTTTGAGTGCGACATATTGGACGCAAATTAATGGGAGTGAGTGGTGCAGAAGAGAGGACAGAATTAATGTCGCTACTTAACGCGATAAATTAAGGATCTGAACCTTTGAACGTAAAACTTGAAGCGGTGAATAATTAAAAAGATGTACACGAAAAACTTGGATATGTTGGGTTGTCGCAAGATGTGAGTGCGGTGCCGAGTGGGTGCAGTGACCGCTCATAACTCATCGGAGCCGCTGCTGCCCGGTGCCCGCACCGCGCCCTCCGTGGAAGCAAAACACATATTTCTACGTCTGAGAGCAAGCGGACTCCTTGGAACGGAACAACAGGAGTGGACACAGAAACATGAGTGGTGGAGTATAATAATGTGTCACGGTACATCTCGTGAGCTCACTGGGCTTCAGTAAATATAGTGCACATTAGTGACTCACAGCGGGAATGTCGACCGACGATAAGCTAATTGCAGTAATTATTTCTTCAACTGAGTAGGTACAACATAGTATTTTTCATTTCAATTCTCAGTATACGGCAACTTTAACGGCTTAAAATGTATTCAATGTAACGGTCACCTTCATTGCTAGTCAAGAAACGATTTTTTTTAATATTATTAAGCTATTTTTATTTTTAAGTTCTACGACAAAGTAATAATAACATCTATTGGTACAAGATAATAAAATCAATTTTCCTTTAAAAGTCCAATGAAAATCTATTACGATTACTGAATTCAGTAATTTGTTTCGGATCGAATAATTCGGAGCTCTCAGAAGAGATATCTATATTTTCGGAATTCTTATCTGTTCTATAAATGGTTTTTCTTCGATGTTTTTTTCTATCTGAAACCTTTTAGCCCAATTAAAATCGTTATTCCAGCCGAAATGGCCTCCAACTCCCAATCAAATATAATCGACAAAGTCGCAAAATGATCTGAAACGAGTGACGTGGCGTAATGTGTAAGAGTGATAACATCGTAGAACTATATGAGTGAGATAGTGATATATAATGAGCGCGCGGAGAAGCAAGGTGTGAACTGATGTAATTAATAATAGTGCCTAGGTGAGCACACGCCGACGCTAAGAAAATTTAATTAAAATGCCTTATTGTAAAAAAGAGCAGCGATGACGACTAAACGCTTTCAGCATATTTCTTGCAGGTTTAATAATAAATGAAGCTTTTAACGAGCAGTTTTAGGTGAAATTTAAACGGTAACATGTAAAATGAACATAGGAAAGACAAGGGTTGATGCAAAAAGTTTTGTACAGTTTAATTTAGAAAATCTGTTGATAATGAATTCCACATATAGCTTTATTGCCGCAGCGGAGAGGAGAATACGCTAAGTGGCTACATTATGCAAAGCTGCGCGCGGTGTCGGCGGCGTGTGAGAGGCGACTGCGACGCGGCGAGCGGGGCGGGAGCGGGACGGTTGCGGCGCGGTCTGGCGTTCCCGCAATTTTGCTTCCACAGGGAACCCGCGTTGGCATTTTAAATTTCACTGCGATATCCGTCCTTTCGCAGTCGGAAAATTTAAAGTGCGTCCCGCGAAACGAACGCCAGTGGCACTCTGTCGCATTCCCCGAGATATCGCCGGATTTACTGGGTCGAAGGCTTTGTGGGGCTAAAATAAAACGGCCCGTGGAGAAATCCACCGCATGTTATTAGGAGAACGCTAGATTTATATCTTGTATTCAATTTGCGTGAGAGCTATTTGTTTGCGTCGGGGACGCGATGTCGTTACGACAAGCTTAACGCGATAACTTTGTTGTGATTAACAAATGATAACGAATCCATTACGGCTATTATGTGTATAATAAGACTTGGGACTTGCTGTTTAGTCTGGAATTCAGTAGAGTCATTATCTAAGTAAGCACTCGGATCCGTAAACTAAGGAGTCAGCCGAAAAGCCTAGCGTTTTCTAGGTTACTTGCTATGAGAGATAAGATCTGTAAAGAACTTTTTCAGCTGTTATCCTTCATGAAATACCTTATTAAATCCAACCTTTTAAAATCAACAAAAATAAAATACACAGCACCATTAAAACAGTATCCGATTCGACCTCCAGTCTTCGACGTCACCTATCAACATTATCTCTAAATACTGCTTGCTGAACTTGCTTCATTATTCTTTTACGTGACACGAGGGAAAAAATGACGTGTCAGCGTGTTCGGAACACGGCGGTGAGAGCAAGCTGCGAGACAATGGCACGGAGATCTGATATTATTAATGGGTAAATAAATATGAAATTCAATTTTATATTTCATCTGGACTGTAATAGTAGTAGGTAATGGCTTAGTCATGTTGCCTGCGCAGTCTTATGATAATGTGCGAAATATTGCACTGAAATAATATTCATTAGAGCTTTCTTTTGTCTGGAAATGAAATGGACAATAAAATATGTTTTTTTTCTTTATATGTACTAAAACGAGTTCTTAAGACATGCATTGATTTGAATATCAGACTACAACATTAGTGTATGACATAATTTTTTTCGTGAATATTTATAATAAGTCGTTCGTGAAATTATGATTTTGAAATTTATTATCATCATTGTCGGAGACTGTAGCATTTATGACAAGAAATAATGTCATAATGACATATAATAACACTTAGCAAATGAGTCGGTGGTCGCAGTATGCTTGTTATTCCCATCCAGAGGAGATTACTGGCCTTCTTCAAGACTTGACCCCACGGAGTAAGGCAGAGTCTGGTCCGTGTAAAGCCAGAAACTGACCAGAACTTTAAATAGCCCTCATTCGCATCCAAAGAAACTGTCTTGTACAGAAAAGCAGATTAATCAATATAGAAGACAGAAGATTAAAACTTTAAGAAAAGGTCCAAACTAAAGGAATTCTCCTAAATCCCTTTTACACGGAAAATATTATTAGTACAATTCCTAAACTATTCCTAACACAATTTAAATGGGCCCTGAAATGAAATAAAACGTTTATGAAAACATTTACCATAAATAATGTGTCTATAATTTAAATGTAAATAATAATCTATGGAACATCTCTAGGAATATTCTCCCCTATCAAGACACAATGAGTGTTATAATAGAACATTAGTGCTGCGTAACGACGGCTCGGGGGAGAATCGGGAACTGTGTACCGACCAGGGGAAGTCTGTTTCCTCACAGATATCGCCACTTTCGGGGTCGCCCAACGACTTATTAATTTAATACGATATCGTTTATGTGAGGGGGAAAATATGGCTCAGAATGAATCGGTGTATTCATTCCTTTCAGATAATTGTATTCAATGTTACTTGTTACACAAACGAAGCCTACACAATGTATGAGGAAATTCAGAAATGTAAGCAGATTCTTTTTCTCTCTAATGTCTCACAAATATCTGCATTGGAATGTTACTATTACCATAATGTAAACAAACCCAAAAGTGCTTCGTACGAGAAAGACTAATGTGCATACCGTACTTTATTGGAAGTAGCATCAGAGTGCGCGTCGAATCACTGGCGTAAATCCTTTAGCGTTGGAAAAATACAAAGAATTAAAACACAGTGAAGATTTCTTAAAAAATAAAGCAATAAAGCGGAAGCTTGAACGCGTCGATGTACATGACAGTATATGACAGGCGTGCTGCTATTCTGCGATCAAGAGGGCGTCATTCCCCGCATCTTTTCCGCGTCATTTGCGCGGGTCGCACGCCGACGTGCCGCTCCCGCCCCGCCGCCGTCCCGCCAAACGCCCCGCCGCCGAGACGCCTCACACTCGTGGATAAGAAACGCTCCTAATATATGTCAGTGGCGGACCGTTAATGCGTTCTCGCCTCACTGGAGACTCAGCACCAATTTATGCCGGCGACGCTTTTTCTTATCGACATGTTATTACCTAATTCAGCATTTTCACAGTGTATTAAGTTTACCTTTCATATTTTTATCAGCTCACCCACATAAAACTGAACTGGGTTAATTACACATATTTAAGCAACCTGTTCGTCGTTTTTGGTTATACATATGTACCTAATATTTTATCTAAAACCAGGGATCACATCAGATCGAGACTGCAGTTTTGGCAGGAGGGATGGAGTGAATGGAGTACGTTTTACGTTTTCAAATAAAAATGCAGTTCGTAGAAAACATTTTAATTTAAAATAACCGCAACCTCAAACCAACCGACATCATGAAACAAATTATCCACCATTCCGACTACCCAAAGTGGCACATCAGAATAAATGTGAACACATTTGCCCGCAGCATCTAATCCGCGACTCAACTCAAGCTGAAAATAATTTCATCGCATAGTGCAGAGCGGGGCATAAATAATTCCTTTCGGTGTCACGGTAAAAGGGCGCAGCAATCGTTAGGTGCTCACATCAGTTCCGCGTCATTTGCCGCGCCGCGCCGCGACCCGCGCGTCCTGAGCCGCGTTTACACATGCCACTCGAGCCAGCGGGTGAGCGAGTCAGTGCGAAGGTCGTTAGTGCGCCCCACCACCTCCGTGCGACTTATTGGAAAGAAAATTGTGCTGAATGATATCTTCGGCTTTTATCTCGTTTGTGACTGACTTGTTATGATGTTGTTAAACAAATCTAAGCTTATTGTGGAAACTTTCTTTGTCAAGATTTTACTGGTTTGAGTTTAATACGTTTTTGTCAAAAACATATAAAATCTGTAATGTAACACAGCTTTTCTTTACACACGTTTATTGCCACAACACCACAACATTTCAAATATCAAAAAATTGTTTTATTCCTCTCATTTATGCCGAAAGTAAAAATCTGGGGATCAGACAGTCACAAAATAAGACAATGTAATAATTCAAATCTTGAATATTCAAGTTAAAAAAAAAAAAGACAGACGAAAATCAATGCCGAACCTCAAGAAAAGTTATAAAATTAATAGCACGTAGGGTTTGTAATGTGTTTTGAAACACTTTCACTCCAGCTGACCGCGTTCACCGCTGCTTCAGGCCCGATAGTGTTGGCAACACTACCCTCTTGAATATTGCATGCGTTAAACTTGTTCAGCGTACAAAATGAGGCCGAAATACCCTCGCGTAGTCTCTCATCAACGATTATTTTAAAAGCTTTCTCACTTTAAAACTACACAACTAACAAAATTAATATTATAATTTATTGAATCAAATTATTCAACTAAGCGAAATAAATTAGATGTACAAGTTCAAGTCCAAATTCTATGCCAGATTATCTTAAAAAAAACCTCACAATCTTCAGCCGAATCGCTTTATTTCACAAGATAATAAAGCCTTTGAAATGATACCACGTCATGCTTGCGGGTTCAAACAAATGGCTGAAAAATCCTTCTCATTTTTGCTTTCTGTACCTACTGCAAATAACTCCTAGAGCTTCTAGAAACATAAATACGTCGACGAAATTAAATTTTTCTTCATTAGTCTGCTGGGAAATTGAGAGCCTTCGTCGTCGTTGAGTGAAATGTATTAGAAGTTTGTATTCATAGACTATGCTAATATACATGCCATTAGAGACCAAACTATACTTAGAAGCAAGGTTGTAAATAAGTGGCTCAATAATATACAGCCTGCGATGTAAATAAACGTATTCAACAAGACCCAGCGGAGACATGCATATTGTTACCGCACAAGAAACAGCGAGCCATTACTCTTGCGAAACAGAACCAAATTAGTGCACTATCACACTAGCAAAAAGCGTGTTAAAGTGCGAGCTATTTAAAATATTTTAGGTGACGACATGCGACGCAAAGCGCGCTAAATAAAGCCAAAGTGTCGCAATAACTCGCCGTGCACCGGTTTGTTTGTTCTGCTTTAAGTTTAAATGCGCTCTTGACATAATCCCGGGACAAAGGGGCCTGTGCTCATCTGCCCACAATGGGTGCAGCTATTAATTATTTGCCGACAAAAGCCGAGGCGTGAGAACGCGCCGACTCGGAACGATCATCTTCGCGATCACACAAACGACCTAGTGAATATTATGTTATGGGTTATGAACAATCTCACGCGTAATGTCCGCTATTATGGGCCACTAGATAACTTCGCACATGTAGGATTGTTGTAGGTATTGTGTGCTCAATTGTGAATGTTTATTTATGAGATGGTTGGATACCTAATATTTTTTTCAAGACAACAGCTGTATTAAAATTATACGGTCGGTGTTAGCTAATTATTTTATGATGTTTGACACTCAGAATAACATAGCAGGGTACGTAAAGAACGCGTTAATGTCAGCCGCTAAAGTTGCGTAGCCGCCGCTACGTCGGCACAGCTACGTCCGCTACGTCGTAGACCCTACGTTTGAGATTACAATACTTTAGTAGGTTTTTTTAAATACAATATCCATAAAATCTAACACCAACCGAATAAGCTATTTAGTAAACAGGAGCTATTTACTAACCTAACGGGTGGCTAGAACATTCAGATTGAATATGCTGTTCAATTTCAGTTATACACATTTTAGTAAAAAATAAAAATAAAGTGCTCGCTGTGAACGCTATGTGGAGCGTATCCGGTTGACCGGAACAACCTCTGCGCAATGTTGCAACGTTCTATTTTGTACCTCTGTTTTATATATTTCAGTTCTAAAACAATTACAGTCATCCTACATACTTTTTCGAAAATAATAAAACATAAAAAAAAACTTCTTCACTAATATCCATAGGCCAGAAATTTTATCTTGGCGATATTATTGTATACTCATAATTACCCATTTACAATAAATATAACTACTCATGTCATTTGTCGCGTCTGTAGTTCCAAAAACCGGCCAAGTGGGAGTCGGACTCGCGCACTAAGGGTTCCGCACCATTATCTATAAAAACGGCAAAAAAATCACGTTTGGTGTATGAGAGGCCCCCTTAAATATTTGTTTTATTTTAATTAAATTATTTATTTTTAAAGTGAATATGTAACTAAATAAATATTCTGTGAATATTTCAAGCGTCTACCTGTTGTCGTTTTCAATATCGAGCAAAAACGAGCAAAAACATCACGTTTGTTGTATGGGAGCCCCCTTAAATATTTATTTTATTCTGGTTTTTAGTATTTGTTGTTATAGCGGACAGACAGACAGACAGCGGAGCCTTAGTAATAGGGTCCCGTTTTACCCTTTGGGTACGAAAACCTGAAAACGGCATTTACCTTTAAGAATTCACATGACACACACTTTTCAGGTTTTTAAGTCAGATAAAAGATTTTATTAAAGAGGTAGTTGCTAGGTGTACACATTCGTACCAATATTTGGTACTATTTGCATACAATCTAGATCGTCCGATGTTTCTCGTCGATGTCGTCCGTCTCCCGGTATCTGTTGCAGGTCTATGTCGGACTTCAGCTTTGCAATTGGCTGAGAGAATCTTGCTTTTGAAATTGTCTAGCAAAAACTATTCTATGTTTGAGTTTGATCTGACTCGGAAGCTACCAGTGCCTTATTTGTTTTTACATACGATTCTATCTACATTTAGTTACAAATTCAAAAAAGGCCAATATTTCTTTAAAATGAAAGCGTCACGGCAGACCGCGAAATTCAAATTTTCTTACGATTTTTGCAATTTGCAAGTCTGTTCAGGTTATATCGAAATATGATTCGGGGCCGTAACAAATATTTATTTATAGAATTACGAGCTGCCCACCCCGGCTTCGCACGGATATCACTAAGTACCTACCCTACCACCTACCCTACCTACCCTACCTACCTACCTACCTACCCTACCTACCTATCCACCTACCCTACCTACGTACCCTACCTACCTACCCTACCTACCTACCTACCCACCTACCCTACCCACCTACCCTACCTACCGACCCTACCTACCTACCCTACCTACCTACGTACCCTACCTACCTACCCTACCTACCTACCCACCTACCCTACCTACCTACACACCTACCCTACCTACGTACCCTACCTACCTACCCTACCTACCTACCCACCTACCCTACCCACCTACCCTACCTACCGACCCTACCTACCTACCCTACCTACCTACGTACCCTACCTACCTACCCTACCTACCTACCCACCTACCCTACCCACCTACCCTACCTACCGACCCTACCTATCTACCCACCTACCCTACCACCTAAATACCTACCCTATCTTGTTTGCATACCTATTCAATAGAAGGGTAAGTAAAAAACAACAGAACTAGACTGATTGGGTGCTAAAAGAGCACCAACTCATGCCATAAAAACGTAAACCAATCAATCTGACCTTCCGTCGTCCAAGCTGGCGACCACCTGCAAACACTTTCATCTCCAACTCATCACGAAGTACTATAAAGTTAAATTAATCAATCAAGACACTTTATGGCGGCCGTACAAGCCCTCACCACTTTATAAGTGTCCCTCTAAGATTTCATTACTGACTATCGAAGCGCAGTATAAATTCCGATAGGATTCAATTAGTTGTTCTTACCTACCATCGCGGGGCGCCACCTGCACAGATGTTGAGAGAAATGTCGCGGTATTTTTGTATTGATACAGTAACTCTAAGGTCAGTCGCGGCGTGGGTGATACGATCTGGTTAAATTTGCAAAGAAAGCTTTGTGAGAATCTATTAAGATAGGGTTTGAAAGAAATTTCCTTACGTTGGCGTAAGTATAGCAAAAATCCTAACTATCCTAACTAATAATATTATAAATGCGAAAGTGAATTTGTTTGTTTGTTAGGCTTTCACACTAAAACGGCTGCACGGATTTGGTTGAAATTTGGCACATGGGTAGACCATGACCTAGAATAGGACATAAGATACTTTTATCCCGGTAGTACGTTCCCGTAAAGCAAAGGCTAGTAGTTTCTATAACAACAAAAATAAACTCTTCCAACCGGCCAAAGGCTTGTTACAAAATACTGGTTTCTGCAACAACGCATCGTAAGAAATAATAATAAAATGCATTATAGACTGTCATTAAGAGCAGAAACTAATCACTACAAGAAATGAACGTAAACATTTATGATGTTTTCAGACCGTGAACTAAAGAGGGTACATTAAACTTTGATTGGCTTTTCATAGTCGGAGGCAACGTAAGAGTGCTGTTAAGTTTAGTGGTGCCACAAATCGCCAGCTCATTGCCAGCGCAGAACGCCCATACAGATGGACATAAACCAGTGCCATACAACCCCAGCTTCCCCTGTGCGTTAAACCCCAGTTTTATCATTCGTTCACTGAAGTACGTACCTCGGACGCGAAAACGTATTTCGTGCTCAGGATAATGAATGCTTTTATCTTAAACAGATCACCTATTCTAACACGTGGGCTAAAGAAGAAGAAAAATAAAATGTCGGGCCAAAGGCATCGATTTTCTACAGACTCTCATTACATTGTAAGCGACCGTATAAATCCCCTCAGAATTCCGAAATTCTTTGGAAGGATTATGTTTACGAAATCTAGGTATACATTTTAACGAAAGTTTTACGGGATTGAGTCTTTTATTTCTATAAAATTTTTGGTTATCTTGTAAGCCTAGAATCTAGATTTACAAGATTACTTTAGAGTGTGTGTAGTGCATCTAGCTAGAGTCATACACACACTCTAAGTAATCACAAACACACACAAGAGGGCCATTTTTCCCAATGGGGGGCCCTAAATGGTAGATATGATTGTGACGTTATTTAATGCAAATGATTATTAATTTAAGAACGTTTCAATTATAATCACAAGTCAGTTACATAACTGCCGCTTTAACTTTTGATGTTACAAAATCATCAAAAAATTACTTCCTCCGAAATGGAGCTTATGTCGTTAGCGAAAAATAAACGAAATTTTAATAAAAATAACAAATTAACCTCACCTCTATAAAAAATAACGTCAGCTACAAAATTATCTCGTCGTCTCAAGCAACTTAAACTAACAAGAAACGAGAAAGGAAATCATCTAAATTAGATTGAATGTTATGGGCCAATTTTCAATTTAAAAGCCGCGGGAGATTTTATTACCTCACTGTATAACGTTTATTTTATTACAGGTACATTTTCTACCGTTGCCGGTTTTCCCTTTGCTATGTTTATTAATCTGGAACTAAATAATTTGGGAGTAAAATTTTAGGTGAACTAATTATGCTGCTGACTGTGATAAACTGAGATTAGTAGCGGTGTTCTGGAGTTAGAACCGACCATTGCGCTGAATTGGAGGCCGAATGTTTACAGCCCCTGTAAAATGTACGTAACCTGAATTTTAGGCACTACGATTGCGGAGTTTTACGACAAATTGAACACTACTAAGTCACAAATGGAAAAGTAGATAAACTGCAAAGATTTTTACAGGTGTTTTAAAAAAATAAAAAATAAACTTTACAAACCTGAAGTCCTCATGTCGTTCATATGAGATACTGTGACCGAGCTAAGTATTTAAAAGAGACTACTTTTTTGTATTTATTTGAAGCTAAGATATAGTAGTCATCTAAGCCTCAATCACTGTTAACATCGTTTAATTACCCAATCAAGTTCTATTCACTTTTACGACGCAAAAAACGACGCGACGACACTATAAAACAGAGTGGCGATGTCGTTCCGATACAACCGACCAATTAACATAAATACAACTGTGCAGAGTTCCCGTAATGCCGTAAAAACTTAACCGGCTCCTGATTGGTCGGCTCCGGGCAAGCTGGGGCAAGTTAGGCCAAGCTAGGCCAAGTTGAGCCAAGTTGGTTCCTTTCCACAACTCCACCTGGTTGTAATCCTTAATAGAGTTCTCTAACTTCATAATACTTTGCCTAGCGACTGAAACTATTAATTTTCTTTTCGCAGCCGGAAAAATGTCTGAGTGTGACTCTCAGCCAAAGTTAAATTAACTTGCTGAAGTGATGATTCCGTATTGTGGAGACAAAGCTTTAATTAATTATAAGTTAGAAGTAACTTATGTCAATGCACGGGATAAGACCTAAGAATTTGTGAAACCAAAATATATAAGACAACGAACTAATTTCGAGCTAAAAATGGAGGAGCAGAGAAAAACAAAACTAGCATATGTATGAGTCCCACAAAATATGAAAATCCAGTTTCCATTTCTGGAAAAATCTGGCTCCATTTCGGAATATTTACACGCCTAAATCTACTCAAAATAAAAACAAGCTCTCTCAGATAGCACTTTCGCGGTTCTGCGCCCTTCGCATGTGGGTCATATCGCCAGGCCACCTGCCCTCCAGCTATTTGAGCTAGGCAAAAAAATAAAAGTGCACTTTTTTCCACTTCCAACAACAAACATGGTGGTATTTTTCAAGTTCATGTGAGCTCATAACAGCTGTTATTTTCAAAAGCTGTTTAAGAACAGAAAGTTAATATTCATAAGCTCGGCGCTGCCTAAGTGTGAGAGCTCGTAACACTTTATTTTACGACGTAATAATATTTTGTCCACGACATCATAACCAATTTATTATTTGTAACAGAATGGCTACAAACTTTCGCTATTACGTGTAGTTGACATCGCTTTATACTATTGGGCCAAATTCTATCCCCGAAACGTGGAATATTTCGTCGGAATTCTGCTTATTGGAAATAAATCCTGAATGAAATGGGATCATACCTATTCTGAGGTACCCTCGGGTATAGCTAAGCATTCTCACAACACACCTGTCAATCCGAACCTACAACATCTTTACGCATTTTAAGATTACAGTTTACATCGTCGTAAAGAGACTAACTAAGAATGCTGGTTACACTTTATCAGTTAACAGGAGATGAAGAAGCAACAAGTTTAATAAACTTAATTTAAATGCAGTGGCTGTAACTCGGATATTCAAATCCCTTTACAAGGAGGAATCTACATAAATCTGCTTACATTTATATGCGTTTATTACAGTATCATGACAAAAGGACATTGATACTGTGATATAAGCAGAGATAAACTGTGTTTCATAAGAGTAACGTGTTTTTAATGTTCATGAACACCAGTGAAAACATGAGTTAATTATTGTTGATCATCTTGTTCTTCTTACTGTGCGTTTGCACTGGCAAAACATTCACAACAAAACATGTTGAAGTCTCTAGTTCCTGTCAAAAATTGACAGAAAATGGAGATTTCAACATGCTTTGATGTGAATGTTTCGCCAGTGCAAACGCACAGTTTGCGTTTCGATGGATAAAAGTTTCAACATGTTGGGCCCAAAATTCAGCTGCGCTATCTCCGCTCTCGTTGAACTGAATGGTTGAAGCTTGAACTGAAAACAAATTACCTATACAATAGCATTCATTATGGAGACCTTCGATATACCTACTCTTAACCACAAAGTTCAGATACAACTCTTACTAATATGCCTTCTTCTCTCTTCTTCTTTTCATGTAGATAGTGACTAATCTGGTGTAAGAGTTTTAAAGCCGCCCAAGGGCCTCTAACTTGGCTTCACATGCCGACGAGAAATATCTCTCTGGCATGCCGGTTTCCTCACGATGTTTTCCTTCACCGTTTTTAAAGAAAGTGTTAATTATACATCCGAAAAGTCAGAGGTGCGTGGCGTCGCCCAGTTGTGTCGTTGCAGTAAGTCCGTGCAGGCGGCAACAAATAGTCTAGAATATTCACGTAAATTACGAGCAAAATGAGTGATCACGAAATTAGTGTCGATTTATTAATTTCTTCTATTAAAAAACACGAATGTATTTGGAACTACAAATCCAAAGAACATAGTAATAAAATTAATACAACGAATGCTTGGAAATCGGTGTGTACTATTTGACAACTACAACACACCGCACACGCCACAACTAGGCGACAACGTCGCCGTCCACGGTCGTCAGCAAGGCGACTACGCCGCAGCGCTCGTCGTCGATCGAGTGTCGTTGGTCTGTAAGCGCCCTAAATGCTGCAGGTAGATCGTGTTTCTGTCCGACAAACAAGTTGTACCTACTGTTTTGCTTTTTAGTAATATGGCTGAAAATGACCTCTGAATATCAAAACAGTACGCTGTAGATACCTGTAATGAATAATTAACTTGTAATTACATTTACAAAACATGCAAAAATGTAAAAAGCGCTATAAATAAATATAATGGCTCTATTAATATAGTTGAGAATACCTAGCAATGATTCGTGACTAGTGAGTGACTAATAAGTGCGACACACGTTTCTAGGTTTTATTTCTTACTTTAATTACAGACTATAAAGAAATTAACTACCTTACGTTTCAGTACGAAATAACAACGATAAGTATACTTACAGGCTGAACTTTTAAACGAGGGAAATTATTGGAGGAGAGCTTTCAGCATGTTGTATTTCTTACACATTCGATTCCCAACTTGTTTCCTAAATAGATTTGAAGTTTATGATTTACCGTTTTGTCTGTGGTCAAATTTATTTATTTATTTATTTAAACTTTTCGCACAAAAAAGGTACAAAGGCGGACTTAATGCCTGAGGCATTCTCTACCAGTCAACCAAGGGTGGTGAAGAGATTAGATGGCAGGTGCTCTAATTGAGAGGAACAAAGAGAAAAAAATATATAGTATATCGTATTGCAATAAAGATAAAACAGGTTTACAGTACATAAATAAGCTATAAACTTATGATACATATACTTACATACATATTTACTATAATAAATACTATACATATATATATAAAACATACAAATTCAAGGGAGAGAGGTGATGACATGACTCTACTCTATTTATTTTGAAAAAAAACTCCGCAGTTTCCGCTTAAATGCATAACGACTGGTGGCCGTCCTGATATCAAGAGGAAGCGCATTCCAAAGAAGAATGGACTGAATATGAAAAGAAGAATGAACAAAAACAGAAGTATGAGAAGGACAGAGTAGGAGAAGATTGTTAGAAGAACGCAGAGACTTAGTGTGTGAAGAACACAGATATTGGAAGTGAGACACAAGATAAGAAGGAGGAGTGGGAGAGTTGAGAACGGAGTAAAGCGTGGTCAAAGCACGCAAACTTCTTCTTTGGCGAATGGACATCCATTTGAGCTCAGACCTATAGCTCGACACATGGTCATATTTCCTAAGGTTGAATATGAACCGGATACAGTTGTTGAGTAGTCTGTCAAGCTTGTCCAGCAAAACTGCATTCAAGTCAAAGTAGCACACGTCACCATAGTCGATGACGGGGAAAATTAAAGTCTTCACAAGCATAGTTTTCGTCTTAGCGGGCAAAAAGTTCCTCAGACGATACAGGGATCGCAGAGTACCGCTGACCCTTTGACTAACACTAGAGACCTGGCGTTGCCAGCTAAGCGTTGAGTCCAGATGCAAACCGAGATCCTTCACAGTAGAGGTAATGGGGATGACAGTGCCATTGAAGATTAGAGGAGGAAGAGAGCTGAGCGTCACCCTACTCATCATACGTGAGCTCCCAATTACAATGGCCTGACACTTTGAGGGGTTTACTGACACCCCAAAACTATCAGACCACTTTTTGATGGCATCTAAATCTCGGTTTACATCTGCTATAGCGCCTGACAAACCTTCAACCCGCTCAGCTGTATATAATTGAAGATCATCGGCATAAAGATGATACGAACACCGAAGACAGTGAGTTATAAAATTAATGAAGATGGAAAACAACAATGAAGAAAGAATACCGCCTTGTGGAACACCAGCATCCAGGTCGCGCCAACTCGAAGAGCTCTCATCAACGCGAACCGACTGCTGACGTCCCCGAAGATAAGAAGAGAACCATTCCAGAGCCTCGGACGAAACCATAAGATGAGAGAGGATAGAAAGGAGAATATCGTGGCTGACGGCGTTAAAGGCATCGGAGAAATCAATTAATACCAAAACGGTAACCTTGGTATCCTCCATCGCTTCTCTAACGTCGCCAGTCACTTTAAGGAGAGCGGAAGCTGTACTGTGCCCAGGCCTGAATCCAGACTGAAAAGAGCTAACAAGGTTGTTCCGGTGAACAAACCCCGCAAACTGCTTGTGTACGCAGGCTTCAAGCACTTTAGACAGGAACGGGAGAATGGAAATGGGTCGGAAGTGACTGGGTAAGGAGGGATTTGAAATTTTAGGGAGTGGGCGTACATACGCCTTATGCCACAAGGATGGGAATTGTCCGGAATCAAGAGAAAAGTTGATGATGTGGGTAATCGGAGGGAGAAGGATATCAAGTATCCACACGACCATACTACGACTGATGCCGTCACAGCCCACAGCCTTAGATTTTATAGACAGGATGATCTTTTTATCTTCGTCTAAGGTGACCGGAGAGAGGTGAAATGGTTCTATTATTGGACTGGCTAGGCCAGTAATGTAATCGACCGTCTGGGACAACATTTGGGAATCCAAATGACCAGTGGTTGTGAAGTGACGGTTGATATCATCAAGGCCAATTGTATTAGGAAAATCCACATGACGTGGTCTGCCGATACCGAGAGTACCAAGGAACTTCCAGATATCAGCAGGTGAAGAAGAAGATATGTTCTCGAGAATATGGCGGCGTTTAGCGTTGCGTATCATCTGATTACACCGATTTCTAGCAGCTTTCAAATTACCGTACCGATTTTTCGCATTTTGTCGGTTAGATGCCCAGATGTCCTAATTCTTCCTAACTATCCTAATCCTAACTAAAATTTTTAATCCGAAACTGATTTTGTTTGATTATTTGTTATACTTTTACGCTAAAACGGCTGAACGGATTTGGATGAAATTTGGCACATGGGTAGACCATAACCTGGAGAAGGACATTGGTTACTATTCTTCCTAGATCGCAGACGAAGTCGTGGGCAACGAAGTCGTGGGCAACGGCTAATATAATATTATAAATGCGAAACTGAATTTGTTTGTTTGTTACTGAACATATATGGATGAAATTTGGCACATAGGTAGACCATGACCTGGATAAGGACATAGAACTACTTACATTGGGGTACTTTTTATCTCGACATACCCACGGGATCGAGACTTATGCGGGTGTAACCTGAAACCGCGCTGGTAGTTAAGGGCGGGTAGTAAGCAAAATTGCCTGTCTTCAATTTGATTTTTCATGAAATTGATAAGACTTAGGTGTAAAATAAAAATAGTATGAGTAACTACATGATATTTCCAAACTTTTTGTTGAACAGAAACACAAAATATTAAAATTTTCTCGATAAAAAAATATCACGAAGTTACCTCTAATTTTCACGTATTTTCGATTTGTACTTAAAATGCTAATGCCTATTATGATAAAAATTAGATGATTATATGTATTAAAACAAGGCAAAAAAAATTGTGTAGGCTTTTTTTTTTATTCCTTTTATTTTTGGTTTTATTACGAATCAAAGCTTGTAGGACTTACGACGTTTAGTTAGTTCGTGGAAGAAGCCATCTTCCGTCGCACATTACGGGAACTTCAAGCATATTTTTGTTTCACAAATCAGTCGGCGTTGCTCTGTTGAGACGAGAGGACTACGCTCAAATTTTTAGCTGCGCTGAGATATTATTATTTTCGTAAATAATATTTTCGTAATTTATCACATTCCACAAAAGAAACTGAGACATAGAAAACATGAAAAAAACACTAAAACCACTTCCAAAACGAATATTACAAGTGTTATTGATTGATAAATAAATAAATACCGGGTCTAAATAAACATATAAATTCAATGTTGATATTTGAAAACTCAAGATGACATACATTATATTTGACAGATTTTTGACTGGTATAGTAGCACGGAGTATAGAAAGAAGTAGGTAAAACTAGCGCCATTGCTCTGTATTGCGGTGAATTTTCTTGCGGAGAAAATTTACAACATAGCCAACGAGCCCATTCTACGTTCATTTGAAAGTTCGCACTGGAGATTAAATCTTATTGCGATTTACTCAGGATCCAAATTCGTTTACTCCCACTTTTTTTGACAAACTTCTTGTAAGGTGACCCTTAGACGAACAATTGGAGCGACTGACCGCCCCTAAATAAAACTTGTTTAGAATAATACCTTTATTTTTCGGTTATTGGTATAACGAACGAATTCGAACAGATTCCGTATGACTCCGGATTTTTAATTTGTCTGTCCGTGATGTCTTGTTTATATCTCTTTAGTTGACTTTTTTGTCGTAGTTGGGTTTTAGTTTTTACCTGACTACGGCGAAGCAAAAAGGAGGGTTATAATTTTGACCGGTTTCTATGTATTTATCTATGTCTGTTCCCACAAATTATCTTCTAAAAGACTCATCACAATTTGACAAATGAGGTATCGTTGGAAGCTTCTTGATCGTCCGCTGGTCAAAGGCTATATGAAGACACATTAAATTGAAAATTGCGCCCTCTAGGTGACATATCATGAACAACAAAAAATATTTTTTAATCATACCATGTTGGGTATCAAATGAAAGGTTTTAATTAGCACATTTCAAAAATATATATTATTACCCCAAAAAAAAGCAGCGACAATCAAGACGTATATTGCCATATGTTTATGTTAACGCGTGGGATGATAACTGCCGCTACACGCGCCGCCGCACCGTAAACAGAAAAAACGTCAGACGCGCCGCGTGACGCCACACTGCACGCGACGTGCCACGCCCCGCGTCTCCGTAAATGAGGCCTAAAGCAACTTGGCATGTTTTCAAAGCTACAATTTCAACAGTTACAAAGAGGGACCATAGTAAACTTTCTACTAAGGGACTAGTTATAACAAGCGCCCGAGACGCGCATTTTGTACGCTGCGTTTCGGGCGCTCAATAAAATTGTATGAATTCCTATGTAACGAATTATATCAAGCGCTGCAGTCTAAGCGAGCGCCCATGCCGGGCGCCGTTAGGCCTGCACATGTCGCAACTTGCCACTCTCAACTTGCATCTCCGTTGTGCGATTTACAAATAAGACTGGGAGAAGGTATGTCGCGGGCATTGCTGCTGCGTGCGCCGCCGTGATGAAACGCCGCGTGTGACGCGGCTATGGCATTTACGGGCTCCGCCGCAAAAAACGCTCCATTTCAAACAAACGCGTGTAAAATCGCGTCTCCGTAAACGCACTCATACAACGCTATATGTTTGAATTCAGTGCGAGCCGCGCCGCCCAAAGCCACGCGTGACTCCTCGCGTCTCCGTAAACGAAGCCTAACCGTGTCCTTGACGCTTGGATGCGAGTTCCTTTTTCACTATTTTTCCTTGTCATTTTCTCCGCATTAGTAATAAACTTAAAAGAAACACGGTTCAAAAGTTACAACAAAATGTGGAAACCTTGTTGCGTTTGACGAGCGTCCAATATGCGCCGGGCGCGCGCCCAAAACACAGCGCAGGTACTGAGCGCGTACCTCGGGCCCTTGTTATAATTAGTCCCTTTGGTACTTTGGCTCCCATTTACATAGATGAATAGATGTCAATTCTTTTAGTGGTGAATCCGACAATCCTACATTTATTTCTTTTGTACAGAACCCGGCCTCTTTTTCACATGTTTCAAATATTTTCGAAGGGGATTGTTCGCGTTTGGCGCAGGAAAGGTTTTCATGACACATGCCATATTCGTTGCACAATACAGTGCAAAATTCATTATACGAATATTATTTTTTACTTGGGTATCACTTTGCACGATCCTCCAAAGAGAGAAATCCACGATATAGCATTATATTTATTACTTGGTAACACAATTTTCCACAAAGACGTCATTAGGTACAAATTGTACAAGGTCCTAAATAAAATTTGGTAACATTTAAATTTGAACTTTTTCACGTCAACATTGAGTTTCTAGTTCCAAAACATGAACATGATCTATAGTTCTGAATTCAAGCTTAGCGTATCGTATAAGCAAAATAAACTACAGAAGATTGAAATTCGAATTCTATAAACGCCAGACGAAAAGTTTCTGCTGGCGGGAAGGCATTGTGTTTTGTTTTCGTCGTGTTTAATGAGAGGGGTAGGTAAGGGTTGCGCGGGTGAAATATGATTTTTTGCTGTCAAACTACTCCCCCTTAATAACTTTTAAACAATAATTACTTATTGCTCAAAATAAAGGTAGGTTTCCAATGTGTATTTGGTACCTCCTCTTTCTGTTCCACCCTGTTGCAGCTGATATCAGCTGAGTCGACTTAACACGCATTACAGCGTACATTACACTCAAGCAGAAATACAAGAAAGGACCTGTTGTCAATATTCTGTTCAATCTACACTAATCGAAATCAGATATCCGCCGGTTCGACTTATATCTTCAATATTAACTTGATTCTATTCGTATATTACAACACAACATAACAAGCAGAGGTGTAGCTATAGTACACCCACATTTCGCAGTTATGTTTAAGTAATAGGGGACGAGCGTATTGCCATCAACTAGGCACAAATCCAGACTCCGAGCTGCTATTGAGAAATTCCTGATGGAAAAACCCAATAACACTTTGAATCGACCGACCTGGGAATCGAACCCGGGACCTCATGCTCAGTAGTAGCGCTTGCGAGCAGTAGTCCAAAGTAAAGTAAAGATTTATTTGCATAGACTGCAGGTACAGTAAATACGATGTGCCAAAAGGGCAGTAACTATTATGTGTAGTAATCACGTGTGTAAATGATAAATGATAAATGATTTATTTCTGTAAGTAGGTTTGTACAAACACTTTTACACGTCAATCACATTTTTAAAACGAGATGAGGTCGGCGTTTCCTATCTGACTACTCTGAGAAGAAAGGCCGAAACAAACTCAGAGGTCACAGTCTCTTTTAAAGTCCAGACATAATCTTGGTCAGATTATGAGAAGACCATGTAGATTGGTGTCTGAAATGGTCTTTTCAGGAAAGAACCACACAGATTGAGTGGACCTGTCCAGTCAGTGCACGCATTTGTCAGTAATCGTGCAGCTCAACTCCGAATTTAAGGAGCTCAACCATTTGACGAACAATACCAAAGAAAGGACATTTGGTTAGGCCGCATAAATTACTCAAACTGCCAGACTATGATTAATTAAAATTAAGAAAAAATAAATAATAAAAAATAAAAGAAAGATCCACATAATCTTCACATTCACAATAATTAAAAATAATATAATACTTTACAAAGTAAATATTCATGTCAATGTTTGAATAAAATGTCAATGTAAATATAAATATAAAAATCCGGAAATAATCTTGGTCAGATCATTTGAGGACCATGTAGATTTGTGTCTGAAATGGTCTTTTGAGGAAAGAACCATACAGATTTGAGTGGACCTGTCCAGTCAGTGCACGCATTTGTCAGTAGTAGTCACGTGCAAAAAGCGCTAACACTTTTTCTTTGAGTTTCCATGGAAAATTAATCACAATGCAAAACTGTCAGCTTATCCTTTTATGAATACTGTCTCGCTTAGCTAAGGTACTTTCCAAAGTGTATTTTTCACTTTTCTTATTTAGTAAACAAATAAGTCGCACTGAGATTCTGATTAAAAGGAAATCAATGGTACCTAATTCGAAACAGAACTTATTAATGTTGGTAACTAGCTTCATCTTTCTGACGTACTCCTTAACAATTAAAAAATGCCTGTAATTTATTTAATTGAAATAATTTCTTTGAGTTTGAGTTTACACTGTACTTACCTGCCTATGTGTTTTATTTTAAACATCAAGGCCAGGACCACAAAAACATAAACACTTGTTCAACGCGTGTTTAATGTCAGTTTTATGTCAAACTCCGTATAAAAATGTCATGTTTAAAAGGTGTTTAGGTTAAACAACTGTTATACACTGTTTTGTAGTAATAAGGCAAGACGTGTAACTTTATTGATACTATTTTAGCGTGTGTTTGACTCTGAACTCGTGATAATCGTACCTACCGGTGTTTGCATACCAAAATAAGACATGTAAGAAAACTACACTTTACAAATAACCATTAACGTGTGTAATATATATTTGTTAGCGTAGCGCCAACAGCGCATTGTCCGCGCGCAACAAGAAATAAAACGTCGCTGTTGCATTGTAAAATATTCGCAATAACTTCCAAACAAACCGGACCGCGCTGCACTCATTTCTTCGATACGAAAACAATGGCGACGTAACACCATTCTTCTTCGGGAAGGAAAATAAAATGTCGTTATGAACCAACAAATTCTTTTTGCGAGTTAGAAACGAAAACAAGAGGAAAACACACCACGTTCTGACAGTTTATTATGTTGCGGACTATGTGTCATATCATAAAAGTGTTACTTTGTAGGTATAGTAACACTTTCGGCTCATTGCGAACACGTAGGAACTGGAAGGTATGATATGTACAACCCTGCTCTAAAACGGGGAAGGAAAACGTCTTGTGAAAACTGTCCTAGAACCTTCGAAAATTCGGAGACTTCTGGCGTCCACAAATTCGCACTGGGCCGAGTAGTGGGTTACGGTCCACTCCGTTTCCTAGTTAGGAAACCTGTGTCCCAGCGATGGGAACATTATAGGCTAAAAACTTCCGAATTTAAAATTATTTTTTACTTTGTAGTGTTTTTTTGGAAATCGTTTTTTTTTTTGTAAAATCTTTTTATTTTTTACTTTTTAGTGTACTTTTTAGGTACCTACCCCACACAAATTCGAATATCACTAACTGCTATATAAATAACAGTGACAGGACAGGAACTTATCATATGATGTTATAGGCTAAGTGAGAAAAATACGTAGATATTATTTAAGCTAACTCAAAAACTATGCAAGCAAAGTTAATATATATTGTACCACCTCGAAAATATGAACTACCACCAAATAAAGAAAGAATCATCAAAATCAATTCATAATTGGCGGAGTAATCGCGTAACAAATATATATACAAAAAAACATACAATCGAATTGAGAACCTCTACCTTTTGAAGTCGGGTAAAAGGCTACTACGCAATGAGAATAATAACGATTATTATATATATATAATATTAGATACTTACGTCGCTTAGCATAAAAATAATGTGTGAAGGCAAGAAAGATAACCCTACGCACATGAATTTAAATGTGTGTTTTAACATTTATTATAACGGTAAGTACATTTTAATAACTTGAAATCTTCCCTCCATTTCTCTTATTCTGACCTATCGTGATCGTTAAATCTTTTATAAAAGGCTCGAGTCAACATGGACTCGTTATAACTCAACAGTGCGTGAAAAAATCAGCCCTCCACTAGGTTAAACTACATTATACAATGGAGCGACTGAATTGTTTGTAAAAATGGCTCTCTAAATGTATTTGTCAAAATTCACAAGTGTCTTCTTGCAAATAATATTATGTACTAGCTGCGCCCTCGGTTTCACCTGCATAAGTCTCGATCCCGTGGAAATATCGGGATAAAAAATATGCTATATCCTTTTCCAGGTCATGGCAATCTCTAATAACATAAAAATAAGCGTGGTGGATTAAGGCCCACTTCCTCTCATAGAGGGGAGGCCTGTGTCCCTGCAGTGGGAACGTCATAGGCCAATACCGCAATTTAAATACAATTTTTTTTATAATAATGTTGCATGTTATGGGAAATCAGAATTGAAGCCTCTCAGGTTCCTGAATTACTAAAAGGTGAATCAATTCAAGGAAAAGTAATTCCATTTCGAGTCGCCTATGTATAATATTGCCTAGGAATCAATGAAATTGAAAACATTATTATACTAGCGACCCGGAAAGGAGCTCGTGGCTAAGTAATAACAGCCGCACGGATCGATTCGTCAGGTTAAGCTACGCTTGCCAGGGTTGGTCCATGGATGGGTGACCATCTTTACATACCGAGACTCCTCCGTGCCTCGGACAGCACGTTAAGCCGTTGATCCCGGCTATCATTTGTGGATCTTTGCCAGTCGTTACGGGTCGTCAGAAGCCCGAAAGTCTGCCAACCAGTCTTACCAAGTATCGTATTACCCAGTTACTGGGTTGTGGAGGTCCGATAGGCAGTCGCTCCATGTAAAATACTGGTATTCAGCTACATCCGGTTAAACTGGAAGCCGACCCCAGCATAGTTGGGAAAAGGCTAGGCAGATGATATTATACTAGCGACCCGCTCCTGCTTCACACGGTTTTAACGACTTGACTAATGAATCGATACGATATTATTTGCATTGAAATAAATGATTGAATATTTTTTCGACTCAAAGTGAGATGTTTTATTGTAATTCTCATTTAACGAACTGAAAAATAACTAAAGCCTTTGTAACCAAGGTCTGCCTTTACCAGACGTCAAAAGCATCGCACACAAAGAAAGAAAACTGATTTTTCTCTCCAGCCAAAATGTCAAGAAGGCTATTTTTCAGTCGTTATTTCGAGCAGCAATTAAGTCATTAAACGTGTGAGCACGAGAGCGTAAGGGAAGCTGAACAAAGGGATGCTTGGCGGCGAGTCGCGGCGCGCGCTCCGCTGCCTCTGATCTGAGCGCAGAGCAAGAAACGAGCAGCTTATGAAGACTCCTGACAGAAAGACGCAATACTAAGATGGATGTTCTTTTATACGGTCAAAAAGAAAAGGTGCGTAGCCCCGTAGGTTGACTAAAGACCTGATAGTTCCATGATAATATATATAAAAACAAAGCCATGCAGGAAGAAATGAGCTAAAGAATAAATAAAGACGACGAGTCCTCACACAGTGGAAAATCTTCAATCCTCATTAAAACCATAAAGACTGTCCAGGGAAATCCCATTATGCAATGACATCACGTTTTCTGCGTGACAGGTGGCATTGGCGGCACGTTTTAATTCAATCTCCCTCACGAAAATCTTTTAACCCAATTCGTCAATTCAACACGCTTACGTAAAACATTTTTGTATCGATTCCTTCATTTCTATAGGGCTAATGAGGGGTAGATACGGCTAGAGGCGTATGTGAGCGACCACGTGTTTACCGCCCCTGACGCGCGTGCAAATCGAATTATCACTACGAACGGACTGACGGGTTCCAATGATAATTGTTCGTTCAAATAATCATTATGGGGGACAGTATTTACAGAAGAGATTCGAAAACATTCCGTCGACACACAATTTTGTATTTCGTATTTATACTAGCCAGTGTAAAGATTTGTTAAATCGACTTTATTCTATTTGGACTCGTAATTTTATTCGGACGATTCGCGAATAAAATTAGATTTCTCATAATCTTATTCGTGCGAATTTCTTTTCATTCAACAAATTCACGTAAAGTTGTTTACTGTCACGGCTCTTCATTTGCTGGGCCGTCTCTCGTTAGACGTGAAAACATCCCATTTGTAAGGATAAACGTTATTCGTTTCGCTGTTGAAGCTGTATTTTATCTCGTGATGTACAAAGAGGGAGTTTATTTAGTGAATATTGTAATTACACAGTGGCACAATGTAAGATGCAGTGCAGACAGAGTGCGACGCCGACAAACGATTCACAAATCACAGTCAAGTTGCGCGCTCCTATAAAGTACGGCGCGCTTAATGGTTATGCACAGTGCACACTAAAGACGATGAATGACCTCGCGTTTAAATGCACTTTACTGGAGACATCTTAACCGCGTGTAAATCAATAAAGCTGCCATGTTGCTTTACGACAGTTGTATGATAATGTGGCGATGTACAATATTCACTTTGAATAGACGTCCGAGTCGACTAACGATGCCGATTATCTTGAAATATTCATAACGTTACATGTACAGTGTACCACCCAGGTTGCGCCAGACCAGTTAGCGACTTGAAATAATTGAATTTTGTGAAAATCTGGTGACCTTAGTAAAGATTATCCGTAGTAAAGCGTACACTAATTACTAAACTCAACATCGGGACGGATTAACCTCCTTAGCCAGTTAACTAAGAGGGTAATATGTCGACAAAATAAACGGCAATCCGCCGCGATTCGTCTCTCTGATCTAGTTTGCGAGGACGATAAACTGACCAACAGCTAACGAATGCCGCTTAATACATGCTTTCTATTTACTATTTCTAAGACTTTGAGCACATTGCCTCGGACTCCGCGCTTCCTTGTTCTTTGGCAAGAAAAATAAATGCAGCATCTTCGCGACAAAATAAATTGTTGTTCTTTTTTTCACATTATTTTTGATAATCTGCAGTGTTCGTCTGCTCGAACATTAACATCCTAGCTCTGAGCCTCTCTCTGACTAAGACTTACTTACCAACGGAGATTTGCCAACATAGCACAGGAATCTACTACCAAACTATCATCGTAAGGTATCAAGGTCTCTAGAAATTGTGTATTATAAGACAGTAGCATAAAATCTCCGTCATACAATACAAAATATACACTCGAAAAGCCTTTCCCAAGTAAATGGCATAATAAGTAGAAGAATGTGTGCGAATGTGTCATAATTTAACGCTGACACGTCGCGGTACGGCGCGGCGTCGAGCGCGTGTGTTTCGACTCGAGTAGTGCTGTACGCGGCTCATTTGCACCGTCTCGTGGCGAGCAATGAGTGATCGTCGCACGAGGAAGCGGAAGCCGCTCGGAGAAGCGACGCCATGCCATTATCTGCACAGTTAATGCCTTTTGTCGGGGCTCTATTCACATCGGAATAATTAATAACGGCGTGCGATTGTGCCTCAACACCCCGCGGCCGAAGCTCCTAGATTACATTAATGTTGATTTCTTAAACGTTTCTTTAATTCTATTGTTTGTGGTTCATTGTGTGGTCGCGGTTATTGAAGAAAATGTGGCTGTTAGTGACGTATTTAATTTAGAGTTCTTAGTCGAAATAGGAAACGGATGCTATCCAACACGTTGGCTTGTCTGAACATGAACTTTAGAGACGAATTTACGAGTATTTGTTAACAGCAACAACTGCAATAAACAAAAATGGTGTTGCATTCAACTTTTTTGGAAGCACAGATCAAGCCATAAATCGGCGCCGGTGATGCAAGTCGCTGACACTAACGGAGACACAACTCAAAGTTGTATGTCAGCGGTGACAACGGTGACGGCCACCCAAATGTAAATTCGGCGAAATAAATCGGTGACGGCGATACCTATCACCAAACTCCGCACGAATTGAGGAAAAAGATCTATTTAAATGTAGATTGTCTCCGGTAATACTTCCATTTGTTTTTGTCTCGGAAGCCTGAGATACGATTGTAACCCAAAAGCAGTTTCGTGGTCTCGTACGACTAGCGAGTAGCGAGTAGCGTCGCAAATAGGTTCCACGTTTTATTCGGTTACTTCCCGTTAAACCCATAGACGTAAAATCCGAGACGGCGTTTTCATGGTTGCAGCTACGAAGGGGAGTAACAAAATGATTGGTTAGAAGTTTACGAATTTACGTAAACGGTTTAATATTGCCCCGCTAAACGTTTCTGACCAATAAAAAGTTCTAACTCATAAAACTGAAATATCAGGCATCGGCATCGAAGGTGCGTCGTAAAAACTATAACATTATAGGTAACAATCAATTCTTTACACATATGTGCGCGATATATATATTACCTATTAGGTATGCTTTGTGGATGTTCTTGTAATGCGTGTGGGAATAGACCATTATGTTCTCGATGGCTTTTTAAAAGGCTTTTAGGTACCAGTTGTAAGGAGGCTCATTACCAGAAGACAAAGGGGATCGAATATGAGCCATAATACAAGCATGACAGCAGTATCAATTCCTGGAAATTCAGTTACGTACAGTCACGGACTTTAATTGATGAGCCACCTTCAAACTTTTCAATTTTGCAGTTTCATACATTCACGAGATTACACGATTAAACACGAAGTCAAAACGCCAATCGTAAACAAGATGACAAATAAATTACTTTTAATCGGAAATAGTCTTATCCATAGAGGTTGACTAATAAGTTCTCAATAGTAAAAATAAATACAATCTATTTGATACCGACCTCTTTTGAATCATAGCTCATTAACTCGATAATTCTGAAAACTTAACTGCAAACAGTGACCATGATTGGTTGTTGGATTGATGTCAGAGACATTACTATCGAACTTGTCGAAATGACTAATAATATTTCTCCGTACGCTAACGTTACTATCGCAACAGTAACCTAGCAACGGTTGTGTATCGTTGCTAGGTTACTGTTGCTAGACCTGCAATTGGTTGACTTTGGATAGTCACTCTGCTGTCAAGTTTGTAGTTCAGTCTCTCAGGTTAGCCCACCGGTAAAGATAAGAAATATAATTTTCTTCTTCTTCATATGACTTTGCGTGTCGGGAACCGAATACACCCGATTTGCATTACACGGCTAAAATACGAACAGTGCCAGGTGGCTCATCAATTAAAGTCCGTGACTGTACATTGAATATTCGAAGAACTCAGATATTCTCTACAAGAATACGTTATTCACATTTGCTTGTTAATTTTATTTTTTTAAGGTGCTCCCTCACCGTGTGCATTCGCCTGTAATGTAACAAACAAAGTAGTTAAAGTATGTAAGTAATTAAATAACAAATCATTCTACATAATGATAGATATTTATTTGACTAAAACGAACAGTAGCTATTTCATTTTATGGAGTCTGAAAGAACAAAGAACACATCTAGAATTCTCTTTAAACTGTAGAATCCTTATTGGAGATACAGTGGAGTTCTCTTAACGTATCCCCACACCTTATAACTCACAATGAGGGGCGACAAAAATAAATATCAATCTAGGATCATTGAAAATAATGTTTCCATTGCAATGGACGCTCTTCGATTTCGATTCTTTCTGTTTTCACGAACAAAGTATTAAATTAATTTATTACTTTATTTTTTTGTTTTATTTCTACATTTATAGCTGTTATATTTATGGTGTAGGTACAGATTATATTCTATTCTATTCTACTTTATGGCTGGTAATAAGCTCCGGCACGTCACCCGTTAGCTACACTATTCATCTCTTTCGAATATGATATTTAACTGGAGACGAGTCATAAGATTTGAAGAACTAGTTACTCTGGCAAAGGTTATAGTCATAAGCCTTATTTATTAACACAAGTTTGTTTAAAATAAAATATGTATGTTAGTATTTATTTATCTATGTATACTATGTATATATGTGCTACGTCACCTGAAAACAAATGGAATAAATTATACAAGGTACAACGTGAGATTCCGTTTTTGTGAAGAAATGGAGAAAACTGTCCATCTCGTAAATTGGTAGGGATATAATGAATCCCTACTGACTAAACTACACGATGAATGTCTTCAGCGCATGATAGAATGTTTCAGAATGTTCGAAAACCACGAATAGGTTCATGACGTCATTCAATCAATCTGCATAGCCTTTTCCCAACTATGTTGGGGTCGGCTTCCAGTCTAAACGGATACAGCTGAATACCAGTATTTTACATGGAGCGACTGCCTATCTGCCTCCACAACCCAGTAACTGGGCAATACGATACCCCTTGGTAAGACTGGTTGTTTGACTTTCGGGCTTCTGACGACCCGTAACGACTGTCAAAGATCCACGAATGACAGCCGGGACCAACGTGACTGGTCGTCTTGCTGATCTCGGTTTTATTAATGTTATTAGTAATTCATTTTTATTTATTTACTTCGATGGTCCTAGTTTATCATTTATAACTTCCAGTTGCAGCTATAAATAGCTATATGTAAGCGGGCACGCCCTTTGTGCCTGGAGGCTTTTATTTAGTTAATTTATGTTTATGTTTACATTTACTACTTATTTCTGCTTGAGTACATATAGTTCTCGTTTTTTTTTATATTATTCTTTTTTTTTTGGTTGGTATATTGGCGTGTGCTAGCTGACATATGGCTAATAATAAGATTTATGTTATAAGTTGCGTAATGTAAATGATTTTGCAAACTTTTGTATAGAATCAAATTTTTCTAACTGAACAGACAGCTGTGCTGCTGGGGAGTTTGTTGCGCCACTTCTTCTTCCCAGCTAAATCACTAGGAAGTGGTGAAGGGTGGGCGTTTTGGGGGACTGTCTTATGTAATTTTGACGTTCGAAAAGTGCTGATTCTCAGCCTAGTTTGAATAAATGACTTTTGATTTTGATTTTGAACGGCTTAACGTGCTTTGCGAAGCACGGAAGAATCTCGGTATGTAAAGATGGTAGGTTCATACATAAATAGTATACTATATACTAATAGTATATAGTAGGTAACTTTGGTTTACAACATTTTCGTTCGGTTACCTAGCATTTGGAAAACCAAAGCTAAAAGCAAAACTGATGTGCCATATTTTATTTATTGAAACGTGAAATGAAGAAATTGCTGAACATTATAGGTAGCGCGGCTGCATTCAATCTATTTGGAACCAAATTGCAGTTCGTTCGTTCTTGTAATGAGAGCGAGCGGTTATAGCAATGTACTGCGTGACTCTAATAGACGGAATATTATCGTTGCCCAGTTAATTTGCCCACATTTAAATAGTACCGCAGTTTAGTTCGTATTTTTCAATGTTTGTAATTTACTATGTGGGTTAATTTAAACTGTAATGGTTTATTGCTCAAAACAGTTTATTATGAACACTTTTCAAATTAAACCCGAATACAAAATTAAAGCAATTTAAAATCAAAAATGTAATAAAATTTCTGGAGAAATTGCATATTGAAAACCCAAAACAAACAGTTGGGCTTGAAAGTTCAGAGAACCTTTATGCAAATGTATGCATAGCATGCGCGGACAAAAGATAAAGCCTCATCATCCAACACGAGGACAATAAAACTGAAGACTCGCTTGAAACAAGTAATGCACAGGCATTATTACATTAAACGAGAAAAAAGTACTTTCAATCACGTCATCAACTAAGGAAGTTTGCTAACGAATAGCAAAACTCTTGAAAAGCTCTTAACCAGCGTGGAAAACATAAACCAGGCACACGGGCGCATTTTATAAAGTTAACGGCAACTCGATTAAGGAAGCAGTCAAAGAAAGTTGGCAGTAAGAGCGAAGTTTGAGTGGGAAGAGGCTGATTGAATTGTACGCAACTTAACGTTACATCGCATGCCATCCGCCAGGGCACCAGGACTCTATGAGGCGTAAAAACTCGAGTTTAACTGTTATTGGAAAACGCTCGCGACACGACGGTGACGCGTCATTATGTGTCCCGGAACATGTGACGCACTGGTGTTCCCTCGACCTTACGCTAGCTCCTCCAAGATGGAATTTTTGTAACAATCACAATAAGAGGAGGACTCGATTTTCTTCTTAACAAAAATTGAAAAAAAGTTCTTTTGTGTTATAGGATGACGGTATGTGGTAACACAACCATTAGGCTATGTTAGCAAAGCCTTTGGAAAACCGGGTAGGTATTATTAACCTGCCCGGTTTTCCAAAAGCTTGGTCTCCTAAAGATCTTCTATCAAGCTTATGTAAACAGATTTAATTGGTAAACCAACAATATGTAAATTGACATTTCTGATAATAACCAAATAAAATAAACCTCAAATATCTGTAGAAATTAGTGGTAAAATAATCAGATTCCAAACCTAATTTGATCAGTAAACAATCGGCATTTATCAGGCACTCCAGATTACAAGTAAGACCTTCCTGATGAGCTCTAATTATCCTCACTCTGAGCCAGTTAGTCCTTAGGTGGGAAACGTACGTAACACTTACGTCAAGTAAACTGTTGATTATTTCAGACCTTACCGCCCGAAAAGACTAACCCTATTAGGTAGAAACCATTTTAATTGGGATGACTAAATATTTTTGTCAAATACCTATATAGATACGCTGAAATTACGGTTCCTGCAAAACAAAGTCCATTGCGTCTTATGTTTGAAAGATTTGTCTTCTCAACATCCAAAATAACGCCGTATGTATTATTGAATTATCAAAACGAAATGGAATTGTTTGTAATTCCGAAGGAAAACTAATTATTTAAAAAAAATCAATACCGATTTTTCAGTTTATGCTCAATAAAAACACCGTAAAAGCTTATTTTTAGACGTGTCACCCAAACCATCATAAAATAAACAGAGCATAACACAATACATTCCTCGTATATTTGTATCGTAAAACAAAATCGTGACGTCAGCTATTATCTCTGGCAGTGTACCCTTGAGTGCCGTATTTTGGGCTCGAGTGTTATGTTGCCATGTTGGTACACACGGCGTTCGTTAATGGAGGCAAGTGATGTTAAATGTTCTTAACTTTAAGATGATAGTAATCGGTGGAGCCTTCGTGGGTACGGTGTTAAGTTTCGCAGTAATAGTCGGAGAAAACAGGCATGTAATATTTAGGAAAGTATATAAGCATAGCATATCATAGTCTGTTCCAAATGTATCTGATAAAAGTATAAACAAACCCTGTTTTGGGTAAAATTCTTCCGCAACACTTACTAAACGAACACACACACTAACACGAACGGAACACACGGACAACGGAACTAACGGAATTAATAACATATTCACCGGTATTTAGAAGGTTTCAGCTTTATATCTTACTACTTTTCGCAACCATTATTGTTTGAATAACATTATGTAATTGAAAAATCAAAGACGTAAATTGAGGTTATATAAAATTAACCTCAGCTGTCAAATGATTAACCTCTTTATAGTGTTAAATAATCAAATCAAAGCAATCAAATTGTAAGTGACACTACAAATTAGCATCCAAAAGTAAGTTTTCTGATCAATTTGTTTACATTTTCATCAGATACTTTTAAACAGACCATACATTCTACCAACGCTTCTAAAAGATCGTTTCAAAAACTGTTAAAACTTGCGGCCGCTGGTTATAGTGCCTTTAAACATCAGATTTTATTCACAGCAAGAATTGAACGAGGAGCTGGATGGCAACAAACAAGAAAGGCCGTTGTTTGGTTTAATATTTTTTTTAATGTTTGCCCACACTTTCCCACTGCTGAGCAAAGGCCTCCCCCAAATCCCTCAAAGCATCCTTTTCCAGGGCCACCTCGATCCAACCCTTGCGGTACGCGTCTAGAGGCTATAGACAAAATCCCTTTTCTGTAAGCGTTAACGCCAACGGAAAAATCAAATTGTATGGAATTGACATTAGCTTTAGAGATGTCACGTGACTGCTGCTGTCAGCTCCATACAATTTGATATTTCTGTTGGCGTTAACGCTTACAGAAAAGGGATTTTGTCTAGGCCCCTAGGTCGTCTCGCCAGCTCTACCTGGGCCGGCCTCGGCGGCGCCAAATATAATAAAGTTTCAAATTAAAGAAAAAAATATAATGACTTAGAATTAGCTAGGTCCTGCATAAATACTTGGTTATTCCGTTAATAATGAGTCGTATGTGTGTGTAATACACTAATTCTCCCCCTAACTGTGTTTAATGTAATGTCATATTCAATTTGACATAACAGCTACAAATTGCAGTACATCGCACGTAATTACGACGTAACTGCCGTGTAGTTCCGGCACATATCATTACCAGCTAAACAACCTCTTTGGGAGTACATCGAGTACACGCCACTAATTTCTATTAATAACTATCTATCGAACACTATAATGTCATTGTTAACTTAATTACATAAGCCGTGCCTGAGTATTACATAATTTGCATGTGCTTATATATAATGGAACATTGTGCAGCCGTTCTTGTTATTGGGCGCACAAGTTCAATTAATTACCCCCTGTCCAAATGTTAAGCTGTTGTGCACAGAGCCTATAATGGGCCACAAAACAAGCAATATACAGGTGCGCTTACATTCAAATAATATTCCATTACCGAAGTTTTGGTAAATTGCACGTGAAATCGATGATTGAATATGTCAGCGCAATCCGTATTGCGGATGTTTCACACAAACAAATAGCTAGTAATCAATCGTATTATTTGACTGTCGCTTTGCATTCTGTGCGAGTAACTGTAAATGAATGTATGTAATAACAATGTCACATGACAATTGCGGGACAACTGTTTGCTCCGCGCATTAATTAATACGCAGGCACACGTGAACGGGGCTCTGTGCTTACTTTGTATTTATTGACACGTTGCAAATACAATGGCGTAATTGAATTATTCTACGAATATGTATCTTCGATCGTCAATCTGATTTGTATGCTTATGATTCGGGGCTAATAAATCTGTATTATTTTAGTCGTTAAATGATGGTTAATGAAGAAGTGTTACTGAAAGCGAGTAAGTTAATGATGATGGTGACCATCATCTGCCTAGCCTTTTCCCAACTATGTTGGGGTCGGCTTCCAGTCTAACCAGATGCAGCTGAATACCAGTATATTACATGGAGCGACTGCCTATCTGACCTTCACAACCCAGTAACTGGGTAATACGATAGCCTTTGGTAAGACTGGTTGTCAGACTTCCGGGCTTCTGACGACCCATAACGACTGTCAAAGATCCACAAATGACAGCCGGGACCAACGGCTTAACGTGCTTTCCGAGGCACGGAGGAGTCTCGGTATATAAAGGTTACCCATCCACAGACCGACCCCGGCAAGCGTAGCTTAACCTGATGGATCGACCCGTGCGGCTGTTATTACGTAGCCACAAGCTCCTCCTTAATGATATTGGCGACCCTCAGCTCAAAATAGGGAAATCTTATAATATACATATATAGAATCAAATATCACGGGAACTCGATAGCTGAACGCCTTTATCATTTATTCACAATCAGAATAGAGAATATTGAATACACAGGCATAGGTATTAGTCATCGTTATCGCTCAGATTACCCAATACGCCTGCGTATGCCTGCGAAAATTCTGTAGTGTGCCAAACAACGACGTGTACAAATAATATTAGAGCTCCGTTCGAAGTCATAGAGGGCGCCACTTGATCTAAATTTGGAAGGATCCAAACTACTTCAATCCTCGGCAGTCGAGAGGAAGGATAGATCCACTCATGGTAGCAAACAAACATTATGTACTGAGTATGTAAGAATTTGTAGTAAGTTGCTTGGAAGATTTTGCAAGTAAAAACTAAAAACGATCTTATTTGGATCCTTCACTTTTGTGGCCACGAACAGATTAATCATAATAAAAACAGTAAAACGGTAAATTCACCTTAATTTCCGTAATGAGTGGATGGTAGTTTATTGTCGCAAAAAGAGCCTTTCAAATATGCATGTATTTTTTTAATATTTTTATTCGTAGTTTACATCGTCAAATAATAGTTTTAAAAAATTCGACGGCAAAAAAGCAATTTAAAGTACTTACTTAAAAAAATGTTTAAAAATATCCACCCGATCCGGGCTATTTAAACGCCCTCCATTTGGCGCGCTTGGTGTGGTGACGTCACAAACCGTGAAAACAGACAAGCAACTGTCAGGTCAACGACAAACGCTCCTTTTTGTAGGAGCGTTTGACGTTGACTTGACACTTGTTGATTGACTTGACATTGACATTTTGATTGTTGTCCCAGATTGTTACGTCACATCCGCTCTTAGCTTTTCAAGTATTTGAATTACCTACAGTTTTTTGGGACTTTTTAAAAATTAATTTCTCGCTCAAAAATAAATTTTATTAAAAAATATTGATGGAGGCATAATTCTGAAGTAATATAGTTTATAAAAAAAAATATTTGACCCATATTTGATTCACATGCATATTCCCTATTGGGCTTCATGGTGCTGAAAAATAATTGCCAAAAGTGAAATTTTATGTAAGCAAGGAGGTACTTATTATTGAGGTGCATTAACGGTGCTTTTACATGAGCGATCATCATCCTGTTTACAACTCTAGCACCGCGCGCGCTGATTGGTCAAATCTAATAGCGCGCGCTTCCCCGACTTCCTGTTACATTCTTCCGTCCCTTTTCACGAAATCACTCCCGCTGATTGCAGGAAAGCGAGAGGAAACACATCAAAAACCATTTATTATTAAGAGGTATACCGTACTTATTGCTAAAATAAAGTAGGTACCTACCTAAAGTTACCTTAAAAAAAACAGAAAAACAAAAGAGTATTCAAATCACAAAAAAGACGAGGGCTTCCACTTTTAGCACTGACATGCAAGTCGAGTGCTTATCAAAACTCATAAAATAAAGTGAAAACGTATCTCCACCACGAGTGCTTTCGGACCTTCAAATAGAAACAATGATTCAACTCACACAAGATTACATTGTCAATATTTTAAACAAAAACAATCTTCTTTGATAGTAGTTCAACATTATTATAATGCCTTCCATTTTCTCATGAAAGTAAGAAAAAACTTATGTATACGGTGACTCTTTGCTTATTACCTTGCTTAGAAGACGGGAGGTTCTTCGAGGCGAACTTTTTCATTTCAATCTTAAAATTGTTGTGGATGGAAGAAACCTCCTTTGCCCTGAAAGGAGACAATTTCTAGTTAATTATGTGATGTCAAACAATAAAGTACAATGTAATTGTATTATGGACTTTTTAATTTAATTATAAAACAAAGTTTTTTTTTTAAACATACATTTTGGCGCCAAAAATCCGCCGTTTTATCATTTTAATCCATTCGCGCAATACAAAGAATGCAGTAACGACATATCATTCATCAAAATCGGTTCAGCCGTTTAGTAGTTACGAGGTAACATAGAGACGGACAAACATACAGTAGGTTAAACACATAACCCTCCTTTGTGGCTTCGCCGCAATCGGATAAAAAGAAAATCCGTGCATACTCACAAAAATAATTAAGTTCTTAAATCTTTCTCACCAAATTAATCGAAAGGTACCGTAAGTAAACTAATATAACCACACACAATGCATGCCAATGTCCCGTAAGTGGGCAATCAAATAAAAGTAAGAAGTTAGTAAGTAGGGGTCATCGCCTCATATCCCGCCATCTGGACCAGCATCACAGCTCATACTGCACGAGAACTTTCTATGAGCTCATATCTTAGTAATATCTTGATACCGGAGCTTATACTACGGTCCATATACCTACACCTATTTCTAGTTGACTTATCAGAAAAGGGTGCGTATAGAATAATATAATAGCCTCCAAGTCTGCACGAGTGGCAATACGTACCTATTTCAATGAACATCTCTCGCACTCTAAGCAGTCAGCCCATTCTGCCATCAGACTGGTCAAATCTCACATAATATTTTGATGATCCGAGAGAAATAAAAATATATTTACATTTTATTTTTTTCATTTTATTTAGGTACTTACTTATTTTTTTTTTTATTTAGAAGTACGGAGAAAAGGATATTAGGATGTCGACACAAACGTAGTCCTATAGGGCTTAAAAATGAGCAGGGCTGAGTTCCCGAATTGCCGCACTGTACTGGCCCATTGTAAAATTGTTATTTGGATTTCAAAATCTGCCTTTTCCCCCCACCTATGTTGCGGTCGGCTTCCAGTCTAACTGAATGCAGCTGAATACCAGTATTTTACATGGAGCGACTGCCTATCTGACCTCCACTACCCAGTAACTGGGTAATACGATACCCCTTGGACTTGGACTGGTTGTCAGACTTTCGGGCCTCTGACGACCAGTAACGGCTGTCAAAAATCCACGAATGACAGCCGGGACCAACGGCATAACGTGCTTTCCGAGGCACGGAGGATTCTCGGTATGTAATGATGGTTACCCATCTACGGACTAACCCCGGCAAGCGTAGCTTAACCTGATGGATCGAACCGTGTCGCTGTTATTACTTAACCACATGCTACTGTTATTTAGACTGCAAAGAATCCACGAAAAAGCCAAACAAAAACTGTATGTAATACCTACTTTCTATTATAATATTAAGCCAAGTCAAAATACAAACTAAACATTACTCTTGAACTGAACAAAATATGTTTTCCGCACATTTCGCACTCGTAAGTTCAGTCTAACCGAAGAGTAAGTTTGAAACTAGCAACTACAAGCAAAGGTGTGTAGCGCAGTTAGCTACATTTTTATGCTAAACTTCTTCCACGTTCTTGGAGCAAAAGAAAAATGTAAACGTTGTTCATCTTTTCAGCTGTTTGTGGTTTTATTACGCAGGTTGACTTTAATTGTCTTTTTAACTGTTTTAGATAATAGGGTTGATCCCCTCTCCATACAAACGCTCTCGCCTGTTTTCTCTCTGGTTTATGACCTTAGAGCAATTATTTTTTACAGTAAAATAAATATCAATTAGTTCTATGCCCCTATGTTTTCCGTTTTGATGATACATTATCTGTAGCAGCACTAGAACCCTCAGAAAATGCTCAAAATTGCCTGTTTAGACCGCTGTCATCAGAGGCCTATTGTAAAAATTTGACAACTATTTTTGAAAAAGAAAAACATAGGGGCACAGTAAATATCCTTCATCAATTTGTAAAATATCTTTCAAATTGGTCCAATATTGGAGGAGGAAAAAAACTAGTGCCGAACCTCAAATTATGACTTTTTTTATGGAGAAAAGACCGACCCTATTTCCTCTCTATTCCCATTCTCTATTCCCTATTCCTATTTTCTCTATTTCCTTAAAATCTCATACAGACTACTTGCGGTAAAACCATCTTTGCCTTGTATAAACTCAATCTCCTTTGTAATAAATAATTATAAACTCAACATTAATGATGTAACTAATATTCTGTAACAATATAATTCAAAAGAGTTTCCATGGACTTTCTTTCCAGTTCTTCTCTATAAGAACGCTACGCCTTAGAATGGGGAACTAGCTTCATCTTTCTGAATGACCGACTCCTTTGAAAATTCAAAAGTGCCTGTAAATGGTTTAATTGAAATAAATGCTTTGAGCTTGAGTAAATGTTGCAGCAGCTACTGTGTCAATCCCTTAAAACCTGTATAACTAACTAAACTATTACATGCGCTAACTACAACAGACAGTAAAGTTACTCCCGGTTTCTGGGGCCGTCAGATCAACTCGCGATAGATTCGACAAGCTATCTATTATTCCGCAACTGAAGGTTAATAAAATAAATGTGTTAATATATACCTACCTAATATTACTATCGAATAAATAAATATATAAAAATAAGGTAAATATATAGGTCTGAAATTGCCAACCCGTCTTGAGGAAGCTCATCCACGCCTTCTTTGTATAAGAAGAGCCCTGTGAAGAGAGCCCTGAGAAGCCTTTGCCCTGTAGTTAACGCTTTTATTTATTTAATACTTTAAGCACACAAATGTACAGAGGCGGACTTAATGCCGTAGGCATTTTCTACCAGTCAACCTTTGGGTGATGCAGAGACAAACAGTGGTAGGTGCAATAACTAAAGTGTGGAATAAATATTTATTTAAATACTTGAAACTGTTAAAACTATATATGTATATATATATTATATAATAATCCTAAATATATATGTATAAATATAAGAACAAATAAATACACATAACTACACGAACATACTAAAAGAAATAAGACAAACAATGGGAAAACATTACCGTTGTGATGATACTGCCAGCTTCTTGCGAATGTGCTCGCGAACTTTAACTTTAAAGGATAATCGGTTGGTTGCCATCCTGATTTCCTGGGGCAGCGCATTCCACAGAGAGATAGACTGAACGAAGAAGGAAGAATTAATGAAATTAGTGCGGTGAGTGGGACATTGGAGAAGACGATTGTGTGATGAACGTAGAGTTTTATTGCGTCCTCTTTTTTTCTCGCTCGCACCATACAGTCGGAGTGTGGTGCTAGCGGCTACAAGCCTCGAATAGTAGACCTGCTGTATAGTAAGTTCAGTTATTATGCAAAGTTTCATGATGAGTTTATAGTTCGGTTTAGAGGTAACTTTGGTATTTTTTCTATAGAAAAATTTTATGTCCTCGTGTTTTCGACCTCAACTTTAACATAATATATATTTCAAAGTTAATGCTGCAGTATTTTCAGCATAACGGAGGATCATGCGAAGCTATCTGAGGTAGGGTTAGGCCCTTAATATAAGGCCCTTAACAAGAAGCCCACCCACATATACAGTGGACCTTTAATCTCCATACAATATCCCTTTAGAAACGTTAACCTACCATCGCTAATAAAAAAATTAAATAAAGCCTTGTAAAAATTTTAATTCTATAACATGAAAGCTTTTTTTTAATTTGCTAAATTAATATTGCTGTATAAAATCATAGGCTTGCGTTATACTTCGTGACTTATGACGCATAGTCACGATCAAATATAGCAGTATAATTCGTTATTAGTGTTTTATGTACACACGGTGACACGGCTACACATCAAGCTATACATTTCCAGTATAAGCTGACCTCGCATTGTACGGAAATCATATATAATACGAGATCAGCATAAACTGGAAATGTATAACTTGATGTGTAGCCGTGTGTACAAGAACCACCCGCCGCTGCTTCGCACGGTGGTTACGACTTGATAAAACATCGAAATTCTAGGTAAGTTAATTATTAAAGTTTTATACATTTATAAAGATTCCGGAATAAATTCTCTAAATGATGGTGAAAACCGCATAAAAATCCATTGCAAAGTTAAGAAGAAAAACGCGGTCAGACAGACGGACACGAAACGCAACTTTAATTTATAATATATATAGACATAGATAAGCATAGATGAGCTTCTGTATTTCTTGAAAGTTTGACAATTTATTGACCACCAATATTTGAGTCAAGGATGGTGATTTTACATAAATTAGGTAATACTTATGTAGGTTGGTACAACCGATAATAATAACATTGACCATGTTCAGCAGTTCATATTAATTCATGATATAAAGGTATGTAGGTAATGTTTTGTTTATCTACCCCAGTTCGTCTTTATCGGTAATAGGTTCCATGTAAAAGGGGTATGGCTTGTAGTCATTTACTGAACACCGATTACAGCCCCAGGGTTCTACTAAAAGGTTTAATAAAAAGTACCGAACACTTTGTCCTACCTGGAAACGATATTATAATTTAACAATATTAAGTAAACCCTAAACTTTGAAGTAAAGCAGAGCTTTTTAATGTCGTGATGGCTCAGTAGTTAGGGCTTTGCCTAGAATGCACGTTGTAGGTTCAAATCCGGGCAAATACCAATGTGACTTTTTCAATTCATAGAAAGAAAAAGAAAGAAAGAAAGGGTAACATTTATTTTACACAGTTCATGAAACACAAAATAGAAATAACAAAATAAAGAATAAAAAATAATGTTTTTACAACAATAGTGTGCGTCTCACGGCTGCGCCAAAAAAGTTCATAGGTAGTTTCTGAGTTTATCTCTTGCTTGGACATTACTGACATCTCGGTGAAGGACAATATCGTGAGGAAACTTAGACTTTAGTAAGTATTAGTCTGAAATCGCCAACCATTGAGCAAGTGTGGTGAATTGGTGACCAATTCTCGTTCCTTCTATATTAGGCTAGTATTATTTATAAATGCGAAAGTAACTCTATCTGTCAGTCTGACTGTCTGTTTGTCGCGCTTTCACGCCAAAACTACTGAACCGATTTAAATGGGTACACAGATAGTCTAGAGCCTGAGAAAGGACAAGGCTACTTTTTATCGACATAACACGCGGGCGAAGCCGCGGGCGGAAGCTAGTTATTTATATATAATATGCAACCGTCTTCACACTGTAGACCAGTGAACGTTTCTGGTCTTCCAAACTTCTGATAGTAACTTGTTTTTAATATTCCCATTAGATTACCCTCGCCGTTTACCCAAAGTAATCGAGTTCTTCCTTTTAATTGTGGGGCATAGAACAATTTTAACTTAGGGTTGACAGTTTGCAGCTCCGTAATGTAATTTTGCATGTGTCAGCGCGTCAGTGACGTTTTATCAGCCGCACCCCTGCCAGTCGGCACATGGGTTGACATTGCCAAGTATTTGGCATAATTGTTTCGGAATATGCGTCTTCCGCCCCCATTAACTATGTTTTCTGTCCGTATTCGATTTACTGTTACATCTTAGATGCTATTTTGGTGGTTTTGTCCCGTCGTAGACTCGTACTTATGGTTAATGGTTTTTTAATTTTATGTGTATCACGACACAGTTATTTTCAGCGTGTTATTTTCTATTTTATGTCAACAAATATCCCTTAATTTATTCTACTGTTTAGCTCTGTGAAAATAATACACTTCACCTAGATACCCATCTATCACTTAAACAATCACCAACCTACCCAACAGTGACGTCACAAAGACTCATATTCTACCTGCATCGAGGGACATTCGCCAAGACTCACAGTGCAGTTATTATCCCTCGTTTGTGTTAAGAGGGTGCTGCAATGATCCGGCTTAGCGCTTTATAATGAGCTCCCCCGGCGAGATCGCCTTCCACCACATGTCCTTGTCTGAGCTACATAAATATAGCTTTGTATCATAATATTATTATAAAATAGAAAGATACAGAAGGTCGGCATTCGGCATCATACAACGAGCGAAAACAGGTAGGCACGTGTCCCACGGCCGACAACAGGCTCAACAAACAGGCGCAATATTGCGGGCGCGGCAAATGTTGCGCTGCCTGTCGCGCCCGCGATATCGCGCCAGTTTGCACGAGCTTAATGAGAAGCGAGTAGAGCTAGCAACTACAAACTAATTGGCGAGCAACGACCGGCGAGTGCGCAACGGCGACAAACGATTACTCGCTGATAGGCGTATGTACCAAGCGTGAGTCTCTCAGCGAGTGTACTGCCCGTCAAGCAAGTTTCGCTGAGCGAGTACTATCTTTGATAGCTTTTTTCACTGTGACAAATGAGTACTCACCTGAATGGTGTGAAAATTCACCGATCAACTATTAAAATATTTACTTACAAGTGACGGAAGGGGAGGGTTTGATTTGTACGTTTCTTGAGCCAGAAAATCGTCACTTCCTCATCAGCGGTGGGACAGGTGTCCTAAGCTACGGTTTCCTAGAAAAGCGGCCGGCACATAACGGCCGCAGTGGCGGCTGTCATGAAAATGATGGCAGCGGGGTTTGACTTTACGTTGTCAAAAAACGCTCGGTTGGAAAACACGCCATACTTTCATAAATAACGTTTCAGGGACATTACGGACACTATGTAGCGAACACCGCTCTTCTAGGAGACACGTGCCTATGTTAGAATACCTAAAATTATGTCACGAATGCAAGTCGCGAATGCGCTTGCACTGGTACCAGAACCAACCTACTGGCGAGTAATCCTCTCACTAGAGCCATGCGTGTGGTGAACGAGGTTCACGAGAGGGTTGATTTATTGGGGTGCAACTTGAGTGAATTCGCAAAAGCTGCATTTTATATCATATGTTATTTTGATGTAGGTTAAGATTTAGGATATAGTATGTAATTTTATAGGATGTAGATTTAGCTTGTAAAGCTAATCTATCGCATTGGATCTGTAATGGTAGATGTAGGCAAGATTAAAAATAAATAAATAAAATTCTATTTGGCTGGTCTACAGCCAAATAGAATAGCATCTGTGCGTGCGCCTGTTTTCGTTCTTTATTGGCGCCGACCTTCTGTATCTATCTACTTTGTGATGGTGGAGGCGCCGTGAGTTGTGACCCATTTTGGAGCGTTTGTGATACTGTGACAACATTACACTATTAGTTGCTTTAGGATTCAGGTTCAGGGGTTCATGTTTTATGTGATTCAGATTATTTTGGTACCTATTAAAATTGTTATGTTCATAGCCTATCCTATCGGCATGTTCCCAACTTACGAAGTAGGTATCTACCAAAGCTTCCTACTAAATCTAGTTCTTAAAAACCCTGTCTTTTCTCTGTCTCTTTGTGTTCAATTAGTAATTATGTTTAGCACGAACATCAAGCAAAATCACATAGTCAACGTTATCGAGTCACTCTCGAATATTATATAGGTACATAGGTTGGACCTGCCATCACCCAAGACAAGCAGAGACTTAGTGTTGCTGTCATGTTCTGTATAACCTAATTAAGATAGTGTAATCATTACAGGCTATCTTAGATGGACAGATTAATTGTTTGATTACGTCATAAGTTACCAATTAACTAGGCACCTGAACGGTATTCACAGGCAATCAAAATTTATATGTGCTATGAATTGAATTGAAAGCTTATTCTAAATTGAACAAATTCCAACAATACTAGCGCTTTTCACGCAACGCGCACATCATGCGGGCATAAAAGTTTAGGTAACTGCAAAAATATACGCAAATATCGCTCGTTACATAACACAGCCTATCCCGGAAATATAACACAAAACTTAAAATCAATATAATCATAAAATTCATAATCAAATTCAAACATTTCATACAACGCCCGCGTTTCGTCGATCATAAAAATATATTAACTCCTATAAATTTAGCATCGTCAGCGATTTATTTGTCGCTTAAGCGATACGCTCTCGTCGCTCGTAAACAGGGCTCATCAAACCGAGCCGGATTATTGCCGACATGCACGACCGTATAACGGAAGCGTTCCTTTATAACACTGGAAAAGAAATGGAACCGCAAAAGAACTAAGAGCCACTCCAACGCACAATCTGCGCCAACTGCTACTCGATAAATCAGTTTCCATTTAAAACGAATGTTTTTGACATGAATAATTCTAGGAGAGTCGGTCGACTGCCGGCTTACCGCGATAACATAAAGTTACCATCCGATGTCGCCGGGTATAATCGATTAGTCGAACCAATTCGTCCCTAATAACCGATGAAACTCGAATGTAAATTTGCATTGAAAGATATTCTATTTAAAAGAAACGATGAGAAAATATTCTTGTGATGGATGGTGCTGTCATCCGGGCTTCGATTACATTTGACGAAATGTGATATACGAACCGAAATGCATTAACATTCACGCTGACTCACCGCGGGACCAACAACACGTCGAAGATTCGAGATTAAATATGTACTGCGGGTGTTTGATTAACCACACACACGGAATGACGTTAACAGTTCCCTTTCATGGGGCACGGGCTTTATGTGTTTGGAAAATAATAAAACTTGTAAAATAAATATCCCTGAAATATGGTGAAGACATTGTCTAACTCGGAAGTCTGAATTCACGATCCAGCGTAAAACTTTCGAACTTGAACGAGATGCCGGGGACTAACGACAGTTTCCATAATAAAAAGAAGAAATTCTTTTAATTCAATTTTGTTCATGTTCAACCATATTTTTCAAACTTTAAATATTTGAAACAATTCAATCTTATCAAGATTCTATTTGAATTGTCACTAACTTATTAATTTTAGTGGTCATCAAGGAATCATTAATTATTTTTCTTCTAATATTACATATTAGCGTGACAAACATTATAGCAGTAGTTATAGAAGAGATTTCAGCTTCATAAAAACAAAAGAAAATCCTCAGACAATTACCTACAAAATTTTGACTGGGCACTAAACCAGTGCATTGTTCAGAGTTAACTATAAAACACCGAGATCAAAAAACTTTTCGAAAAATATACCAAACTATAAAAAAAGCTACAAATCAACTCCAGACCCAACAGTGTAACAGAATTAAATAACTCTTCGTTCCAATCATCGCAATATCGTAACACATCCGACAACTATGTCGCTTATGTTCGTCATAAACATAGATTAAACATTAATCCCAACAAGCCATTATTTTGTTACGTACCTAACTTACCTGACAAAGGAGAATGACAGCTTTACGTCCCCGTACCCGGCTTTACCCACTAATTGTACCAAGCTTTTCGTAATCATCTACAAGTACTCAAGTACTTACAAGAAGGGTTGGGAACCCATTATTAATTCAAGCGAATCATTTCTAATATTGTTTTGGAAGAATGTGGGGTGATCGTGTATTGTCGAGCGTCCTGAATTTCAGATAAACTTTAAGCGGAATGTCGGCTCTAAAACTTTATAATTACTTAGCAAAGATTTGTGAAACGATTGTGCGGACGTGAACTAGCTTGGACGCTGGCCGAAACAATAATGTGTATGTGGAATTACCCTTTGTCCTAGCTGAGCGACAAATACGATCCCACGCGATGCTATCGTACTTATTGAGATCTAATAAAATTCGCTTTTTATTTTAACTACCGAGCATTTCTCACTGAATTTACGACAACACTGAAAAGTAGAATGAACGCTTCGCGTTGTATAATTGCGACAACGTAACTACACCAAGCACGTATAACTGTATCACAATTTCGCATAGCGTAGCACGTTCTCGCATTTTCGCCCATCTAGGACGCTTGGTTGGGAAGCAAGACTCAGGCTGAGGGACGTATCTCGACATCACTCGCAACGTCTCTTATCTCTCGTGATATAAGCCACGTTGTTAGCGCACTTGCTACTCGCGTATTATTCCTACGTGTAATTGTATTATTACGAGCGGTGTACATTTTGCTGTCAGTTTCGCTTGACAGAATGATACACGTCCCGGAAGAAGTTTCAGTAAAGTCAGATGCTACTTTGTGACGTCATTCCTCGCTACGTCACTCGGAGAAGTATGACGGAGTTTATGACGCAGACGTAATCAGGGAGCTCCACGTATTTACCTTAAATCATGCGGTATTGTCTAAAGTAATGGCAAAATAATGTGAGTGGAGGCTGATTGCCGACAGGTGCACGCTTCGCCTGAATACTAAATACGCTCCTCATATATTAATATATGCGACATTCAGTTCAACATTCATTAGTTAGCGTTTCATTTCATTCGAACAGCTTTCCCGCAGTAAACGACGTTTTGTCCCACCATAATGTATTCAGCACTGAAGCATTATTAATGTTTCTATAGACCAGGAATAGAACAAGGCTCTCGTGACTACATTCAATGTATTGATGCAATATCGGATCAGTATATTCGATTGACATTCCTAATTATTAATAAGCTTATAAGGTATTAAGGATCTATTGTGATTGTGCCTGGTTACTCATGTTTTATTATGCAAGTATCCATTTCCATACTATTGGGAGCTTTTCCAATTACGAGTATTGTGAGGTTCATAAAAGCTCGAGCTCATTATGTAAGTATCCATTTCCATACTATTGGGAGTTTTTCCAATTATTGTGAGGGTCATAAAAGCTCAATACCCCACCCTATTAAGGTAACTATAATCCGGGCTGTACTCCTATAACAACATACCTAGGGGTGAACAGTTACAAGCGAAGAAACTCGAAGCACCGCGCTAGAGGTGCCCCAATTTTTGTAGAATCGTAAACCCGTAAGATTTAGTGAACGGTCAGAGTTTTAACGAGGGCCTGTGTCCTCCGTCCTCCATCGTCCTCAACCCTCCTCGCCGACGAAATATAGTTTTACGACAATCGCTAGTGAGCCATTAAACAATTTTCACCGGCGCCCGGCTACAATGTTTATGCTTTACTGCTCCGCTTTGTGTTAGAATAATGAGAACTAGATGCATTTTGGTTTTGGATATGTTCAATAGTTTTGAAAAGCAGGAAGCTTTATGCACAATGTATTTAGATGAAATCCTCCACGCCCTAATCTACGGGTTCAGTCTATAATCTACGAAGCATCTGACGCATACATACACAAGTTTCAAGCGCAGGCCATCACTGGGAACAAGCTAAGCGAGCAAAGCTTAGTTCGTTTAGCTTCGCTCTTAATCTGCTTAGCCTTTTCCCAACTATGTTGGGGTTGGCTTCCAGTCTTTTACATGGAGCGACTGCCAATCTAAACTCCTCAACTTTTACTGAGTAATACCCCATATGTAGCAACCAGTCTTGCTTGCTAGACTTATGTCTGACAAAGACCTACGCCGTCTAACGACTGTCAAGGATCTACCTCCGTGCCTCGGAAAGCACGTTAATCCCGGATTAACGTGCTTTCCGAGCCGCAGACCCCTCCGTGGCTCGGTATGTAAGGGATGGTCACCCATCCACGAACCGACCGCGGCAAACTTACCTTAACCTTGTATCGACCCGTGCGACTGTTATTATTTCGTCACGAGCCCCTAACGACTCGACAAACAATACCCAAGAAAGGACATTTGGGTAGGCCGCATAAAGTATTCAAACTACCAGACCATCATTAAAATTAAATGGTAAAGAAAAAAAGACTCACATATTATAGTCCTCACATGAATACTTATTTCCAACCATAGTAATATATACCTTGTAACACACGAAGCTATGTACGAGTATATTGTCAAACCACTTATTCCTAGAACTCCTACAAGATACAACGGTTGCCATTATATGCGAACCTTTCACATTTACAACTTCGTGTTTCTATGAGCTCCTGGTATATTCAGAACTCACTTTGTAAGGTCCTGGAATATGTGACTAATTTGTAAGATACTAATTAACATTCGTTTGTCGTAGTTTCGTTGGTAAAAATGAATTAAGCGGCAGTATTTAAAACTGGAATATTCAAATTACTAAAAAATGTGTTACGACTGTCTTATGCATTATGCATTTTACATCAACTTCAATTTACGCGAGAGTGCAATGTTAACAAAATATTTTCGAGCGACCTTAAATTAGCTGCTATGAAAGCATGAAGCTATTTATTTACATGCATACGAGATGAATAGTTATATAAAAGGTCACGTCTCACGTGTCTCACACTTGTTTAACTCAAAAGCTTATCACTTAATGCAGCCTGATGAAGACAATAACTATGAGAGTCGTCGCGACGAAACGGCACGAGATAGAAACCTCTCGTCTGTAACAATACGCTTTGTGTCACTCCAATCTCAAAAGGATATTCGAATGTATTGAACTCGGGAGAATTTCACTCACATTGAACCATTCAAGGGAATCTCACGGAAATTCCTCGTGAAATTTTCACATAATCCAACGCAGTACGAGGACAGCCCCATTGTTTAGAAAAAATGCGGATATTCAGCTGGGACCCTCCGCAAATTCTTAGAGAAAAACTGGGCCGAAACACTGGGGTTTTGTTAAATGTTAAAAATGGAATGCGCTCAGAGAAATGGATTTGAGATTATGATTTGAGGACACGGTCTGATGGGGTAACACGTTCATGTTTTGTAAGGGTAGCGTGCCTCGTGATATCCCCCTTGTAACACAGTCGATATGCCGAGTATTGCCGAGTGGCGGTGTGTTTACAAGCTGTGCGACAAACAAACGTTCCCGGCTGAGCTTTGTTTAATTAAGATAACTTTCCTACTCACATTAATGCGCATTAACTCGACAAATGTCGGCCACAATTAAAGTAACGCCCTGAACTTGTGTGTGATAAAATAAAGTTGGCGTATGAGACGCTTGACATTTTCCGCGTAAGTGACGGTGATACCCGGAGATTTTATTTACGTTGCCGTTAAAAAATAAGCGATGAGAAATTTTAAATTATTAGCCTTAAATCTTTTACAACATTGCTTTATGAGATGGATCATAATATAAACGTGTTCTGCAGTAATTTGTATAATTAGGTTTATTGGGCTCAGAACTTTGATAGCTTAACCATTTTTAACTGACTTCAAAAAAAGGAAGAGGTTCGTAGTTAGCCGGAATCTATTTTTTTTCCCAATTACTCAAAGACGGCTGGATCGATTTGGAAAATTCTTTTTTTTATTTTATTATACGATTTTTTTCCACTTAGTCCATGTGGATGATGTTATAAATAACTTCCTGACACTGTAATTTACAAAGCAGGCGGTATTCTAATTTGAAAAGTGAAAAATAAAAACTTTTTTACAAAATAAACAACCGATTTCGGAACCGTCTTTGGTTTTGTATTTCCGTTTTTGCCACCAAAGTTACTTTTCACTTTGTAGTGTTTTTTGAAAGTCGGTTGTTTTTTTTTAACAGAAGGAACCGCTTATTCGCGTTAACAAATAACTTATAGCAGACACCATGACGAGCTGATGAATGAAGTTCAAACAAAACGTAATTCTGCTACAACAAACGTTCGCCCGAAGCACTTTGTCGGGAATTTCTTTGTGAGAGTCTGCCATAACAATAGCACTTCGTTCAAACATTATTTTCTCATACAGTTTTGTTGCGAGATAGTCGCCGACAATTGCTGGCTATTCACGATTCGTTACAGAACACGTTTAGTTTATCCAGTAAAGGACTATGGAATATGACAGCAATAACGATAATTCTACCCAAAGCTCGATTTATACGTACATCTGTTACTCGAATCCAAATGATGTTTATGAACGTCTATACCCGTTATACATAGGTAGAATTATTCATTATGTTGTTTCAGAGCTCATTTTTTGGCACTACAATGTACAGTCACGGACTTTAATTGATGAGCCACCTGGCACTGTTCGTATTTCAGCCGTGTAATGCAAATCGGGTTTATTCGGTTCCCGACACGCAAAGTTATATGTCTTCGTATTTGAAGAAGAAAATTATATTTCATATCTTTACCGGTTGGCTAAACTGAGAGCCAGAACTTCACACTTGACAGCAGAGTGACTACTCAAAGTCAACCAATTGCAGGTCTAGCAACAGTAACCTAGCAACGATAAACAATTGTTGCTAGGTTACTGTTGCGATAGTAACGTTAGCGTACGGAGAAATTCTCTGACATCGATATTTCAACTGTCACTGTCTTCAGTTAAGTTTTCAGAATTATTGAGTTAATGAGCTATGATTCAAAAGAGGTCAGTATCAAATAGATTGGATAAACTTGATGCAACATTGTATTTATTTTTATCATTAAGAACTTATTAGTCAACCTCTATGGATATTTCCGATTAAAAGTAATTTATTTGTCATCTTGTTTACGAGCTTGCGAATTGAGTTCGTGTAATCTCGTGAATGTATGAAAGTAAACAAGATGACAAATAAATTACTTTTAATCGGAAATATCCATAGAGGTTGACTAATAAAGTCAACCTCAAACCAACCAAAAGTTTATTATTGCGATTTGAGTTCGTGTTTAATCGTGTAATCTCGTGAATGTATGAACTGCAAGATTGAAAAGTTTGAAGGTGGCTCATCAATTAAAGTCCGCGACTGTACAATACTTTCGTTTTTAATCGTTTTTTAATGGCCGCGAAACGGATGACGTTTGAAATAATTATTGCGAAAATATAGTTTGTAATAACGTTGCAATAGTTTTTCATGGGATTTTGGAGATGGTTCTTATTTCCTGACCAGCTACAGCATTTTTAGACCATATTTGATAACACCACCAGATTGACCAATATTTGATTGATTGGCAAGTAAAACCAGAGATAGCGGGTAAATTCATAAATCTATAAAATAATGTAATATTATAAGAAGTAAAATTTGTGAGCTCGTAAGTAATCTTGGGGGTAGTCTTCGTAACTTTTATATTTCAGAATTCTATCTCTGTGGGAAGCTACAATATTGCCGAGTAACATCGCAGGACATTTTATGTTAAAATAAGAAATTCCACTTGGACGACATCGCGGGCAGAAGTCAGTATTACCTAAATTGAATATTATTTGCAAAAATGTGTATGTAATTTATGCAAGGTTCATCAAAAAGTAATGGCGTCACGAATAAAATAAACATAACGACAATTCAATTAATCACAAGCTTATTAAGTACAACATAGTCAGCAACCTCGATCAATCAAGCAAATTAAACAAAATTTTGACAAGTTATTTTAAAAACAAAATAATGATGTATTTAGCAGAATCGTTTGTTAATACTTCTTTTGTTATGAAATACGAGAATTTAGTGAAAAATCATGAAGTCGGCAAAAAGTAGTTACTAAAGTGCTGAGACCCGCAACTTCTGAATCGGTTGGTAACAATAGGGTTCCGTAGTCATAATAGTCATAAAAAGTAACCATTATCATTATGAAAAAGGAATATGAAAGTTATCGAGTGTTGTAAAGTCAGAGAAATTAATTGTTTAGTAAATGGACTACCAATTTAAATTGTCCGTAAGCATGTATAATCAAATCGCACCTGTCATCCTTTGACAGTGGTATGACATGACTTAAACACGGCAAATTGGTGTTTTATGTCTATTGTCATAAACAATTAATTTCGCTAACTGTAACAAACAATAATATAATTTGTGTTGTGGTTTTCTTTTCGCTTTTTCAGTATTTAGGTCACATTTGACAGACGCCTGGACCGTACAATATCAAAAGGCATTTATTCAAATTCAAAACAGCACTTTTTAAACGTCAAAATTACACATTGTTTGTTTAAAAAAATTACAGATGACTATTTTACGAAGGAATCCTAAAAGTTTACGCTTCTAATTTATAAAACAGATTATCCATATTGAGAGTTCTCAGACATAGATTATTAATGATTAAAAGAACTTACCTAAGTGAAGTTCGATCATAATTATACGAGGGCTTTGTCCGAAGAGATTAGCATAGAGATTACATGTAGATGTTGAGAGTTCAGTATGAAAATGTCAACAATAAATAAACAGTTTTGAAAGAACCAAGGATCATTTATTTCCTTCAATAAAAGTACAAAATTTTCTGCTTATCCTTCAACAGATCAATAGTAATGATATAGTTAATCAGTTAGTTTGGTGATTTAACAAAATGCTATTAGCAAAAGAATCGTTTCTCACATCAGTTATAATCCTATTATAAAATTTACCAAATGTTTTGGAATTATCGCTCCAGCCTGCTGTTTTTCGGATTACATCCAAGCTTACTCCAAGTTGGTGTGCCTTAGAAGTGGAGGCGTGTCTAGTGCTATGTGCAGTAAATATGGACACATCAATTCCACTACTACCTAATGTGGATTTTATCCATCTGCTCAATGTCTGTTTCTTTAAACTTAAGAAGAGATCATCACTTTTTCTTAAAGATTTTGTTATATAAGATTGCAATGCAAGGGCAGGGCAGATTTCTGGCCTTTCCCGGAAAAAAGGCAGTATTAATATTGGTTGTGATGATCCAAGACGGGAAGTTTTTATCAAATTTGGAATTTTAATTTGAATGTCGTTATTAAATACTTCTATATTCTTTATGTTAATCTTAGAAAATGTCTGCACTCTATGTGCGGTTGCCAGAGCTAGTAAAGTTATTAGTTTCTTAGATATTTATTCTATGTTAAGTGTCTCATTTGGGTACCAATTAGCCAAAAAATTAAGGGCTATGGATGTGTCCCAAGTTATGTTGTTCTTAGGTAGCGGAGGACGCAATCTGAAAATTCCCTTGAACAGGCGTTTAATACAGTCGTCTTTACCTTTAATTCTTGACCAAGAATCAGGGCGAGAGCTGATCTACAACTATTTAATGTTCCATATTGAGCACCTGAATTATACAATTCTGTTAAGAAATTTATGACAATTGGAACCGAGGCTGCATATAAATCAATATTGTTTATTTTACAGAAACTGAACCACTTTTTGAGGCACGAATCATATTGCTTCAGTGAGTTCTCTGACAGTGAGGCTATCATAAGAGGTATAGAATCTGGTGGCACATATCTTTTCAGAAAGGACGTCCTGATAATATTCCGGCAACCAGGGTAATGTTCTGATGTACCTCCCGAGTGCTAGAATGAGAAATTATTAAGTTTGTAGATGATTGAAATATCAAAGGTTCGATTATGAGTAGACTGGTAAATAACGGGTACCACGGCTGCGTGGGCCACATCGGTACTATCATAATACCCTTAGCTTTATCGTTAACGATTTTTCTTAATGCCTTTAGTATGATAGCTATGGGAGGGAAACTGTAAAAATAAATATCGGACCAGGAGATTGTGAATGCATCTATAACATACGCATCTGGGTCTCTATGCCAGGAGGCGTATTTTGAGCATTTTTTGTTAACTCTACTGGCAAATAAATCTATTTCTGGAATACCATAATTTCGAACGATTATTTGAAATGCGGTATGTGACAGCTCCCACTCAATATCAGGGTGGACACGTCGCGATTCTGCATCCGCGATATGATTATCTGTCGAACTAAATATGACGCGAATACTACTAAATTACGTTTCTCACACCACTGCCACAATTCTCTAGTAATACTCGTGAGGTGAGGAAACTGAACACCTCCCATACGGTTAATGTATGAAATAGCTGTGGTATTATCAATACGTAATAGTATTTGGCAGTCGTGATACGACTTGGCAAAGGTTTTAAGTCCTAGAAAGGCAGCTAAGAGTTCTAAATAATTTATATGTCGCGACTTTTCACTGTGGGTCCACATCCCGCTCGCTCGTTCATCCTCACAGGCTGCTCCCCATCCCGTAGTTGAGGCATCACTATAAATATCTAAACTAAATTTATTTGTTTTTATTTTATTATAAGGACTTTTCATAGCCTGAGCCCACCATTTGAGGTCTGGCATGATGGACTGCGGAATACTCATATATTTGTCATAGTTGACGTCGTCCTTTAAGTTCAGAAATTTACAGCGCTCAAGTTCTTTAGTGTAAAGCCAGCCGTATTCAACAGCTGGGCATGCAGAGGTGAGTAAACCCGCTAAACGAGCGAATTCCCTGACTTTACATCGATTTATACAGAGAAATTTATTAATTTCAGTCTTTATTTTTTCCCGTTTTTCTATAGGTAGGGAAATCTATAAGCGTTTTGAGTCTATAATGAAGCCTAAGAATTTACAAGAAGTGTAAGGAGTAAGAATACTTTTTTCAGTATTTACTATGAACCCTAGAGCCTTCAGAAGTTTAGAAGTGTCTGATATGTTTTTAAGGCATGATTCGAAAGAGTTTGAAATTAGTAAAGTATCATCTAAATAGATTGTCGATAAATGTCCGCAAGATCTGAGTAGACCAATCACCGGTTTCATGATCTTCGTGAAAACAAAAGGGGCAGTATTTAATCCGAAGGGTAAAACATTAAATTCATACAGCCTATTATCAAATTGAAAGCGAAGGTACTTTTTAAAATCAGCATGAATTCGGACCAAAAAATATGCGTCTTTTAGATCAATTGTACTCATATAGTAATTCTTAGAAATAAGCTTAATGGCTGTACGTAGATCTTCAAGTTTAAAATGTGATGTATCGATAAACTTATTTATGCCTTTAGATTTAATATGAATCTCGATTTGCCGTTCGATTTTGGAACTAAAAATATAGGGGACAAGAATTGCTCAGCGCAGGGTTTACATTCTGCGATGGCTCCTATGCAAAGCAGATCATTAATTGATCTTTCAATTTGAGCTTTCTCAAAAAAGGAATAGATTCTGTTGATAGGAATAATGGTCTGGTTCACAGGCCTTGAAAAAGGGATTTGATAACCGTCCATGACAGAATGTTTTTATCACTCGTCAAAATTGACCATTGGTCGCGAAAGTAAGATAGCCTACCGGCGTATTTTACCGAGTCTATCGGCGGCGGTTGCGACTCCGATCTTGACGCGACGATTGTTTCGAAGAGTTGTCTTGATGACTCTTGTATGGAGGCTCCTTCGTCCTTTGATTCCCCTTCGGCCTGTGGCTCAGGGGAGGACCGCGCCAGTTTAAATTTCTCTGGTGCGGTTTATTTTTATTCTTCATCACCGGCTTCCTGCTGGGTGTATAGGGAGTGAATTTTAAGTCGGCTCCTGACTTCGTGATAGCTTTTGCTGCCCTTAATGCTTCCGACAAATCTTCACTGAAAAGGAATTTGTCTATCTTTGTTGCTTGCAGCTGATCTTTTAACTCCTTTTTCAGATTATACAGCACAAAGTTCCTGCGTGTGACAGAATCAGAGAACTGACTGTCACACAACAGTTTGATGGCGTCCATGAGAAGTTTGATTTGTGTCGTATTTTTTGGTTCTGAAGAAATCAGTAAGGTGAGCGCTTCAGCTAAACATGATGTTGCGGAGGCAGTTTGTCTTTGTTTGAGTTCGATACCTTTGTCTCTTTTGTGTACAGTCTCTGAGATGGCAGCCTTCACCTCAGGGTTGAGAACGGGGGCATCAATTGAAGTGCAATTTGCTGGAGGTAGCAACATTTCCATGCGCTCTTCCTTAGATAAGCCTGTCGTAGCTATGTGCTGCAGGCGTATTGCAAGATCGGAATGAATATTCATACCGTATACTTTGGTCTGAGAGGGATCCTCCCCTAGTAATTCCAACAGTTCAACGTCCAGTTCCAAAGCTACAGGTGACGCTTCTTGCAGCGGCGGCGTGGGCACCAGCAGTGGCACTGTGGCACTAGTTGAAGGCTGAGGTTCAGCGGTTCTTGTTAACGGTTGTGGATTGACGTCGGCGCCTGCCGTTGTTGTAGGCATGTCTGAAATCGACATTAAACCGTTTTAGGTATTTATTTAGGTAAAGTGACAGCCCCAAAAGCTGACCGCATTACCGTGCCTAGTCTGACGGTTTTATAACTCAAGTTAATAAAGTGACATTCCCTGAAAATGCCCGCATTACTTTCGATAACAGACTAATCCTGGATACAGAATTGTATGTACCTTTAATAGTAAAGTAACAGTCCCACAGACTATTCGCAGTACTATATAATAATCGCAAAGTGACATTCCCAATTAATGCCCGCATTGCACTTGTTCAATAATCACGTTCTAGCGAAGTGACAATCCCATAGATTGCCCGCAGCACTAGTCAACTACGTGAGAGTAATGTTCGTAAAGCGTTAATAAGTGATAACCCCTCAGGTTAACCGCAATATTACTTTTTCGAACATGTGGGTAGATGAAAAATATTTACCTTCAATGCATAGACGCTCGGCCTGGGGCGGCGCTGCCGCCGTGTCACGTCTACACGATCTTAACCTTGAACGTGAGCGCGATGATTTAGAACTCGAGGTTGACGAAGAATGTGACGATGAGTCCGACGATGATGAGGATGATAACCGCCTCCCTGTTGATCTATGTCGATCTCTGCAGCGTCGTGCACGAATTAATTTACGCTCTAACTTTTTGAATTTATGTGCAATAGCTTCATAATTCTCTTGTACTGATCGAGAACGTTTTCCCATGGTCAGAACGAAACGATGCACAACAAATATTACAAATTTAGCAGAAAATGCGCTTAATGGCGAAGCACTGAATGTGTGATGAAGCTTGCTGGGGTTGTCAGCCGAAGGCAGAAACAGATAAAAAAAAAAAAACCTCTCAAACACAGTGCAAATGGCGACACCGTATGTCTACTACATGTAATCTCTATGCTAATCTCGAGGACAAAGCTGAGTATAATTCGAATAATTTGCATCTTAAATAATAATTATTATTATTATGATAGCGTTAACATTGTTCATTCTTTACATAAATGTACTTGGAATTAAGTTTTAATTCACAGTAAGCTATGCTAACTATCTTGCGTGATAAATAGGCTACAACGTTGAATAATTATGTCGTTGTTTTAATTGAATAGGTACTTAGATGTACAATTTTTAATGTCTGTTAAATAAATGATAATTTTTTGCTACTGTTTTAAGTACCTAATTAGTATCGTATAGTTCTTAAAATAAGCCAAACCATTGTTCTTTTCATGATGCTGTTGGCCAGTCGAATAAATCCTAACTTCTATCACTACATTATAACACAAAGTCCTCCGCCGCGTCTGTCTGTCTGTCTGTTCGCGATAAACTCAAAAACTATTGCATCGATTTTCATGCTGTTTTCACCAATGTATAGAGTGGTTCTCAAGGAGGTTTTAGTATATAATAACCGACATCCACGTGGGCATCAGCTAGTAATATTATAAATGCGAAAGTGAATTTGTTTGTTTTGCTTTCACGCTAAAACGGCTGAACGAGTTTTGATGAAATTTGGCACAGGGGTAGACCATGACCTAGAATAGTACACAGGATACTTTTTATCCTGATATTCCCACGGGATCAAAACTTACGCAGGTCAAACCGCGGGGCACAGCTAATAAACACTTACTAATATTAAAATGCGAAAGTAACTTTGTCTGTCCGTCTGTTAGTCTGTTACCTTGTTACGCTTCAACGGTTGAACGGATTTCAATGGCACAGAGGTAGACCATGACCTAGGTTAGGGCATAGTATAGGACATACCTTATCTCGGTAGGTTCCCGTGTGATATTTTCCGACCTTCACACGGACAAGCCGCGGGAAAAAGCCGGTAGGTAGTTAAAAACAATAATTCATAACTACAGCCTTCATAGTTTATTTGATGGCAAAATACTATTGAAGATTTTAGGGTTTTTTTTACTAATTAAAAATGTAACACAGTGTAGACAGCCAGTCCCAAGTCGATGACATCCCTATCTCAAAGCGTAACTACGAGGAAAACTCGCAGAAAACTCGACAACGTCCCGCGGGTGAAAACTCCTCGATTTAGCTAAATAATGTCGGACGTGATAAAGTCACATCAACCCCCTACTCCCTTAGTTGACTCCAGCAATTTGCGAGGCCTGATAAGATTCACACTCTTAGCTTTTTTTTCGTATAAAAATACAACTCAAATTTTCTCTTCGGAGTATTTAAGCACTAGCTTCTGTCCGTGACTTCTCCCGCGTGAAATTTCTTATACCCCCGACACACCGCGTCGCATTGCATTGCCTGCCTGCGCTATAGATAGTTCTTCGTTTTCGCTTACCGTTCTTTCTGACTTTTTTTCTTTTTGCCCGGCTCCTAAGGGTCTTAACGTGATGTTTAATAACCTATAACCTTCCTCAAGAATTCGGCTATCAAATGCAAAAAGATTTTTCAAAACCGACTGGTAGTTCGAGAGATTAGCGCGTTCAAACAAACAAACAAAAAATTAACTCTTCAGCTTTATTATTAGTAGACATATAGTTAAGCATTAAATATAATTCTCTTGGCGAAACAAACGACATCACAAGAAATGATAAAATAGTAAATTATGTGGAGGGCTGAACACCTGCATAATGTCCCCGTCAATCATACAGGTGCGTGAAATTGAATCTCATGAGCGCAAATCACACAACCCTCTATTACCATACGCGATGGTGTCACTCACCTTAACAAAAACCAACAATGTAAAACAAACCATATTTGTATCATCATAAAGTCTGTTTTATATTTACTGAGTGGATTTCACTGTATGATAAACGGACCGTATTCACTCGTAATATATTTCATTTTTGTTTAGGGCCGCAATTTCGTCTTTAGGTTAATAATATACAGTATAGTCTGTGTTTAAGCTGTGGTTATTTCTTATTTAATTCACCTCATTCGTTCATTGCGTTCATTCAAATGGGATTGCCACATCACTAAAGTAGGGAGTTTAATTATGAATTCATTAGGTCTGACTACGGATTCTGTACCTAAATGGAACTCATGAAAACCAACAAGAGACAGATGTTTCAATCTCAAATTTGGTTTGAGATTGAATAATTGAATCGTTATTAGTACCTATCAAAAACTTGTTTGTCCAGGATAGAAAATCCGACTGCTTAACTAAAATAGCTACATTTATTAAAAAGCATAAATAATGTGCTCTTAGTTCAGTCTAATGCTTTATTACAATTATTTTTATTATTAAGTAACTTTCACTTATTGGTCATGATAATTATGAACAAATCAGGGTTTTCACCTCATAAACAAAAGGGAGTTGAACCCAAAAATTAAGGGCTAGTGTGACAACCAGGCGGGTAATTGGATCACACACTTACAGTAACAATGACTTTTCATTTTGACAGTTCAACAAAATTTATTGCGTTATTTACGTTGTTGAACATTATGAAGCAATGAATTAGCATTTAGGATGCAGTTTTATTGTTTACTCTGTCTACTCTCATTATCAATACCAACCAGTCTGATTCACCTTGGTAGGAATAAGTCGCACAAATCTCGTTCTAGTGACCATGCAGATTTTAATAATAATTTTATTATGATCAGTTGATTGTCGCGAACTGACACAGAAAACACGACCTGCTCGAGTTTTATTGCACGTACTCAGAAACACAAAGAAAAATGTATATAACTAAGCGTCTAAATAAAGTAGAAACTCGTTTAATAACGTTCGGCGATCCATTTAAGTGTACTTCCGAGGTGATTGTTGTTATAACTGGGAGCCCGGGAATACCTGAGTTCTACAGAGAGTTTGCGGAGCAATTGCATCGTTGTACTCAACTACCCGTCTGTGTAATCGGTAAGCGATTTTGATCCAGACATTATTTGGAACCTCTTATACATTGTTAGAAAACCAATAAGTTTCGGGCGCATGCTGGCCACTTGTATTAACAGGAAAGTGCTGTCTCGTCTCTAGTAATGTTAACGAGTATTGTTGAGTAATCGAAATTCGAATCGCATCATACAATTAGGTCAAGTGATGTGTAAAATAACACGTTATCTGTTATGATATTATAAATGCAGCTACATTTTACTAGCCCGATAGAATACCAGTAGGTACCTACCTCCAATTAGGTTGACAAGTTTATTTACCATCCTCCATAGACCATAGACACTCCAGAATCTGAAGGGTTTAAACAACGCGTATTTAGTAAGTACCTATCTATATTTTTAAATTTTCAGGTCATGCTGGCCACGACGACATCGAAAATGAAAAATATCCACGAATATGGACCTTATACAACATAGAAGGACAAATAGAACACAAACTGGAACTGTTAAATAATTACTTTGATAAGAAGACCAAATTGCATCTCATTGGACATTCAATTGGAGCTTGGATGCTGACGGAACTCCTGCACAAGAACGAGTACCTAACAGAAAGAATCTCTTCAGTAAACTTATTGTTTCCAACGCTACAAAAGTTCTCAGCTACCAAAAATGGAAAACTCGTAAACAATTTCGTGAGATACCTGCATAGAATTATACTTTTATTCTTGTTTATTATTCAGTTAGTACCAGCAATTAGGTTGCTTGCCATAAAGTTGTATTTATATTTAAATTCGTTGCCATCGAATTATGTGAAGCGGGTGACGATATATCTTAATCCGATGCTGCAGGAAAAATCAATGCTGTTAGGTTATGAGGTTATGGACCGAATACACGAGCTAAACACCGCTGCTATTAACAAAGTAAAGCATATGACTAATGTATTATACAGCGAGGAAGACGCATGGGTACCGATGCATCATATAGAAGATTTAAAAAAGTTCGTACCACACGTTACGTTGAAACGAGTTAATGTAGAACATGCTTTTGTGTTAAAATCCTCGGTACTAGTGGCTAATGTTGTGGGCAATTTAATTAACAACGGAAATACTGTGATGCCCAGTTAAAAACTCTAATTAATTCATTGATTTTTTTTCTTGATAACCATATACTTCAATTAATTTTTTTTTAAGATGTATCTAAATTATATAATTATTTTTGTGCCAACCATGTTATGAAAATAAAATTCGAACGTAAAACTTATAGTTTTTCAATTAAATAATACCTTTATATTGAACGATTCCTTTTAGAATACACCATACAGATAACATGAAAATAGGAATACTGCCAAAAATATCGCTGCACATTATCAGCGGAGTATAGCGTCAGGTATAATTCGAGCCACGTGCTGAACACCCATTCGTTGAAATTTGGTGCAAATTGAGACACACAACACAAACAACATACATCACACTTTGTCACACTTTGACAGATGCAAAACTGATTGCTTTCATCTATCAAATTCTCATTTACTTTTTTTAATGTCTTTTTTCTTAACTTGACAGAGCCGTTCTTATTTTTTGGGTATTCTTATTTTGATTTTTTCTGCTTTCAAAGGCTTTCAATTTGTATGTTGTTTTGTGTCTTTTGCTAAACAAACAATTTATTTTTAAAATAAATAGATTAGAGAGTAGAAAAGTATTTTTTTTATCACTCACTCTTCACTTCTTGTTTTGATTTTACCTGGACCTTCATACAGACAGCGGCTGGTAAGCTCTACTCCACTTAGCTCATAACTCAGAAAATCTTAAAACCGAAACCTCGAAACGATCAATTGCACTTTTCAATTTTTACGGGATTGATACACATTGATCGTCTACCAAATGCAATTGAAGCGATTGCCAATATGACTACAATATTGCAATTGATCGTTTCGGGGACCCTTTATAAAACGCTGAGAATTAAGTTACAAGCTATATAAGGTAGGTAAAGATAACTTTAAAAGATATTTGATACTTATTACATAAAGCGTAATAAAGTTGCTCAGTAAACATAGTTACTTGGAGATGAATAAAAGCGTTTGACAAAGTTGGATCGCAACAGGTCCCTTCCAAGAGAGCATATTGTCAATTTCCCATATTGTGAAGTTCCAAACAACAATTGAATCGGGGTCTCGACGTCTCGCCTTCAATCGGATCTAAAGGACTTTATCTTCGATATAAAACAGAGGTAGTTCTGTCACGTAAATCTACTATAGGTACCTATGTATGCACGAGTGGGGAATCCAATATATTTTTAGTATATAAATTGGTTACATACATATAGCGGTAGGTGTTTCTTTTTCTTTCAACCCTTGATCAGATTGGTTATTTGCTGCTTGTGTTTTGTAAGGGTAATCCAGAGCTCAACAAAATGTATTGATGTTTACGAAATCACTACTTTCCTAAAATGATGCCAGATTGACAGATTAGATGATTAAAATGAGGTCACTCTTGATTCAATGTAGCCGATTTACTTTATAATATCTCGAACCAATTTCATTGTGCTTTTAAATCAACTTTTTGTTTTTTAAATATTCACTGCAAAATCAGCCGGTCCATTCTGTAAACACTTCACCGTGAAAGCTTAGGTGAAGTGAGGTGTCAATCCCTAGCGTCAGGTGGAGTGAAGAGAATACCACTACAATACCTAGTGCCATTCAGTTAAAATCTCTCTATAAGTGAAGTGAGTTTGAGCGGGAATCCGGTGTATGCGAGAAGAACAGAACCGGTCGAAGTGGCGGTGCTTGGGGGGGGCCTATGTCCAGCAGTGGACGTCTTTTAGCTGAAATGATGAGTTTGAAGTGAGCTGTCAAAACCTAGATTCCCTAGCTAGCGTCAGTTCACATCAAGCTCACTTCACATTTTCACGGTGAGATTTTTACAGAATAACCCGGGAGTCGCAAACATTTTCCGCTATTCACTTAGTTCAGACTTCCTACATCGTCTCTCGCCACAAACAGCTGTGGAAACTAGAATCAATAATGAATACAGTATTCAATTGACCAGGATCCCGGCCAGTGTTGGCGGACGCTCGCTTACATATCGCAATGGATATGCTAATGCTGTATGTCCTGAGCCGATTACACGCAAACCCACTTGCTGGTGCGTCTTGATTATTAGCAAGCATCCTGTGCCAGCCAACACTTGACTGTATACGTATGTAAACAGAGCATGGTAGTGATGTACAATGATCGAAATGCTTAACGATAAAACATGTTTGAAAATGAAAATGGTCGTGTCGTTATATTAATGGTAATTTGCTGTTCTTTACATACTACCTTGTCCATGATTTTTATTGTTGTTAGAAACAAACATTTTTGAATGAGAAACGTATTTCGAATAAATAAATTATTGCACCCAAATACTGGGAAATGTGTATTTATTTATTAAGTATTTAAAAATCTATTTTCGTTGTATATTAAAATTTAATATTGGAAATTGTACCGTCATTCGTACTTCTGGAACGTTTTCCTTTTAATATAGGTAAAACTTTTTTTTTTCACGAAGCTTAATAGAAAATTGAACCGTGAGCTGGATATAATGTTGATATTCGTTTTTCCCGCCGTGCATCGTATCACGATGCTACATCGTGTCATGAATTTTTACGATACACGCCGTAGATTTCCACGACACGACATCGCATCGTGGCACGACGTCGCAACGAGCTAAGATGAGACATTATGAATTTTAATTTCAATCTGGCTAACAACTTCAATTTAAGCAAATACCTTACTACCCTACGTTTAAAAAAAGAATATCCAGCATAACTTTCGCTGTATCATAAGTTTCGTGCCAGTGACCGCCAACTATATGAAAAGTTTAGTCAGCAAAGAGGCGAGTGTGGTTTTCATTAGACACCGTCATTTGCATGTTATTCATTAGCCGGCAGAGGGCGTTGCGCTCGCCGACGAGCACGCCCTCTATGCTCGGAAATAGTCGGAAAAGTACAGCGTTCTCTGTTTGACCAAGCCACTTTGACTTTACTGTGAATAGAGGAACAGTTCTCTTAGTTGATAACATTGTTGGATTATTTGATACTAGTTTTACCATATTATGGTGACTATAAGAAGTTCCATAACGACTATTAATTGCGGAGGTCCCTGAGAAGAATGAGAAGACAGCCAGAGATTGATATTTGACCAAAAACTTGGGTACAGGTTCTGATCTCTATCCCGAAAGCAACCTTCGCATCGTAGTTTCCGGCGAATCACTCATTTAGAGTTTCACCCTGCCAGGGTTGCGGGAAAGTCCGAAAGGGATACCGGGACCTTGGCAACAGGCAACTGAAGGAACACGGGTAGGTTTTAGTCAGTAAAAGTCTGACACGCCCTTTCGCTCCGCCCAGAGCGGGAGTCATCTGATGATTTCCCAACCTCAAAAAAAAAAGGGGGAGTTTCACACTCGGCTGACATCGTCCAAATGTTTACACAGACTTTGCAAATTAAAAGAAAAACATAGTAAAACAATTTAAAAATTCAAACTCCTCGTACAGATACCGACCGCATTCAGTTCTCGGCTCTGCAGATTCTCTTTGTAAATGCTCGCAAAAAATTCTCGCATTAGACCCCGGAATGTTCTCGAACGATTAGACGAGTGAACTAGTTGCTCAAACCAGGGCTTGAAATACCGTTAAAAATATGGTATCGTTACAGCCTTCTGATGCGGGTATCGTTAACTAATAAATAACGTTATATTATTTACCGTTATATTTGGCACATTTTACCGTTAAACATACGTAACGTTAAAATCTAAGGTAACGATAATTTTATCGTTATAATTAGTTTTGTTACCGTCGCTCTTGTCCAATTGCAAAAGAATGTCAGATTGCATCGACGCTAAGACTGCCGTACGACTATTTGCGCGTTTAATAGATATTGGTGCCGATTCTCTTGTACACCGAACTAAACTAACTAAACTATCACTAAAATTCCTTACTTTTTACTATGAGAATTTTAGAGCTATTCTGCCAAAAAAAATCTCTAAATTTAAAAATTATTTTGACAGAACTAAAATCGAATTTGACAATCGCGACTCCACTTGGTACCTACTTGTTTGCCTACCACGTGATTTTTTTTGAGCCGGAGAAGCGCGCAATTTGGTCGTCTCGACGTATTTTTATATGGAATTTTTCACTTTTTGGAAGAAAACAAAAAAATTAAATTACCAATATGCAGAATATTACGGGTTTGCGGGTTGCAAAGGGGGTCAAAATTTTCATTATTTTTGCGATAGGACACACCGTTTTCGAGATATAAGCAAAAGAAAATAAAAAAAAAGATACAGTACCGTTTTGCAACTGAATTCGAGGTGTCGCTTTGAATTTTAGTTCATGACATCTAATTTTATTCCACACATTTTTAATCGTGATTAAAAATAGTCAGAGTTAGTTAGAGGATTTTAGATATAGAACAAAAATTTTGGTTGAAACGTCAAATTCAGAATAGCATTTTCACTAAATTAAAACTCAGTGCCATCTTAGTGCTGTCAAACTAAATTATAGTTAAGTTGTGTCACTTTAGTCTATTTTCAGAATAGGAAATCGTCGTTTGACAGGAATAAACTAAATTTTAGTGATTTTTAGTTTAGTTTAGAGAATTTGTGACAAGAGAATCGGCACCAATATCTTATCATTGCTATTCTGTGTTGTGCTTGTACTTGAGAATATACTTGGTTGGTTGGTCCACCGTGTTCTGTAAGCGCGTACGACTGCCGTGAGCGGTGAGAGATATGAAGACGACAAACGAAATGGCAACAGCGCCGACAGGGTGTGAGAGTGAGAGGGGCGCGCGCGCACGCAGGCCGCGGCCGCCTTTGAGGCGGGCTGGCAACGTCGCTTAAAATAACAAAATAATACCGATAATTTTTTACCGCTATTTTTACAATAACGTTAAAAATACCGGTAATTTTTACCAAAAATGTTAACGTTATTATTATGTTATGCTACTAAGTAACGCTACCAAATTGTACCGATATCGAAGTATCTCTACGGAAATACCGTTACTTAACGTTACTTTTAATGTGAATTGGTATCGTTTTCAAGCCCTGGCTCAAACTCCATTCTTAGTGGGTAACTGACGGTTAGGCATCGCAGAATGCAATAACAGCGTATACGTGGTCTGTGGCAGTAAGTTTGAGAGGTGGGCTGCTTGCAAATGACCGTCGGCGGGCTCGGCAGGCATCTCATGAAACTGTCATCGTAACAACTTGCTGTTTTCGAGTTCCTAAGTTTTGGACTATATTTTTGCGTGATACTTACCTTGGTAAGCTTATGTATGTAGGTAGATAATAAGAGCATTTACCTATGACTGAACCCTGTAATCCATCAGAAGTTTGGGGTGTGTACATCATAAGTGTACATACCTAAAATTATAATTGACGTGGTATTTGAATATTGATATAACATTGGCATTGAAAAGCAAATAAAATACCACGCAAAATAATTAATTCCTAAAAAAAATAACGCTTTAAGGTTCGTGCAAACTGGCGCGATATCGCGGGCGTGACAGGCAGCGCTACCCTAGTCGCGCCCGCGATATCGCGCCTATTTGTGGGAGCCTTTATATTTCATCGTTTTCATTCATCATCTATAATTAGATATTATTCGACGACATTACTATAAAAACCTAATTATTTAACATTGAAATGTTTAAAAAACACTCTCTAATCAAAATAAATGTCACGTAAATAACATTTAAAATAATTACTGTACACAATAAATCAGTTTCTTTTCAATTTTCTACTATTTCCAAGGTTTTGTTAACATGAAACTGTAGCTGTTTTAATGGTTTATTTATATTTCGAGACCTACTATTATATTGTAATAAATTATAATTATGAATGCCTGTGACACGCGATTGAATTAAAAACCCGAAATTAAATTAACACTAGGTTACGGCTAGTTTTGTAAAGATGAATTAATCAAGGAGCGAATTATAATATGAACTAGCTGCGCCCTGCGGTTTCACCCGCGTAAGTCTTGATCACGAGAGAATATCGGGATAAAATGTATCCTATGTCGTATTCCAGGTCATGGTCTACCCCTGTGCCAAAATTCATCCAAATCCGTTCAGCCGTTTAAGCGTGAAAGCGTAACAAACAAACTCACTTTCGCATTTATAATATTACCGCCTTACTAATAAACGTTGTATAGCGCCTGTATAGTTACACAACGGTTTGTCTTCTTCTTTCAAAAGTCAAATTACTTTTGAAAGAAGAATACAAAGCGTTGTGTAACTATACAGGCGCTATACAACGTTTATTAGTAAGGCGGTTAGTTAGTATAGGTATTGATTTACGGGCTTTATAATCTGAGGGCTGTGTTCTAAGATAGGCTTTGTCGCTTGTCCGATACTATCAAAATTTATTTTATTTATTTACTCTTACCACTTACATTAGTTTTTACAGGTGACCCAATACAACAATGTAGTCACAATTTTTACAGTCAGAGACATCACCCAAAAAACAATTAAACACCACCACCGGATTTAGATGAAATTTGGCACAGGGGTAGACCTGGACCTGGAGAAGGACATAGGCTATACTTTAGATCCTGGATCGCAGATGAAGTCACGGGCAACAGCTAGTATATAATAAAGTAAAAATAAAAGATGGCTGCCTCATGTCAGTGTTGTGGTTGTGGTTAAATAGAGACAGCCAAGTAAATCCCTAAGAATGTACTACAACAAACATATAAAGGCTCCCAAAAACAGGCGCGAAATTGCGGGTGCGACAAGGGTTACGCTGCCAGTCGCGCCCGCGATATCGTGCCAGTTTGCTCGTTTATTAAATTTACCAACGACACAGTTGCATCCATACCAGTTGCAGTTACAAAGACAGAGAACGTCGGGTCTGATAACCAATTCCCGGCATTCCAATTCCGACGCTATTCATAAAAAAGTACAGCAGCTACAACCCCTCAAAATATAATCGCTGATGGAAAATTCTGCAAAATGGAAGAAATTGTCTTTTGATTTGTAAGACTTCATTTGAAACTTGAGCCTTAATTAAAAATGACTGCCAAAAAGAAACTGGGACACTTGAAGGCTTATAGGATCAGATATTTATTTGAAGGGTTCTGGTGGAATGAGCAGCGCTTTGATTGCGTTGGCACCGCATCTGCATCACAAAGGCTACTCTTTTTAATTAGGTGACTATTTCGAAGTCGCCCCGCATACAAATGAACGAAGATTAGAGCGATTTCGAGGGCAGTTCACATTCTATTTTTCCTTTGACAGTAAATTTAAAGGTTCCGCAGTTTGTTTTTGTACATAATTGAACGGAAGGGTAGATTTGTTTTTGGATTTTCGAACTCATTAAGCGCCTCATAAATCCTCTTACAGCCTACCGGTATAGAGGCATGTTTGTAGTACTAGACGTAGGTACTGTAGAGTTCAGCACCCGATGCAGAACTTTTCGACAAAGAATCCTATTGGTTACCTTAAAATTATTGTCATCGATTTTTTACTAGTCGTAAAATAGATTACAAAGTTGCATAAATATATTAGCGAATAGACCATGTGAATTTCTGAATTAGGAGTATAATTATTATCAAACACATTACCTGTGACTTACGAAAATTTTTTTGCGAATAATACGTTGCCAGTGAGTTGTGGACCAGGGGTGCCTGCAATATGAACTAAAAACTATACATCCCTTCTATCCATCCCATCCAGGTAAATGTTTTTCTAAATCTTATTGCCTTCTATGAATAATATACAATATGCAAGGGTAAACACCGTTGTCACTCAAACCATGGGCTTAAATATAAAAAAATGATCCAGTAATAACAAATAAAAAACCTTATTTTCATTAAAAGATTTTAAAAAGTAAATATCCGTCACTGTCCCAATACTCATGGATACGCGTTCGAGAGAGCTGCGAAACAGCTGACGGCCCGTCATGTGACGTCCCGCGCGCCCCGCTCGCCCCCGCCAACCGCCGGCCGCCGTGTTGAGACGCAAGTTCATTGCCCTTGCGTGTAGGGTGAAATATTCTTGTGGAAAAATGTAGATTTTCTTTACAAAATGTAGGTTGTATTTTTCCATTGATTTTACGTTCTATAAGGGCAAACCAAATCACTGGTTTCAAGGATAACAGTGTTTACACTAACACCCTGTATTTTTTAAGTACTCACATTGGTTTGCCCGAACATCCCTTCAATAGCCAGACTAAAACAAACTCTACGTCACTACATTAGGTAAGTAGTATGGATGGTATGTACCAACTGTGAAGTGTAAATTCCCGGAAATCAGCTCACCTTTATAAATTCCAGTTCCTAGTTTTCGCGTTTAAACAACATAGTTGCTATTAATTTTAAAGCAACGTCCAACAAACAGACTAACTTGTGTACTTTACAACTATTCATATTTTCACTAGTTAGTAACCATATTTTACTAACGCCATTTGTTTTTGTGTATCAAAAGTTTGTTATATTGCAAGTGGTTTGATACATAGTAGGTTAATAACACTGAAAATATTTTTACTGAGAGAATGAACTTCCTTTATAAATGATATTTCGGTTAACAATTTCATGGTTCAAAATATATAAATCTGCTCGTAATTAGAGCCAATAATCGACAATATTATTTCGATATTTGCGTTGCTAAATTATGGGGCGAACAATTTTAAAATACACAGTGATTTTCAATTCACTGTTAACTTTTCAGGGCATGAAAGTACTCATGATTATGAGCAACTTTCACTATGAGACCATCTCTGAAAAATCGAAAAAAATATCAGCAGTTTCATACAAAAATGCAATATTTACCCGACGAAAATGTATGAAAAATTTGTACGGTTTTTGTTATTATTTTTTAGATGGTTCCATAGTGAAAGTTGTTTATAATCATGAATACTGGCACCTACTGAAAGGTTAACAGTGATTTAAAAATCATCGTGTATACAGTAGGCTACATACTTGCCCGTGTTATTATTGCCATCGAGACGCCAAGAACAAGAATATTATCTCAAAGAATAACGTAATATTTCAACAAATTCCCAAAGATTGTGTCTTAAAAATCACGAAACATTATTTAAATAAAATTTTATATTCTTGGCTCTTGGGATCGTGCAACGGAATGGCGAAGAATCGGGGAAGAATCAAAGATAAAACCTGTCAGTTTTGGGGCTACGAAGTGAGGAAGATTACTGTCACAAAAGAGGATTTGCCACTAGAATTCGCATTTCAAGTGTTATTTATTTACACCGGCTTGCGACGACTCCGTACCTAACACTTGGGGATTTTTGTGGTTGATGCGTTTCACGTGATTCTGTTAGTTCCTATAGTGTAACAATGTTTACCGTATATATATAGTAGATTCTTAGGCAGGTAGAATCGATTGACATACTTACATTACAGGCTTTTATATCCGTAATTCGTATGGTGTACTAATGTACACCATACGAATTACGGATATAAAATAATTATAAGTACCTACTCGTACTTTAATAAGTACGAGTATAATTATTCTAAAATCGGATATTCAAATAATAAGATAAAATCAGAAACCTACATACAAATCACTTTGTAGGTATTTTTAGGACACAACAATAAAACCTAAAGGTCATAGGAACCTATCAACAACTCCGCTTCAAAAGGATCACTTTGATCGGCTACAATATAAAAATCAACACATTATTATTGAAGCAGGTTCATATTTAAATTGGAACTTATGCAAGCCACACGTGTCTCGAATGGGGCTGTGCGAGCCAATTAGTGATGATAATGTGAAGACAATATCGAGCCGGGAAAGTAAAACATAACAAGCTGGGCGGATGGTTATGAATGGTGCACTCATTGTGCAAAAGGTTTGTGTTCTCGAGATCGCAGTGCAGTACTACTTTATTCGTTTTATTTATGATGTTATACTTATAAAAGAAGGTGTATGGTGTTTGGAAAAGAATAGGACAGTGTGTCCTATACTTTTCCGAGCACCATACACGCCTTCTTTGGAATTGACTGGAATTCACGTGCAAACGGATCTTTTTTTGATACGAGGAAATTTAAATGCGGAACTATACTGTGGCAAGCGAATTGGCTGTGACAGACGGACAGACAGCCAGCCAGCGAGCCAGGCAAACAGACACACAAGTGATCCTATAGGTAATTGTTCCGTTTTTTCATTCGGACGTACGGAAGCATAAAAACATCTATTGTATTTCGTTTAGTTTCCTTGAAAGCGTTAAAGCCAAAATATAATAGTAATAACCCATTTTTACACAAAAAATATATGATGATTGAATGTGAATTGATTTTTTTATGTGTCTATTAGCTGGAGGAGCTCGTGGGTAAGTAATAACAGCCGCACGGGTCGATCCATCAGGTTAAGCTACGCTTGCCGGAGTTGGTCCGTGGATGGGTGACCATCTTTACATATTGAGACTCCTCCGTGCCTCGGAAAGCACGTTAAGCCGTTGGTCCCAGCTGTCTTTTGTGGATCTTTGACTTACGTTACGGGTCGTCAGAAGCTCGAAAGTCTGACAACCAGTCTTACCAAGGGGTATCTTATTACCCAGTTACTGGGTTGAGGAGGTCAGATAGGCAGTCGCTCCATGTAAAATACTGATATTCAGCTGCATCCGGTTAGACTGGAAGCCGACCCCAACATAGTTGGGAAAAGGCTCGGCAGATGATGATGTGTCTATTATTAAGTATTTAGGTTATTACGTTAAATCACACGGTTCACGAATAAACGTTTTCAAGCATGCGCACGTCATCGAAATTCCTCACTATGGTTTCAAACAAGTTCTACCCCTTTGATACAAGTGTTTGTTGTGTACCACATCTATGCTTTCGAAAAAACTCTCTGTGAACACCTAAGCTCACAAGTTGCATTTTTCAAAGCCAGACCGCAACCGCACTTCCTAAAAAGACTAGTAGGAAAACTATCCGACGCCAATATTTCGTAGCAGCGAGATTACTGCCCACTAACTGTATACGTCAGTTTCAGCAAAAACTAAATTTACAACGTGTGCAAGACGGATGTGTGTTCCGTCTCGCTTGGAATAACTTTAAAAGATTAGAAAGTTTGCCTCGCATGCGGTGTTGTCCTGTTCCGTCTCTCCGCGGACACATTACGATACAACCAACCTAATGTTTACACATAAAAATAAAGTCACAACATTTGTTAGTTCTAGAAGTGTCCTTTTACACAGGTACGTGACTTAAAACCTTCTACATCTGTTATACGGTTCGTACCTAGCCGTATACTTACTTAGTTCGGTTACGTTTGCTTTTACGCGGATGTTACGATAGTGGAAAAAGGTGTTTCCTTTTGACCTTCTCGAAGATCCTGCTTTTAGTTCATTGTATTTTTTTTACCATACAATCCTACAGTGTTAATACTGGACAAAGGAAACTCCCTATTCACCTAGCAAAGTGTATTCCTGCTCTACAACCTAACATACGTCTAAGAGTTCACCTATTATGAGCGCAATTTCAAAATGAAATACCTCTCTATTCTATATTACACTTCAGCAAACTACCGAACCAATTTCAAGCATATTTTGTGAGGACACTTCATCTCAACCTACACAGTCTAGAACACAATTTGCCTAAGTGAGCAGTACTCTCACCCACGTGCCATTCCAGCAGTATTGCATCTTCGAGGAGCGTGCAACCTTCATGGCACGCTAGATTTGTTCATAATATTGCAAAGTAAAACTCCTTGCTCATAAATTGACGTCTTCAGAAGTCGGCGAACGGGCGAAGGTTCCGTAACTGTGATGCGTGAGAGCGGTGCACTATACCACTAGACAGGAAAAGGAAAACTCCAGTTTTTATACATTTACAAAGTAATTTCTATATTTATTTAGTGTTATTAAAATGTTTAAACCACTTACAATAATTAAAGACACAGTTTACATATACATATAAACATACACATAGAAGAGAAAACATAAAATTAAACTAAAGTTGAGTTTAAAATACATGCATGTTTCAAATTACAAGCACATGTACCAAGTGACCAAGACCACAGTATAAGTATGCCAAAGCGGAGGCGGAGTTATGTGCCCTGATAAAATTAGGTACATAACTCGTTCAACATACTTAAAATAGTTCACCAATTCAAATCACGGAGATCTTTTATGTGGAGATGTTCTATTAAAAACAAACTTTTTTTTGTTTCGGAACTCAGTTTAAAAAAAGTACAGCACTTCTGAAGTATATTTTGGAATGTCTTCCACTCCGCGGTTTTTATGTTTATGTTATTCGCAGTAGGAAACGATAAGAAAGCTCTACACTGTCACTGTATCCTTATTTCAGCTCGGTTTATATTTCATAAATGCCAATACAGTGGCGGCGCTTTGAACATCTCTAGTCTCTACAAAGAGCGGTGCATTAAATTGCCATTCAATAGTTATTTCAATGATTTTAAAATGTCGGCTGGCTTTTTACCACGAATGAAAGGAAGTCTTCTTACCACAAATATTGTAGACTGTAATTCGGGAACACTATTGTATTTAGGTAATTGATTTTGTTAAGATTTCGGGTGCTTTAAGTAAATAAAATAAAAGTAGTCTCAAAAGAAAGCAAAAGAAATTCTAATTACTCTTTTAATATTGTATTGAAACTATTTACCTAATATATTCGCTTTTTTGAGAATGTTCTTCGACATGTTTCTGTAATAAAACATAATTCAGGATTCAGTAAGTTTAGGTGACTTTCCATTGGCACAAAAAAAAATAGTCAAAACTACAATAAATAAACAACTTTTATCAATAACAATTCATATACTTATTCAATTCAGCATAGTATAATTTCAGTCATTATTTATTTTTACCTGCACGATACATCGAATTCACATCAAAAACCGACGTCTACTATAAAACCACAATAACATCATAAATCAAACAGTGTTCACGCAAAATGAACTCCGACGACACCCGAACATGCATCCCTCCACGGCTCCACCATATTGATAACAACGATCATGCCACATCACGGGAATGGGATTCATTCCAATAATGTAACTTGGGCAATAACAGCCAGGTGAGCGGATTACCGTTACGCACACATCGCCTGCGCATATATCAATATGAAAGATAAATAATTGCCTTCTTCCCCTAAAATTGTCTCCGCGGCGACGTTTATTGGTTTGTTTGCGAAGAAAGTTGGCGCCGTATTCTACCTGCGTTATTATAGCTAAGCGAGTGCTACATTTATCGACAGGCGATATTAAATTTGCCTTTTTTCATTCCCTTGGCTATTATTTTCTCGCTTCTTTCGTTCGCTGGAAATGACTTAACGTTGTACGAATGCAAATAAACTACACCTTTGTGTTTTGTTATTCGGACGTGAAATAATTTCTTTCTCTCCTTCTTTGTTGTGTTTTTCGCATCTTATTTCTTACAAGACAATTGGTTCTGACTGCTGAGTTTATATAAAAGCAGGCCAAGTGCGCATCGGACACAATGAAGGGTTCCGTAGTTGGGATGAATTTATCCCAAGAACCAACTTAACTTTGTTGTAGGATAGGATCTATTTAGGTAATTAATAGTTTGTTGTGTTATTTATAAAATAAAAGATAATAAAAGAAAATTAAAAAAAAAACTTTGTAGTTGAAAAAAGTTCCCCCATACATCGTAACATTTTTGATTGATAAAGCTACAAATTATCGATTTTCGGGCTTTTTCCCTTACTTGTGCAGTGAGACCTTGTTTCTTTCTAGGATTTGATGTTTTGGGAGTATCAAATGTAGCATAAATGACCATATTTTTGTATTGCGTTGACTTCGAGGCTTGATTTTTTTAAAGCTCTAAGGGACCGTAGACCTAAGTATTTGATATTCATTTCAGCATGATACATCCACGCGTTCTTGAGAAAAAGGGTCTTGACAGACTGACAGACAGGCAGACAGACGGACAACGAAGTGATCCTATATGAGTTCCGTTTTTCTTTTTGAGGTACGAAACCCTAAAAATACGAAAGAACTGCATTGCATAACATAGCTAACTGTTATGGTAATTTACTTGTTGTATAAAATCAAAGGGTTACATTTTCTGATTGGAATATAAAACCTGTTACATGAAATAATGTCTTTCTTTGTTCTAACTTCACAAGCTTTTCTCATAGAAGTTTGATATTGAGAGTAACAATTTAAATTAATAATAAATAACAAAAGAAACTAAAAGTCAAACAACAAACCATAAACATGTCAAAAGAAAAATAAATCAGAAAATGGCCATTTAATTATGTTTATCGGAGTAAACTGAAACTACGCGACGGAGTATAAAGAAGTTAAATAAAATAAGGTTTCCGTGGGGAGGTGAGTACAGAGTGAGACGTCCAGAAAGTTCGGCAGGTTAGCGATAAATCGGAATTTATGTGGGCGCCGCGCCCGCGCCCCGCCGCCGCCGCCCCCCTCACGCCCCGCCAACGTCGCGCCGCGCTGCATAACAACACGCGCTAAAAGCATTGCTGCTCACCCTTCAACTTTACTTACCTACATCACAATAGTTTAGATACAACCCATTTAATTAATTGTTTTACAACATAAGCTGTGCCGTATATTTAATGAAAAGCTGGGCAAATCATTGTTAGGTTTATTGTTTTGTTTGTGAAGTGTGGGTTGTTGCAAAACATGATGGTATTATTGTGCGCTATATGCTGGTGCTACGATATATATATGAATTGACGCGGCGTAGTATGGCGTAGCAAGAGTGCAGTGTTCTGCCTACGCTGTAGACAATCAAGTCACTACGCGTAGTCTTCATCTCTTTTTTATTTGAAATCTTTGGTGTGATTGCAATCTTTGGTGTGACTTTTTTCCAAAAACATATGTGTTCAGTAAATTTTGCATGAAATCCTACTAATATTATAAATGTGAAAGTTTGTGTGTTTGGATGTTTGTTACTCAATCACGCAAAAACGGCTGAATGGATTTGAATGTGGCAAACAGACAGTTTATAGCCTGAATTAACACATAGGATACTTTTTATCCCGATTTTCCCATGGGATCAAGACTTACGCTGGTGAAACCGCGGGGAGCAGCTAGTAACATAATAATTTCTTCGAATAACAGATCGATTATCCAAAATTCGCAATTTTATTATTACTCATACCCAATTTTCTGGAACCGCGTAACACAGGGGAATATGTCAGGGTTGTAAACTTTGTAACAAATATCACAGTGTGAGTAATGTACAGGAAGTCAAGAACAAAGTAGTAATATGAAGATGTCGCGACGTGCCGGCCTGACCGGAATCAATTGATCACAAAGTAGCAAGTAGCCACTGAAAACAATAAAGCCATCGCTAACGCAACCGGGTACGCAGACCGGGTACTAACTCGCTCTGTAAATACTTACATTGTTCCTATTTCCAACTACCTGTGATTCACTGCCTGTACACAATGGTACAAGATGGATCAAGTAGAAACGCAACCATGGGTCTATATGTTTCTGACACAAACGAGTCCGCAAAGGAAAGTTTGTAGGTACCTACTACAGGGAATATTTGATCTGGCAATTCGATTTTAATTAAATACCAAGTCATTAAATAGCGAGTAATATATTTTTTCCTTGGGTTTTGTCAAACAAGCCAGTGTATTGTGTCTCTATGTAAATGCGTCATCGTGATTCACACCAGTTGAGGTGATATCTAAGTTGTAACGGGAAGGAGCCGTTGTTTTATGTATGAGGCCTTTTCAATTCATTTGGACGATATACTCTTGTACCTTTGTCCCTTCCGGGTCAGTTATTTATTGCTGGTATTTCGTACTAAATCTACCAAGTGCGTGTATTTTCATGAGAATCCCCCGGTCGTTCGTCGCAACCAATACAAACGACAATCTCGTGGCTATTGTCCGCGTTCAGATTCCTGAAGCGTGCGAATCTACATAACTAACGCACACCCCTTCGCGAAGCCAAACATAGATGATACCGAGTGTACGTACTTTTACCAATCACGCGCCTGGCATCGTGTGAGATTAGAGATGTAACGGGGCGAATAAATTGAACACCTTACAAGAGCCGGCATCTAACACCTGCCCTTGAATTATACGCACGTTATACACACGTTTGCCGCTCCATCACACGCGCTCCGACGCATAAGAAATTACTGAAATCGGAGATGCGCGTCGCCGTTTATTCGTATGGCACCAATAAAACGCTTCATTGTTCAAAATTGACATTCATGACGGCCTGCATCTAACTATAAAGCAATATAAAATATTGTGCGACATGAAACTTCATGGTAGTACATAATTTGAAATTCATAACACGTGCAATCGTGAGCGCCGTTCAGCAAAATAGGAAGTGTAATAAAATATTTCTGACTGAAATGCTATAACTGAAATAGAGTGCATGCGCCGTAAAATTCACAACACCGTGGCATCCTCACAATACTGTGATATTTTTATTGCTTTACAGCTCTTCATATTAATAGACCGTATTTTATATGGCTACGTGTACACCCAGTTTTGAAACGTGATCGAATATATAAAGAGGATTCCGTCGGCTTCGTTTTATATTTCCGCACGTTGCGTAATATGAACATGCCCGATTCAATAAATAGCGTATACTGAAGTAGGTTGAGTAAAGAATAAAATCAATTAAGTAACGTATAATAAAACTATTGTGCACGTCGCTCGCTCGGTAGCAGTCGTTGGTACAGGGTGTACCTACAGCGACACGACGTCTGTACGAGTACTTTATTTGAACAGATGGAAGTGTACACGTAAGGTAAGGATTCCCTTCCCCGCCAATATGTTTCAATTTAAACTAAGCCGCTTGTCGATACGAGCTCGCTCCGGAATATCTTCCGATTCCAACTGGATTCCAAGATAACAAAAATAATGTTGGAAAAAACTACCAGATGACGATACCTACACAGTATTTGTAAATAAAACAGTGGTGAATAAAGATGACTGGAGCGACTGTTGTTCCGTTTGTATCACACCTAAATGTTATACCGAGCTCTCATGTTCCATAGCTTTTCAATGGAGTTCGTTTCAGTAGAATAAGTACCTAGAGTACCTGAACACTTCAAGGATGCTAAAACTGTGTGTGTGCTCAATCGAATCGTTCGGTATATAGCTTGAGATCTAAATTGCGAGGCTTTAACGGTGAACTTTGCTCGAGGAAATAAAAATTTCGTACGACAAACAAGCAATCAGCAGCATTTGCGAACTCGCGCTAAGCAAACACGGCGGCGCGGGCCCGCCCGGCCAAGTGCTTGTCAAAGACTGCTCCAATTCTTCTACTGTATTTTTTTAACCAAATCGTATCGGACCATCCTTTAGAAGCTTTAAGCACCTTTCTTGCTTGTAAGGAGAGAGATAAATTGTTCCAGTGGTCACGCTGGAAGCTGGATTTTAAAATCGATTTTCTACGGATCGTCAGTCGGCACTTATTCCAAACCAAGTAGGATAAGGTTTTGTTCCGAAATAAATGGTAAAATTATATCTGTGTTTTGCTTGTGAAATTGCCCTGTAATATTGTACGTTTTCTATAAACACAACTTTTCAAAATTAGAACAGCATGATGATATTGTTTCATCTCCCGCGCTCCAAATTCAAATCCAGGAGGTCGACAAAGTCGGTATACATAGTCAGTAGCTCACACAAAAGATTGTTCTGCTTTGACTGTTTTGAACGAAACTTTCGGACTTTATCGTACAGACTCAGTGAATCAGTCGAGTGGGGACTATTCATGCGTGAAGGTAAAAAGGATTTGGTAAACAACATTTCTACGATAAAAGTGATGAAAGATTGTATTTTTCTACATTTTACTCGGTAGAACTTAACGGCTTCGCTTTTGAAAATATCGAGATTGAAATAGAATTGAATAGAAGCACATTTGTTCGGTATAAAACACAACCGGCAAAATGAAAGAATTAGAAGGATATTTATACTATATGACCGAAAATACAAACATTTACCTACCTTAAGTCTCATTTACACGATGCAAGTTTCTTGCATAAAATTAAAGTAACAAATGACTATAATCGTCTAAAAAATCTTGAGATGGTGCAACTTTTATTGTTGTTTCAAGTTATGTTATGGCACAGACTATTTAATGAGGGTTTTCGGAAATGCCAGGTAGCAGCACTGACAAGTCAGGTCCGGGCACCTGTCAAAAGTATCAAAGCGCCTATATTTTCTTTAGTCGTGACTAAATGACGAACGAATGATGAACGTCATCATAAATTTTAATTGTCGAAATGGAAAACCTCTTGTCAAAGTGGCGCCAGCTGGTGATGGTGGCGTGAATTTTGATGAAAACCCTCGTTGCACCGTGGAAGGCGTGGCTTAGAGAAAAAAAATATAGTGTTGCATTATATGCTGGATTGCGGGATATGCCATTGTGCAATACATAAAGGGTCACCAACCCAGAAATTTCCCAAAATATACCTTTGAAAATGTACCGTAGTATAATGCTAGGTATTGTTTTGAATTGCCAGTTCATTAAACAAACATCATAACTCATAATAACACATTACCCTCTATTTAGCGTCCTGGGGGTAATAAGTTTCGTTCGCCGACTCTTCCTTTGCTGTTGAAACAACGGTTAGATCAGAACCCCAAATACGTAATACACTTTCTTTCACAATCCGAAGGATTTTTAAGGAAATTTCTAATCCATTGCTTCATATGATTGGGAATTTCGTCTGCTCGACAACGTAAGTGTCGATATTAATGTTATCGAATTGTCAAAATAAATATAAACGTTAATTGCTGCCCCGCTGATATTAAAAGTTATTTTTTTCAGTAAGTTTGTTTTTTATGTAGAGATGCCACAAAATAAAATAGTATCACCATAAACAATGCGTCGATACTAAATGCCTTTTTTCTGTGTCATCTTAAATAAATATTATCGACAACAGACTCAGGCCAAATAAAAAACCAAGACAGAGCGCTGTCGACACCCAACAAACATTTTTGTCATATAATCAAACTTTTAAATGACCTTGTCTTTTTAAAGTTATTTTATAGTCATTATTTTAACTCTTCGTCATGTACTGGTGTATTATTAGTATTTGTAACCATTATATATAAGTCAAATAAGTATTACGAGTGCGACCTGTATACATCCTAAAGTATCACAAAAATGATAATACGACCGCTACTTAAATAATATTCATATTAAAGGTATAAACCTTATATACAATAACCTTGTATACAATTTTTGCGTACTTTAATACAAAGTAATAGAGCTCAAGCTGAGAGTGAGGAAAATAAGAAAGGTTTTGTATCACATTTAAATGCAAATTTAACTAATCAATTTAACCAAAATACTACTAGTGTGCCCCGCAGTTCATTTTCCAAAGTTCAGGACTCTTGTTCATTTTTCGAAGTTGAAGTCAGTTATTCATCATCCGAAAATGAAATGTCGATAAAGAAGACACTTCAACCAACAATGATGACTTCAGAGACCATTAAAAAGTGGGCTATTGAATTTTAATATTCCACAAGTTGCATTAAAGCAAAATAAATCTATATAAAGTAGGTAATAAAAAAAAGGCAGTAAAATTGTTTCATTTTTTTAATCATCCCAGGAACGTAATGAACATTTCAAGTTTTCCATTTCAAATGTGCGCGTATCATTTTTATGTGGTCCATCTTTGATAAAAACTTATCAACATCCGCATAATTATAGATCATTGTGGGGTTTACCTAAAACAAAAGTATTATTTAGACTTAACTAAGTTATAAGTCACGCAAACAAATATTATATTTTTTAAACATAAATTCTTTGAACTAAGTTAGCTAAGCGTTTGTAATTTTATTACTGATCCCTAAATCAACTGTAATGGCGTAAACATTTACAATGAACACGCAGTTTATAGGTCGGGAAGTTATGTAGTTGTCATATAACGCAGTCACTTAATAAAATTATGAATAAAATATGTGAAAACATTAAAATTTTATAAGCGCATAAAAAAATTGTTCCAAACTTACTTATTAATCAGTAAACTTGATCGCACAATGGTTTACAACTGATGAAATGGTTTTATCACCTCAAATAACAAATAAAAAATGCAATATTAGCTGTCAAAAACACTGCCATATTAAATTAACGTGATATAATCTGTTACAATATAATTTCGTTCAATATGAGCATCATCTTTAAATGACAATAACACAACGATTACATTATATAAAAGTCATATTGTGTGCCATAACTCGACCCGAAGTCGAATACACGCCGCGACAGCTATCATTACATGATATTTAGTCAAATCGCCGACGTGTATATGACTACTATGCGACTAAGTAGGTATTTATATGACTGTTACACGAAACTCTTAGCAACTTAAGTTGAATAAAATGGGCCCTAATGTCGTCGAGTAAACGTCCTTATGACATTTATACGATTATACTAAATAACATTAAGTTGCCACCAAAACGTCTACTCAACGTCGTAAATGTTTGTTGGGCAGTGACGTGAGACCGGTTTCGTAAACATGTGTGCACTTAGTGAGGTGTAGTTTGATTGTAAATGTGTGCGTGTGAGCGTTTATGCACTGAGCGGTGTAGTTTCGCATGCTTCACCGTATTGTTTTCAGCGCTCTGTTTTGGTTTTTTATTTGGTATACTTAACAATTAAATTCCCTCACTCTATATAAGAAACTATAGACGCTGTTTTGAGACAATCTAAGTACCGGCCTATATTATAATCATCTTTTAATTTATGACGCACACAAAATTCTCCATATCCATCAGCAACAATGAAGCACATAAAATTCTAATTCCGAACTCATAAATCCACAAAATCTAAACATACGTACCTACACACACACACAGGTACATAAAACCGAATAGATTACGGTTCCATCGGACGCGAATATTTCTGGCGGTGGAACGCGCCGGCAATGCGTCAAACGGCAATAACGTATTTTTTTCAATTACGGTGCAATTTCCATGAATCATTTTGTGCCGTTGAGCATTCTGTGCCGAACGAGCCGCGATTCGCTGACCCAGATTGGAAATGTTTGCGTACACTGTACACCTAGCACAGCGCCAATGAATGTTCAGAAATGCATTTGCTGTCTTAATTAGTTATTGATAGCATTACGTTGCGTCTGTAGCTTTTGTGGTATCGGAATGGCTGATGCTGGTAACTGGCATCTTATTAAACTACACGCCAGGATTTCCCATCTGGCAAAAATAAAATATTCATCTTTACTTCCATACAAACTTTCATCCCCTATTTAAAGTCGTAAAAAGATGAATTTTCAAAAATCGTTTGTTTGTGCTCACCTTCTTTGTTTATGGAACTCTTGTGCAAATCAAGCTTCTATAACTAGCCTTTTTAGTCTGTTCGTTGTCTATCAATGAACTTAAGATTTTTATTAAGGATGACCTAATTTAACATCATCATCTGCCTAGCCTTTTCCCAAGGCACGGAGGAGTCTCGATACGTAAAGATGGTCACCCATCCACGGACCAACCCCGGCAAGCGTAGCTTAACCTGATGGATCGACCCGTGCGGTTCTTATTACTTAGCCACGAGCTCCTCACTTAGCCATGACCTAATTTAACAAATTCTTAACTTTAAACCATAATCTGCATAGTAACCAATTCTATGATTAACCTGATAACACCAAGCTATATAACCAGAGAGCTTCAAGCATGTACTAATAAAGCTCATCACAGCGCTAAAGTAGATTGCCGAACCGTAATATTAATATAGCATTAATTAGGAAGGCAGCCGCGCGATAGCCCGTAATGCATCAATTGTTATCAACAAAGCAACCGCGCTCAAAGCACCTGATCATCCCGTGTGGAGGAGCCAGGCAATGTTTGACAGATATGAGCAGTATCTCCCACCATCTTATTGAATTAATTCCTCATTTCACAACCACTTATCTCCCGAACCCGGAAGTTATTGTAAACAATTACCCATAAATAAATTTCCACCTCGTAAGTAAGTTGGAGGTTCGAAACAAAGAAAATCGAGTTTCCCACCAACACAAGTTGAGCGCGTGTAAATGTAATTTCCCAACAAAGCTTTTTACCGAAAACAGGTAAGTAAGTGAAAAAAGGTTGTCTTTTTAACACATACTCGTACGTCAATAAGTTTTGTTGAAATTGGCCTGAATTGTTTACTAGGAGTTATAAAAATGATAGAAATAAGGTTTTACGTAGTTCTAAGAGCTTTCGTGCTTGTAGAGAAAGGGTTCTTTTCCAAGACATTGCCACCACCACCATTCTGTGACCAAGCAATCAGACTTGAAATTTATGGCTTCTACACCCTAAAAAGCAAAATGCTAAGCTAAAGCAAGCTAAAAAGCTAGGTCGTAAGCTAGGTTGGAGCAGTATTTTTTTTTCGGAAATTTGAAGCAATGGATTAGACATTTTGTTTCCTTCCATTTGTGTGACAAACTGATTCCAATTCTGACCAATACATTACGCAATTAGGAACGCAATTAGACGGAAAGAACTTAGGTGGATTAGAGAAAAGTCTAATCAAATAAAACTACAACCGCAAAGGCCGGTTTCCTACCACTCGTTATGCTAGTCTTTGGCAGTACACTCTCAATTAGTGTGAATAATACCTACATAATTATATAAATTATACATTTATAACAGAACAGATAACATCACGCGAAGGGGCCGTGTCTACTAATTTACAAACGTGTCAGTGGTCCCACAATGATGAGTTTTTTACAGATTTTGTATGGCATATCTGTCAAAAATTATCATTGTGAGACCACTGACACGTTTGTAAGTTAGTAGACTTGGCACCCTGTTATCCGGTATCACTGAAAGGTTAGGCAGAGGTATACCCTATATATAGTACACCCACATTTCATCAGTTATTATACATTTATGTGTTTAAGCATTTTTTGCCTTTTATCAAACACGCGACGTGAGACTCACAAATCAACCATCTCGTCAAGTTTCCATCTTTTGTTTCTTCAAGACTTGAAGAATTTTACAGCACAATAAAAGACCTGCAGTTTTACTGCGGTACTTCTTGAAGCAACTACAGCTGTAACCACGTAACTTACATTTTCTTCGACAACAAGGTTCTTGTGATAAATTGTAAATAATTTACATAACACAATGTTGGAGGTAACGAAGGAGGAGCCGTGGACACAGTTATGAACAGAATACGTATAACTAGGTATAACAGCACTCTGCTAGAAACTTGTTTCATTAAATTTAAATTTACCGTCTGCTTATAAATTCAAAGAAGAAGTCGTCTCTCGGATTCAGGACGAGGGAAAAAACTTCTTCCATTGATATGTCTTATTGTTCATTTTTGGGAATCGCGGATGATTTTTAAATAGCTCGCTAATAAATGTATTCAGAATACTTATTCAATAAGTACTTTCTTTTCCGACGTATTGTCGGCGTTGTTCTTCTTTTTTACATAGATTTATTTTCCTTTAACATTATATTTTATGGAATTAATAATTAACAAAAAAAAACTAAAACTAAAAGGACTTACTTAATAGATATAAAAACAAAGGGGCGTCAGGAGTCGAAGTATTCGTCCGCATCGCTGTCATCCGGAAACGTGCCCAGAAGACTGGCAGCATTGCCACGTTGAATGGCAATGCTAATTCTTTGGCCAAAGAACAAGCCAGCCCTCTGGTCACGTGAAGTATCGACCAGTCGGTGAGAAATTTCCTTAAAAAGGAGACGCGCACTCGGGCCCTGTAGTTGCCCACAAGGTTACAGTATTTGCGCCGCTTGAGGGTCTCAGCAGCCGCAGCAGCGGCGCCAGCACAGCCCGCCGTGCTAGGAACATGGGATGGCGCAAGGGTGTCGACACACGTTGCGTCCCACACCAGAGGCCTACCCACCCACCTTCCAAGGCAGCAACGTCATGCCATCTGGTCTCTTCCCATCGTCACGTACCAAGCCGTTTGGTTCTAATACATAGATTTGAAAATTAAATGAAATTAAAGAAATGAAACATTAAGAAAGGTTCCTAGATTACTGTCAGCCGTATGTTAAATTCCGTCCACACGGTCCCATAGCAACGAGGAAGTTGAAATTTGAAAATTTGAAAAATAAGGAAGTAATATTTAGATTCAGTCCAATCTTATCAAGCATCAAATCTTTAATCATCATCTGCATCAACGTTGCATATTTTCCCATCAGCACATTTTAATGTTTCTACTTATAACCGAGCTAACTCGGTTATTTGAAAGTCCCTCTTGGTTCCTCCAATTAATTTCGAGACTTAGTAAAATATATTTTTTACATCGAAAGGATCTAGATTGCCCAATTAAAAGTTTAAGCTTATTACTTCCAACGCCCGCTTTTTGAATACGTTTAATTATTTTGCCTCTTACAGACTACTCTGGTCTATATTCTGCGCAATCGTTTTTAGAGCAGATTCTAAATGTTGTTTTTAATTTTTTCAGTTTCAAATACTTAGGTGCTAAGTAATATGAGGGCACTTTAAGGGCGCCGTGAAGCGACAGTTTGTCCCAAAGACTTTACTTTGGTAAAGTGAAGTCTTACGGCCATATTTCTAATAATTGAACTGGAACTTCTTTTATTTCATTTTCAATAAATATAATTTACACTTTTAAATATTTTTATAAAAATCATTTTTTTTTAAATTTAACAATCTGTTACATTTTAGAACTGAAACTTATTGTTTAATTATCTTCCTTCTCTGTCACAATAGAGACATATGACACTTTCTTTAGTTAACTCATTACCCAATTGAACAATGATCCCATCTTCAAACCAAAGTAGACTTTCGTTACAAATTCAATTACGTCTCCACTCAAAAGCACATTCCAAATGCACCTCAAATAATTTATAACATGTTTTCTGGTCGCCAATATTCAACAGTTTATCAGCTGGTGGGTAGTCACAAGTGCATTTCCCGGCGTGGGCGTATCGGGGCTAATCGTGGCCCGCTTCCTACCGATGCAGACCGGAAATTGGCTGCCCCGACTCATCCGCTGGCGAGGACATATGATCCAACTAGCATTGTTTCTTGCATATTTTGCATCATACGAATTAATTTGGAACTGGTCCATGAGATATGGATGTTCATCTCCGGTGGCGTGAGTTTCTGAGAGTAAAACTTACACTTTTGGTCAATAATATAACATTAGGGTATAAATAATGCTCCCCATCAATGATATTATTTTAATATAATATTTATCATTTTCGCTGATCTCCATCACCATCACTTTAATCAACCAGTGACCGTATGAAACCAGTTTCATCAGCAAGCTTTGGGACTTATGTCTAGAAGTGGACGTCTTTAATAATGACGATGATGGATGATGGGTCTTGCAAATGGAATACCCACTGTTTGAGTAAAACAAAATATTCACTTTAAATCATATTTTAATTATTTTTTCTTGATGGAACAATACTGGTTTCAAAGATGAAGGTTTGGAACAGGAAGTGAGCAGGGTGACAATCTCAGTGCTGCCAATGTATGAAAAAACATAATTTACTAAAATGTTGCCTGTTGTCAACACCCACTTTTCATTTCGTTCTTACCTCGTCACTGCTTACTGATATGAAAATACTTAGTAGTATCTACTCGGGAAAAAGATATATCTGTTCTTGTAGCAAGCAGGTCCTTCATCTTTATATTTATAACATGTCACTTATTATTCCATCGTTCCGTCGTTCAGGCAACATTTACGAGCTCACCAGAGCTTCCCGAAGTCGTCGCCCGAAGACCGAATAGTGTATTAAGTTTAAAGTCTATAATATCACATAAGTAGTGGCAACTTGCGAGACCGTTGCCGACATGCACTAAGCAAACCCATTTCCTTGATAACTTACAAGAAGTTGCTTTCTAAGTAGCTTCGAAAGCCCACAAATTGTGAGACCTGCTACTGATTGTAGACTATGAGTCAAAATTATGTTTTAAATTACTCATTTGACTGGCTGTGACGATGCTTGGGGAAGGCCGATATCTAGCAGTGATCGCCTTATGGCTTTTGGTTTAGGCAGTGACTCAACATATTATAAAACAAAATCCTCCGCCGCGTCTGACTGTCTGTCTGTTCGCGATAAACTCAAAAACTACAGCACCGATTTTCATGCTGATTTCACCAATGAATAGAGTGGTTCTTGAGGACGGTTTTAGTATATAATAACCGACATCCACGCGGGCAAAGCCGCGGGCATCAGCTAGTAGTTTATTAATAAGCAAACCCATTTCTTTGACAACTTACAAAGGTTGTTACTTTTTTAGTAGCTTCGAACGTACACTAATTGCGAGGCTTATTGATTTTAGATTATAAGTCATGCTTACATTTTAAATACCTCATTCGACTGGCTGTGCCGATGCGATGATGGTCATGATTTGTCGAAGATGCGACTTAGGTAGTCAACACGGCGGGTTTGTTATGCCTGCCTACCTCTATCAAGTAGTAAGACATCGCGACAGTCAAATCAGTTCTATCTGCTGAAATATGAGCTTTTTCTCGCATAATTTTTCGCAAAGATTTTTTTTTCGTATTTATTTTTTGTCTTTTCTATTTTTATTATTGTTAGCAATGCCCGAGCCCCTTCTTTTTTTTAAACCTCTGCTTCTACCTTTCGAAGATCACAATTAAGTCTGTCACACTCTAAAAATAACATCATATTTTAATTAATAGTAAAATCATTTCATAAAGCTGCACCAACCCAATTGATTACGTACTCGATTTGATTTTGCGATCGTCAAATCTTCTATCGATTCGATACCCGTAATTAGTTTCGAATGCATAAACAAGTGAACGGGTTTAGTAGTCCAATTAGCGTCGATCGTGTACATACAATGATTTCATTAAACATGCAAATTTGCGTCCATAGTCACGTATGGCATCGTAATCGGGAGCCTGGCTGTGTTATTGGTTAATAAACAAGGGTTTATTTCCATTACAGGTACCTCTTGGTATACGCTAGTCCTTTGTGGAGTCCGTGTCGATTTAATGAGTCTACAGCTTCGATCAGTATGCAATGAGTTTTTTTTTTCCAAGAAATAATGATAAATATCTCATACGTATTTTAAAGGGATTATAAACCCTAAAACCTTTTGTGGAGAAAAGTGGTTATGCGATGAGCCATTAAATAAAATTCTGGAATTCATCATCATCTAGCCTTCACCCAACTACGTTGAGGTCGACTACCAGTCTAACCGGATGCAGCTGAATACCAATATTAACATGGAGCAATGTATCTGACCTTCACAACCCGGTTAATCGATACCCCTTGGCTTTAGCAAGGGGTATCGAGTAACTTTGTCGTCAGACTTTCAGGCTTCTGACTACCTGTAACGACTGTCAAAGATCTACGAATGATAGCCGGGACCAGAGGCTTAACGGGCTTTCCGAGGAACAGGGGGGTCTCGGTATGTCATGAATGGATAGTCACCCATTCACAGACCAACCTCGTCAAGCGTTGCTTAACCTTGATGATCGACCCGTGCGGCTGTTATTACTGCCCGAATAAAATTCTGAAATATTACATATCAAACTGAACACTTTTTGCTATATACACAATAAAGGCTATACTGTGGAAAACAAACAGAGCGCGAGGGATGGACAACACTAATGTATATCCAATGTGGTTATTGTCTTCGATAAATTATCTAGTCGGCCAGAACAGAAGGCGTATGGTAACCAAACGTAAAATTTTCGATTATAGTCCCTTTAGCCGAGAAATATCTTGACAAATACCCTAATAAAAAGGCTCGCCGCGCACCCGGGACGTTTGGAAAACCATTTACAAGGTTTATCGTCGCCATGGAAATAATAACTGGAGCCGTTATCGTCCTAAATTGATCTAATTTAAAATTATTGTTATCGCGAACCTTTTATTTTTATTAGGTAGGATCATAATATTTTATCAGTGGCCACTCACAAAATCTTGTGTGTGTAATCTGAATGCGATACATTTATGAGTGTTTCGGTGTTCTTGTAATGTTTATTTTATATATTTCGTTTGTAAGCTGAATATTTGAAAATATCATAAGACTGTAAGTAAATAAAAGCTCTATACTCAGTTTCACAAAGCAGTCATTCTTTGAAAACCCTATTACCACGAAAAACACCTAATATGTAGTAAATTGTAAGTAATATATTTAAGTTCTCAGAATTAAATACATTCGTAATGTGATTTGCTAGAAAAGAATAATTTGTAGGTTGGATTTAGATGTTTGTGCCACAGCCGCCACACGTACATTCGGCATCTCAATTCTTAAACTACACAAAAGATCAGTAGGTGGTACTTTTTGCTGCCAGGATTTAAAAGGACCACTCACGAACGCATTAATATTAACACAAAAATAATTTATAGTGTCTAGACTCTCAAACTGGAGAAAGAAAATAAAATATAGTTTCCCTTTAGAAAAACTCATACTCATTCATATAACATTTCAAAATCGGGTCGCAGCTATGAAATTAATCTTTGATGCTGGAGCAAAATTATTTCTAAGTATATAAATATTAGAAAAGAATCGGAAACGGCCAATAAAAGCATCTATTCTATTTCAGCTAGCCTTTTATAATGTATCGTCAACGGAGCGCACAATCATCGAGACTCGTGGAAAATCGGGAGAGTTCGGGGTCCTTCGTCATCGCTACGACAAGCTCCTGCGCGCTTCAATAGCTCCTTTGATTGACGCTGAACTTACGAGCCGCGCACCTAGTGCGAGCAATAATTGCCTTTTGAGACGAGAAAACATTGCTCCAGCGATAAAATATTATTTGTGTGTGACAGGCTTTGTAGTAGAATGTGTACCAGCCATATCTCAAAGACACCCGTTGTAATTAAGTAGACAATGAGAGTTCATATTTAGCGGTGGGCGGGAATGGAGCCGCCATTGTGCTTAGCTCGTTATCTGCAGACCAGTCTTTTTGGCTTTGCACAACAAAGTGGTTGCCCCCCCGGTTTGCGTCTGAAACTGTTTATTTTATAAGAAAGCCTAACGATTAGACAATTGGCTACAGGGAACGTAAACAAGTTATGGATGACAGGCGACAATAATGTATGTGACCAGGAAAGTAATTCGTTGTAACCATTATCCCAACTGCAATACGAATTAACGCTATAGAGAGAATAAAGACCACAGTTAAAATAAAACGAAAATTATAAAATTCCAGAAAGAATCCAGATAAGGCTTCCTTCAGCTGAGTAGCTAATTCTAAACGAAATAAAAACTTTATTTCTTTCATAAAACAGATACAAAGGATGAGATTATCCGGATTTTAGGGCCGACATCGATTCAACGGCGCAGAAGGCAAACAATCGTCTTTTGTTGTTCGTACCTATTGAAGTTTGGGTAATTAATTATACCGGGCGCCGTCATTTTGCAGATTCACTTCTCCCATAACGTTCTCCGCAAGATTGACTGATTAGCTACCTCACACCACATACTGTCGACCCTTTCCGTGTTGCGAAGCTGTAAGGTAATATCTTACACGAGTTTTCTATAACTACCTACGTGAAATGGATTAATGGCATATTGCGTTACAAGAAAGGATGTAAAAGCAGGCAATTGTCCTTGAAAGTGTGGCTTCCATTTTACAATGTTTCAACCAATGCAGCAATGTATACTCTAAATTATGAAGTCATATTCGAATTTCAATAAACTCTACATACAATTCTTCCACCTCTATTCAGATATTTACTGCAAAAAATCCACACCAACGAAATTATCAAATCCAGGTAGATACGCAAAGGAAACAGAGTATTGAAAAATACAACAAAAAAATACGGAAAATGCGTGCTAGCAGCGTCCGGGGCAATACCTCACTGGCGCAGATACAAAGTAATTGGTGAAGAGAAAAATTACACCAGAGAGAAAAGCGGTGTGTTTAAAAAATAATAGAAAAAAAAAGGAATTGCTTCTGTTATAGCAGGGAACAAAAGGCCGGTTTCATCTATTCCCGACAATGACGTGCCCGTCCAGTCGCCTCCACGCCGCGTCCGGCTCGTAAACGGCACGTGTACACCGACGTTTTGATCAACCTTAACGTCGACGCTTTTTTAGTGAACACTCTTCAAATTGACTTCCGTAAAAGTCCTAACAAAAATATTCACAGATTTCTACGTTTTTAAAATAGTTCAAGCTGCTATGAATAATTTAAAATTACTCTTAGTTCAGATATTCGACAAATAAAGGCAATTTCAACATGTCAAGTGTCTGCAAGATAAGATCTTTTCCTCGGAAGCTGGTCGTCGCCTGTGAGGTCGTTACCAAGAGTCTCGCTGGTTCTACTTCGCTCTACTGAACTTTGATTATAACGTAGAATAAATACGTTAAGTGACCGTCTTGAATTCATTCTTGTGCAATGTACTGTTCGGAGCTTTGACTTGTTTTAATTTTACAATATGATTTGGAATGAACTTTACAAATGGATGTAGGTAGTTAGGTACAGTCTCGGACTTTAATTGATGAGCCACCTGGCACTGTTCGTATTTTAGCCGTGTAATGCATACAAAAACGGGTTTATTCGGTTCCCGACATGCAAAGTCATATGTCTTCATATTAGAAGAAGAATATATTTCTTATCTTTACCGGTTGGCTAACCTGAGAGCCAGAACTAAAAACTTGACAGCAGAGTGACTACCCAAAGTCAACCAATTGCAGGTCTAGCATCAGTAACCTAGCAACGATAAACAATCGTTGCTAGGTTACTGTTGCGATAGTAACGTTAGCGTACGGAGAAATATTAATAGTCATTTCGAAAAGTTCGAAAGTAACGTCTCTGACATCGATATTTCAACTGTCACTGTCTTCAGTTATGTTTTCAGAATTATCGAGTTAATGAGCTATGATTCAAAAGAGGTTGGTATCATATAGATTGTATTTATTTTTATCATTGAGTACTTATTAGTCAACCTCTATGGATAAGACTATTTCCGACTAAAAGTAATTTAATTGTCATCTTGTTTACGAGCGTGCGTTTTGAGTTTGTGTTTAATCGTGTAATCTCGTGAATGTATGAAACTGCAAAATTGAAAAGTTTGAATGTGGCTCATCAATTAAAGTCCGTGACTGTACCTATCCAGAAATTAAATCATTTACAATATTTTTTATGAAAAAAATATCGTTACAATAAATAAAACATAAGTATTTCAAATCTTTCAACATTCTCTATACGGCCATTTAGAATCGCCACACCTGCACATTTAAGAAAATATTTTTCAGCAATCCACTACTTACGGTTATTTTCGAGTACAATATTCCAGTTATTCCAGTTAACATAGGTAGAAACTCCGTTTTATGAATTTGCTAGGCGGGGCAAACGGTTTAGTGTCGACTTCACACTTTCAAAGTTGACGACAGCTGTTCCCACTAAACGACCATTTTAAGTCTACTCCCAAACTAAAAATGGGTACTTACTCAACGATTAGACCAAACAAAGTTTTAAAAGTAATAAGCTAATTGAAATCTTTGCCTCTTCCCGATTACAAATTCAGAGAAAACTAATCTCATTTCTCATAATTGATATTATGACCGCAGTTTCTCGGTGCGTTAGTTTCACATTTCATTAATTAATAATATATATATAATAATTCTTCTTTTTCGCATTGGCTTTAAAAATACGTATCAAATACTGTTCTATGACATTCTTTCTGTATCGAAGACATTCTTATTTCCTCGAACCACAGTAATGCTGACAAGCATTTAAGTCTGAGGGTCTAATAATAATCAATTTTCTGATAATGTCTCATGAAACAGCGTGACGCTCCTTCAAAAGATAACTCCTTAAAATCTTGAACGTGGTGAATTTGCGTCTGTCGAAAATATGAAGCCAAGGCCCACATCAAAACAGATTTGAATGGAACGCAAAATGAAGGCAGCAGCGCCGCGTCCGAGATAACGGCTCTTCAAAAAGGGAAATGTTAAAAACAAAATTCAAAAGGGAAAGAGGAAGTAGGTACCTAAGTAAATTATAAAAGTGCGACGAGAGCCTTTTGTTTACGAGCCGCTACTGTCAGTGCTCCGCCATTTTGAGCCAGAGCGACCGCATTCACAAACAGACTTCCAAGTTATGCCTCTAATTCGTCGCTAAAAGATGACATAGTTAGGTTTTTTTGTCAAATCTCCAGTGGCACGAACAATACTGTACGCCACTTCTTTTATCTAAAATAATAAAGAAAATATTTTCAGCGTCGTTTTCCCTGATAAGGAAGTTAAAAACTCGCTAAAACGTTACCTATTTACTTGTCGGTGTAAAATATAGGTGCTTACCTAACACGGCAGTCGTAATGAAAGCTAACTTGGTCCCCAGATACTAAAAAGTTTACGACATAACGTAGGCATATAAATATACACTCACCCGCGTTTTTATAAAACTTTGTTAAAATTGTAATGAATTTGTATACGGCGGCAGCAAAAAGTAATATTTAAATTGTATTCCTTGGGGAGTAGTCATAGATATGTAAAGCGCTCTTTAACTAAGCGTCTGCTTATAAAATCGGTCCTGAATGTTACGCTAGACGAGTAGTCCCGAATTCAAAGTAAAGCTTAGTGCCATTGAGGTAGACTGTCGCTTTCAGGTTCACTTGCAATGTGATCCGAAGAACCCCTATGAATAAACGGGGTCACCGTTTTAGTTTTAAAATTGACTCTGAATGTGTCAGCGTAGCGTGGTGCGCCATCCAGTCATGTAGAAAACGACCTGCAGAAGCTCTGAGATAGATTGTGAGAGCTTGGGGAAGGTCTGCCATGGCACCCAATTAGCAGATGCTGGTTAAGGCATAGGTAAGCGCGAGGTAAACCGCGAAGTAACTACATTTTTTTTTAAAGTTTGTTCCAATTTGCAGGTATGTTTCAGGTTGTATTTTGATCAAAATATGATTCTAACAAATATGTATTTACAGAATAATAATCATTAAAATCATCAACATACAACACTATCTTGAATCTTGAATTTCGCAGGCTACCTTCATGCCTTCCAAAATGTTATCTGCTGGAAGACAGCTTCTGTGACGGAGTTCCTTTGCAAATTGCTCATGTAATTTTATTTTCAGCTCTCAACACAGCAGTGATAATTATGTGGATCTGTATGTACCTTCCTACATATTTTCTGTTGAACAAATTAATACGAAGCAAAGTCGGCTCATGATTTCTGAGCCCTAAGGGTGGCGGGGGGAGGGGGCGGGCCACGGAGCGGTTTTCATTAGAGACCCCATTTGCATGTTATTCATTACCTTCCTACATCATATATATTCATATTATTTCAGGATACTAAATGTTTTTTTGACCTATTTTGTGCCTTTAATAGGTAATTTAAGTGCACTTCATTTTTTGTTTGACGAAGCCAATATTATATAAAGGGATGAAAGAACGTATAACTACTACGTACTTTATGTCCGATATTATGGGGACCATTTACTATTGCCATTTATTAACTTGATCGCGTCTTGATAGTAGGTAACTACTTTCTCTGACTGTCAGGGGCATTCATGTTGGCAATCCAACGTACTTGCCAACTTTTTGCATAGCGGTGGAGAAACAGACTGGCAATCAGAATTATTGGAACATGGATGGCATGTTTCATTTATTACATGGCAAATTGGCAATCATGTCATTTGGTTTAAATAGGTTTTTATTTTTATTTATCTTATATGTAAATAAATTCTTTTCTATTTTGTGAATGTGAGAACGTTGGTTAAGTACCTGGTAATACTAGTTGAAAGGCACTGTCCTCACATACCTATTAACACTGTTATTTTAAAATATTGTAAAAGCCAATTATTTTTAAAAGAGTAACCGTGGAGTTTCTTGCCGGCTCTTCTCCATAGGAAACGAACAACCAATTGGAGCCGCGCACCTAGTTTCTGACGTTTCATAAGTGCCCATGTAGGTTTATGTGAAATAAAATTATTTTTTTTTTTATTTGATTACGCAGCAATTAATACGATAGTACCTACAGGTAAATTAATTAATTACAATAACAATGATGGACCCATTATGTGGCAATATATGAATGTATCCAAAATGATTGACAGCAACGACTGCATATTTCATACCTCTGACTGTAGTTATTCATACATCATTTTAATCAACTAGGTATTCGAATATTCTGATAGGCCGTGTGTTAAAATATCAAACACACGCAATGTAAACACAATGATCGAATATAATACACACAGCTATCCATAATATTAATATTAATTTCAATTTGCACAAACACAAGCTCAGGATTACGTTAAGTAAGCCCGTATTACGTACTACGACATTTTATCCAAATAATATATATTAATATGGAATGCCTACTGGGATATTTATGTAGGCGGTACAACCCACGAAAGTAAACCGCTGTATTTTCAGAAGAAAACCGGTTGAAAGAATCTTTTATGCAGAAAATAGGATGACGGAGGGAGGCTTTGTATATGACCTAAATAAATGGTTGTTTAGCGGGAGAAACATTGAGAATGATTTTAATATTAATGAAGCTCAATTTATTATCTAATTAGTAATTGTTAGACAATTTAAATAATACTTAATGAATTTAATTTTAATTTCCAAGCCTGAGTGTCCTTTTATTTTTGTATTGATTTGTTTATTTAGTCATTTAATTTAGTGTTAGATTGTATATTGTAAAGATTTGTCATCAATGGTTTGATTTGTATTTTTTAAAATTTTATAAAATTACTTTGAGAGCAATTTTAACTACTTAACTAATAATAATACCTAATTGTTAAGTTATTTTTTAAATAAGTACTATGTTTAAGAAAGTACCTACCTATAGATGCTTCTTTAATTACCTTTACAGTGCACAAATATATGGGAAAATACATTTACACCAACAACTGAATACAAGTCTAAATACCTATTACATCTCCTTTGCCTTTTTCTCGTAATCAAGGAACCGACGAGTTTTGCTAATTCATTACATTTTTCCATTAGCTTGAGAGTAATATTAACATTTTACACTATTGGCTAAGTATTCGCCGGGACTTGCTATTAAGTTAATTAAGTTTATTCCTCTTAAAATATATATTTTTTTAGTCTGTTCCTTATACGTTGGCAAAACATAAAATGGGGCGAGTCTTTTATTATTTTAGATTTTTGTAGATCCTGTCGCACAGATAGATTTTGTTATGAAAAATTATCACGAAATATGTTTGGCGAAAATGTCGTTTTATATCAGCCAAGATCATTAGATCACTATGGTCGATACATTTCTCCTAAACATAACCGTTGCTTAGCAAAGAGACTTGTTAATATTATTGTACTCCAACATACAAAAGAAACTCATTTTAATTAGCAAGGTAGGTATTTATTATCACATTTGTACAACAAATATTTCATAAAGGCCCTATTTCAAAATGGTCAAATTGCACTATCTGTCACATAAATTGAAGAAATCATAGCACTAACCCTAATTGCGTAATACACGATCAATTTGAATTGGAATAAGTTCGAAACAAATGTCTGATCCATTGCTTCATAATTTCGTAAGTTACGTTGTCGAGCAGATTTTTGTTTCGAACTTATGTAGCAATGGATTAGATATTTGTTTCAAACCGATTCCAATTCTGACCGATCGTGCATTTCGCAATTAGGGTGCTGATAATTCGACCAAAACTGAAGAAACAGTCAATAAATAGAGAAAAGTATAAACATTAAGCCACAGATTCATCAGTCATTCATCTTCAGAAGATCATTCGGAGGAAGCTTCAGTAATGATGGTGATGAGGCACGATGTGGTGGGTGCTGTGCTTCAACGTCGCGTGGAAACTGGAAAACAACAGAATCTTAATACTCTGTTTATAGTCAACCTGCTCAGAACTGGTTTCCAAACAGCATCAAAAAAGCATAAGGTATACGAAAATATTGGAATAAGGTCAATGCCCTAGTGGCAGTCCACTGTTCACAGTATACGCAGTTAAATCATTAGTGTTGTCAACACCTGTGCCTTGGTAGTGAACATAGCAGACAAGGTAGTCAGGGTCTTGCAGCATGCAAGAAGAAATATCATCGGTGCAGTAGCCGGGCGTAAATATAAAACATTAAGCTTCAGGAAGAGACTGTCATTCATGTATATGTGACAAAGATGACACAACAAAGCCAATTTTTACTAAAATTCTATAATGACTTAAGTCATTGGTGGATAGCCGTTTTATATTAGAGTAAAATAAATTAATGACACATTTACGGCCGGACACTGTACCAACCCAGACTCATACTGTTTGTCACTAAACTCACCCGGTATGATCGTCGCCGTGGTAGTCAACATGTCTGAAGGAGCCGTCAGGTTCCTGCAGGGAGTAGTGTCCCGTGACGACGTCACCGTCGCGATGCTCGTGCTGTGACTTGTGGTCACCAGTGTGAGAGTCCTTTACTTCGTACCCGAACTCGTACTTAGGGTAGGTCTGGAAAAAAACTTTAGTTTGAAAAGTGTTCCATCGAGATGAGAATAACATTCTTAACTGTCAGCCTTATCTTTAACTGTAGGCAAGTTAGGACCAGAAGATCTACCAGTTTCTCTCTTCAGGATATATAAGAAGGAAATACAAGTTTCAGTTCCGTAAAGCGATCAATACTTACATAGTAATCATGATGATCATGTCCATGATACACAGGCTCGTGGTGGCCGTCGTGGCGATGGATGTACTGGGAGGAGTGGCCGTACCCAGAAGCGACAGCAATGGCCACAGACAAAACACATACCACCTGAAAATACGGTGGGATATCAGATATAGGAACTTGGAAGGCACGTGGCACGTGAGGACTAGGTCTTATTTGCGTTCCGAATATTGAGGATGCTACCAAAGACTACGGTAAACATCTTTTCGGTGGACTATATTCGGATCATCAGATTTTAACCGCGAAATAACCGGGGATGTACTTGTACCGTATTTTTTGGTCACCCGGACTCTTGGAGGTAGTTAAGGTAGCCCGTTTTCTGAATCAAAGTGATAATAATGTTGGTAATAGCAATGATAGAGCGATTATCCAAGAACAAATCCTAGTATATGGTATTCAAAACACCACATTAGAAACTTCCCTACAAACTTCATTTCAAACTTTAACACTTCATTACCATAAACTAGAACTATAAAAATAGAAGTAAGTAAGTAACTTTCAATAGGTACCTTAAAGAACATTTTCGAGTGTTATTGTTTTAGAACTGTTGTCACTGTTGCAATTCTATTAACACAAGGGAACTGATACATACTGACAAAATCTCACGTCTTTTATACAACTTAAAATAATACATCCAAGGTGATTGATTTCTCTGTAATTATATTGATCATAAAATTCCTCACGATACAGTTGTTACGTTAATTTACGCATTGACATTATTTTCGTAAAAGTTGTGACTTGTGACTGCATAACGCGTGTTTGCGTGTAGTAGGTAAAGGTCATTGGTAACACGCAACTTGCATTGTTTTTTTAACTTATATGTATAACAGGTGTGTTTGTTATGTGATAGTTATGTAACGTATTCAAAATATGTCATGTTATAACGTAATTTCGAAATTCGAATGGCGGGCGCCGAGGTGCGATTACCCGTTACCCTATACAGGGTGTTAGGGTAAACACCGTTATCCTTGCAACCAGTGGTTTGGTTTCATTTATAGAACGTAAAATCAATGGAAAATTAAAAAAAAAAAAAAAAAAAAAATTATATCTAAATTTTACCACAAGAGATGCAAGTTCGTTGCCCTATGCGCTAGGGCAACGAACTTGCGTCTCAACACGGGCGGGGGGTACGGGATGTGACCTGACCGGCAGCGAGCGCGATCCCTCCCTTAGTGAGTCAGCTGTTTCGCTAGCAAGCACGGTGTCAGATAGAAACTTTTTAAAATCTTTTAATGAAAATAACGTTTTTTTTTGTTGTGGTCGGTCATTTATTTTTACATTTAAGTCAACTACCCATGGTTTGAATGACAAGAGTGTTTACCCTTACATCCTGTATATAATAGTATTAAATGGGTTTGATTCCAAGATGATTAGGTAGGTACTTCAAAAACAAGCGAATTCACATCACTTTAGTGAAGTTTTACTTCCATATTTCTTCGTAAGCTCGTAAAGCTTCGTAAAGCTGACCGTTTGCATTAAAAATCCGCTGGTTCGGTTATTGTGGTCAATAAATGCCAAAAGCGTTATAATTATTATTATGACGAGCAATAAGGGTATTCAAGCAGCATCATTTCACCCCGTGTGGTGTATAAATTAATTATGCCATCCGCGAGGGAATTATAGAATTTCGCATATACTCGTAAAACCAAGCTTATGTTATGATCCCTGGTGTGGTGGACAGAGTTATAATTAAATTCAAATTTCAAAATTCAAAATTTATTTATCTAGACAACTAGATCCAAAGGTTAGTATACAAAAAACTTAGAAACTATTGTTAGTAGGTACTTAGATACAATCACACTCTATCACTACTCTACTACATTGCACAAAAATAAAAAAAATACAAAAATGCACCTGTGCCGAGACACCCCGCCCCGTCAAGATAAACAATATGGAGATACATCCCTGAGGACCACCAGACGCGCACCAATAAAGCTGAGCTTTTGCTAAAAACTCATTTGGAGTTCATTTTTAGACATTCTGAATTAGTCAGAGATGCATTAATTAAGTGTCTATTTTGGCTATTATAGCATATTTTTTTGGTGACCATTTAATAATCTACCAAATGGTGGTGTAATGTTTTTAACTCGATATAACTCTAATGTTCATCACAACATATTATAAAACAAAGTCCACTGCCGCGTCTGTCTGTAAAACTACTACACCGATTTTCATGCTATTTGCACCAATGGTTAGAGTGGTTCTCGAGGAAGTTTTTAGGATATAATAACCAACATCCACGCGGGCGAAGCTGCGGGCATCAGCTAGTCAGTAATATAAGGATCAAAACGTAAGAAAAATAAATTTTATTCTAAAGACTCAATAACAATTATATCAACAGTTAAACAATCGGTATCAGTAACGTCCAATCAGTGGTGGTGGTGATGTTCAGGGACGATGTGCTTAGCGTGACCCTGGTATTTCACGTTAGCGTTGAATCTGTAAAGAGAAAACAATGATTAAACATAATTTTATAAAACGTCCGGGCATAAGTTACGTTCGCAAATATTTAAACAGTCTAGATAGGTACAGCCTTTCAAAAACTACAGGCCTCATCTATCTTGTGCATACCTACTCGAGTCGTCACAACACATTAGCAAAGACAAAGCGGTGGCGAGTAATAAAAGGATTCTTAGCCATATTTTAGAAAGCCATTGAACGATGATCACCTTCGACGGATGATTGAATTAAATACGAATGCCAAAAAAAAATCGCCTGTTTCGTTTGATTACTTATACATTTACGTTGAAATGACGTCATAAAACTAGTTGTTTATGCTTTAAATCAGTGATAGTTACCCAGTCTTCTTGTCAGCGTGGTACTCAACGATCCGGATGGTGCCGTCAGGCTGGTGCAAGCTGTACACTCCCTTCACGACATCTCCGTCGCGGGACTCGTGCTGTGACTTCTTATCACCGGTGTGAGGGTCCTCCACTTTGTACGCGAACTCGTATTTAGGGTGAGACTGTAGGAGAACGTGAAAGAAATTTTGAATAGGTTATGAGTTTTTATACATACATACAATACTGCATCATCATTATCCTGCCCTTATCCCGATTTATTTGTGGTCAGCGCAACATGTCTTTTTCTTCCATACTACTGAATACCTACCTACAGAAATTATTATTAGTTATTAATTATTTTCTTTATTTCATTACTACCCGCTCCTGCTTCGCACGGTTTTTAAGGTTCCGTAGTCAACAAGGAACCCTTATAGTTTCACCATGTCCATCTGTATGTCCGTCCGGCTGTTTCAACTTGACAAAACATCGAGACTTCTTAGTTTTTAAATTTAATATTAACGTATTATACACATAAACCTTCCGGAATAAATTCTCTAAACGATGGTGAAAACCTCATCAAAATCTGTTGCGTGGTTTAGAAAAACAACGCGGACATACAGACAAACATGAAAAGCGACTTTAATTTCTAATATGTATGTATAAAATAGATTATAATGAATTAATAATAATTATTATTATTAGTCACTAAAAGACTGCAGTGACCACTGCAGAGCAAGGCCTCTCTACTCTGTTTTTCACTTTTACTCTTCCTACTATTTGTCTATCTTAATCCTACCTAATATTATAAATGCGAAAGTGAGTTTGTTTGTTCAACGGATTTGGCAAAGGGGTAGACCATGACCTGGAATGGGACATAGGATACTTTCAATCCCGATATGCCCACGGGATCGAGACTTACGCGGGCGAAACCGCGGGACGCAGCTAGTATTGAATAAAGGTACGTACGACCAGTCTTTATTGAAAGAGCTCATCCCGCCTTCTTCGCCAAAATATATATTTTTTAAACAAATACTGATTTCGTTAGTCACTCAGACTCACGAATATCCTGGTTATTCAAATGTTATCTGTAAGCCTCCGTGCCCCCTGCTACCTTTAATTTTCGTCAGTGCCATAGTCAGTAACGTACTGTGTTTCGATAACTCTCTTAACTCACTGTCACACCTTCCATATCGACGGTGACAGTGGATATGGGATTTACCACATGGTGTTCCTGATAAAAGAGCCTATATTTGCTGGGAGTCACATAGGGAAAAACATTTTTCTCAATCCATATGACTTTAAAAGGATTATCGTTCCCTCGTTGGATGGCAATACTGATATAAAGGATCAGCATTCCCATCCAATGTGGCAACGCTGCCAATCTTTTGGGCACTTTTTACCCACTGACAGCGATGCGGACGAATTTTTTGATGTGCTCTTTCGCTTTATTTATTTTTTACTTAATACTTGTATATAATGTATATAGTGTTCGATTATACTTATAATATAAAAGAATACTTGTCAAGTATAAATAAAAAATGAATCCTTTCAGCAAATCGAATAAGTCTAGGTAGGTAGGTACATCTTCGCCTACCGTTTATTACAGCGCTCGCTATACCTAAGTTCCGCAGTAAAGGTATGATAATAAGGACCATAACTTTATACTTACGTAGTACACAACATGGTGGTGTTTGTCATGGTGTTCCTTATGCTCCTCCTTCTTGTGTCCCTCGTGCTTACGTTCCTCGTGCTTGTGGAGAGCAGGCTCGGGTTTAGTCTCATGTGTCTGGTGCAAGACTATGCTCTGAGAAGACACTGCGTGTTCGTGGTGGTCGTGACCGTGAGCCTCTTGCGGCCGTGCGCTTGCGGCGGCCAAGATGGCGGCGAGAACGAAGATCTGGGGAAAGTGGTGGTTTTTGTTTATGGAAATATAGTAAGCTGTAGATTCTATACTATTTAAGATTTAAGATTCTATGCCTATAAGGACATTTACATTAGGCTCCAATGTGTTTTTTTTAGATTAGAAAGTGTACCTGGTGAATATAGAAATAGAATCTATTGATTAATCGTGTTGACGTTGATTTGATAACCTGCTGTTAGTAAAGTTAAAAAAGTTCCTTTGAGTAACAACTTCAAAGTCTAAATACAAGGTATTACTACATTCCCTATGTAGCTTCGAAAGTAAAAATAACAAACTCATTGAAATTGTATAATAAAGATGGATCAAGTAATTAATTTTCTTATATAATACCGATCAGGAACCCATCAAGAATTAACAACTTACTTTCGCAAACATTTTTCTTTTTAAAATTGTTGTTTACTGTTCCAATATTGAACGGAAACTGATAATCTGATAATGTATTATTGGTCCTTTTATACGTATTTAAAGGTATATAATGAAAAATGTTGCAAGAGTGTAAATTAAGAGAAAGAAACCTGTTCATTATGTGCATTCTGTGAGTTATGAGACCTTGGTCAAGGCAAGTGTTTTTGATCTACATTTCTTCACATTCGAACTTTAGGTCGCTAAAGGGAACGGCGGCGCAGTGAATGACTTTCATGTTACCGCTAAGTGACCAGTTCTTGAATCGCATTTATCGTAATAAATCAGTAACTTATTTTGTTTTTTTTTTTTCTGGTGACTGGTCATTAATAGCAAATTCTATAACCGGGACCGTAGACCTACGTAAGTATTTGTAATTATTTTCAACTTGGTACCTCCACGCGTTCCTAGGAAAAAGGGTATTGACAGACTGACAGACAGACAGACCGACAACGAAGTGATCTTATAAGGGTTCCGTTTTTTCCTTTTGAGGTACGGAACCCTACAAATTTTGCTTGATTGATCATCGCTGAGCATTAACGAATATGTCAATTAATGATCCTATTGGATGAAATTGATACCGTGTTTTATAACTGAAAAATTAAACAGTATTGAGATAACTACATTTCATTCGTGCAGAGAATAATAATTGTTACTAATTATCCAATATACTTAGAGAGTTGTATTGCTGATTTTGATGTTTATAATTCTGTAAATCCATATTTGTTACGAGCGCTAATAATATTTAGATCAACATACAACCTGATACTGACCTGCAAATTGCAAAAAACGTAAGAAAATTTGAATTTCGCGGGCCACCCTAGCGCATAACACAAATCTATTGAAAATCAAGGTTATTCTTTGTTTCTAAACAACAACACAAATTAACAACGATAAATTGCTCCGCTGTACAGCATAACTATTATCAGTATAATAACTTAAACTAAATAGCCATTAGGTGCTATCCCTTGCTTAGATATTCACTAACGCGTATTACCAATTTGGCAGAGGCCGTTTATGATTATCATCAGGCATTGGGGTCGAGCGGCCAAATAGTGCTTCGGGAACAAATTGGACAGGGCCGCACATCGGCGGCTTGTGGCAACAATCCGTTAGTTAATGAAATGCCACGAACACTCGTAACGTCAGGCGACGTCACGCCGCGTCGACAAATCGTCCCACAAATAGTTGTACCTATTATATGCGTGGGATAACTTATTACGTAGCTGTAATGCGCTGAAATCTGTTTGGGAGCAAACCCGCTGGACCGTAAAATCCCGCGTTATTGGTAAAATACAGGAATGTTACTATCGTAAGCACTCGGCAAAATGTCGTTTCATGATTAAAAGCATTTCAGCAATCTTTGTGCTCGAAACGTTTTAGTTGGTGAACGAACTGGACCCGATCGAGAACGAATAAATATGAGTTTTAGAGCCTCAAGTGGGCACACTTTTGAATCTGGCGCACTTTCAACACTTACCGAAAAGCGCCTGAAAATATTCGCGCATTTAGAATTATTTATAGACAATACCCAGTCCCTGCTAGTTATCTGCTTATTTATTGAATTAACAACTTTACACAAAGTGTAAAAGTTTTAATTAAAACACGATGTAGTCTTCCGTGAGGTTTATCCAGTTGAACTTACGAGCAGATAACAACATATTTCAAACTGAGAAAAAGCTGAATGTGAGTTGTACCTATTTTTGGTTTAGTGTCTGCAAGGAAAAACTACTCTTTCCATAATCATAATGATCGTTGATCATGGACTATCCATCAATGAAATTGCTGTACCCAAATTAAACTGATTTGATTTAATTGACCTAAACAATTAAAATAGTCAGCCGAGCTACTAACCTTGCTGTCTAACCGATCTTTTCACCACACACATTCTCAAACCACAAGGCTGAAGAGGCTGAAAACACACGATTACCTTCGCCAAGAAATCCCAAGTAACTTCCCAAATCGTCATTTCGCATGCATCAAAATCGCAAATCGGCTTACTAGGAACGGTAGGTTGCACCCCGCAGGCCGGATAAGGCAGGTGCAAGGCGGTGATAACGTGTGCGATGTTTACCCGGTATAAATCACCGGTTGCCCGGGTATACGACGAACCTGCTTGCTGTCAATAACAGACTGATGCGACGAGACGGCTAAATGCAGATTCGGGCTATGTTTGGCTAGAGCCTGAGAATTGGGCTTGCTTGTGTATTGGGTAAATGGTATTTTAGAGACATGATGCATTGGTTGATATTTTGGTATAGGTATTTGGTTCTAAATAAAATAAAAATATATTTGGTTCTACCTACTTCTATATAACCAAATAGCTTTAGCGATCGCCTAGGTACTTTTTTTTTTTGAGGTTGGTATATCATCAGATGACTTCTCCCGCTCTCGGCGGAGCGGAAGAGCGTGATATAATATTTAGCGACTGGGAAATCTGCATCAAAAACCAAACACATCAAGTCCCATGGACTATTCGGCCTCAGCAGTCCCAATGAAAAGCAATGATTAAAATAAATAAAAACGCCTCATCGTCAAAGGAGGTCGTAGCCGCTTAATGCTAAGATTCACATAGCAGCTGCGTTCCAGCGCCGTCCACGTGACACAGTAAATCGAGGTGTTTCCAAAGAAAGTTGCCCGGAGCGGATTACGGCTGCTGAATGAAAACAGGCTGCTAATGAGCATAGCTAGTTAATTGCCGCGAGGGGGCGCACTATTCAGTTAAGCATCTTGAATGCTGATAGCAGTACAATGGTGAACGCAAACGTATTACTTACCTACCTACTGCCCAATTCAGAAATGTTTTGTGCTATTTGATAGTACCTAGATATAAGTAGATATCTATGTACCTATAAAAGGTTGGAAATATCTAAATAATCGGTGTTGTTAAGAAATATTAATAACTTTTTTTATTAAAGTTCTTTAGTGACCATGATGAACACAATTACTTCTACAAACGAAAAAACTTCAAACTTTTGATATTCTTTTTTTCACTTATCTAGGTACACAGAGGCACCTCGTTTAAATGAAACTGATCGAACAAAAATGCGGATATAAACCAATAATGGTTCTTAGGTAGGTACCTACCTAAGAACCTATTTGAATAAGATCTGAATATCCCAGTGCTCTGGTTCTGCTAAAGAGGCTGCACGCCTACTCATAAAAGCACTTAAATTACACCAACACCCGCTCCCCGCAACGTACGTAACGACAAAACCCCTTTTGCGGGAATTACGAGTCTTGGAAAATAAGCTTAAAATGCCGCCAATGAGATCTGGCAGCCACCCTTCAAGCAAATTACAATCTCCAAATTGAACAAAATTGGCACCAACTTTGAAACTCGACTATAATTTGTTGAAACCAGTGCAAACCGACCAACAAGAAACGATAATGACCGAACAAAATTTTTACGCAAGAAATTGGCATTGACTTGGCAATGTTTGGCAAATAGGAGCTGCGGCCGGCGAGCCCTGCGTGTGACAGGAAATCTAATAACCCTTGAACGAGTTTCACGTATAAATTTCTTACACAATCGCTATTTGTTTGTCCCTTTTGGAGTTTTGTACTCATGTATATTGTCGGAGGACCCTACACATCAGGGGTTTACGGTAAACGCATGGATCACTTTCCACATTTTGTTAGAACAAGTCCTTTTGACTTTTATTAGTTGAACCTTCGCGTAACAATCTGAACCCATATGCACGTAACTACACAAATGTTTGTCTAGTTCAGTACCCTCGGCCCTTTTTACGGAGCTAACAAAGCTTTGTGCTAGAAGCCACGTAGTTCGTACCGGGTGTCAAGAAAAGCAACTATACAGTTTTTGTACCGTAACGTTTTGCATGAGGGAGAATCGAACACAATAGTTGCCAACATTTCAAAGACGGGTACCTATATACCTTAAACCAACGCTCCTATGTACACACGGCTACGCATCAAGCTATACATTTCCAATATAAGCTGACCTCGCATTGTACGGAAATCCTATACAATGCGAGATCAGCATAAACTGGAAATGTATAGCTTAATGTGTAGCCGTGTGTACGTAGCGACGTAGTTTATGGAATACGTGAGGTGTGTGTAGACAAATGAGTAGCAAGGCGAGTCCGAGTGGCGACCACCGGGATAGTTCCTCGTTAGACGCCTCGCCTTGTGTCAATACATTTACGTCACGATACTCACCGACAACCTAAACCTATAATTATTTTGTGTGTATAAGCTTCGATCCTTCGGTCCTAGGTACCTTTAGATTAGAATAGGTACCTATATAATATAACTATAGGAGATAGGTATCCATAATCTAAAGGTAGGACTAGATCTATGTTGGCAGAATTTCAGATCATAACGTTAGGTATCGAAATTATGACCACGGGAAAAATTGAGAATTTTAACTGTTAGTTATAAAACAATGTGAGGTTTAAATTTAACAAAAATAAAACAAGGGTAACAATATTACGTACCTTAACGTAGCTACCTACAGGAAACCCGAATTAAATCAAAAGAAAAAAGTTTTTTTGAAAATTCTGCTTACTACACATAGGGTTCCATAACGGACATCCTTACCTATATTATAAACAGTCAACAGTATCTACTTAAACACATAAGTATACCTGCACAGTTATAAAATAACACGGGCCTGTATCCTGATCCTGAGCATATTATCCCAGCGAAACAATGTTGATAAAAGAATTTCTCTGTTCACGGAATGACGTGTCCCTTGATCGTAACTCATCCCGACCTTCTCATATTACTTTCACATGCGGCTGTAAGGTTTATACCTACACAACTTGCTGCATGTCAGTAGGTATGGGACTCTACATAAAAACCGTAAGCGATGTTTCATCGGGAAAACTGACGCTTAGGTAAGTACCTAACCTACTATGCTTCTGTACACAATTTTTATTTATTATCTTCACTTTCCTACAAAGAACTTGGTCGATGTTTGGCGGTTCCTGAAAAAGATACCTGTGTGAAAAGATAGATAGAATTCTCTTTATTATGTACTTACACCAAAAAAATACAATAGACGTAGGTATATTTAGTAGACTATTCCGCTTAATTATTCTTCAAGAGTCACAAAAAAGCCTGTAAGAAATCGACACGTGTCTCACCTCTCAATGAGGCATCCTCAGCAGCAACTCGGTGTGGCAACTCGTCGTGTTGTTGTTTGCAACTGGTCAATCGTCATCCTGAGGATGGCTCGTTGAGAGGTAAAACACGTGTCGATTTCTTACAGGGTTTTTTATGACTCTTGAAGAATAGTTAAGCGGAATAGGTCTAAATATATCTACGTTTATTGTATTTTATAATGGACTAGCTGTGCCCGCGGTTTCACCCGCGTAGGTCTCGATCCCGTGGGAATTTAAACTTATCTTATGTCCTATTCCAGGTCATGATCTACCCGTGTGCCCATCCTCTCCTCCCTTCTCTAGAGAAGGGAACGCCACGGCGGCGGCGGGGCGGCGCGGCGCCGGCGTCGAACGGTTCGCGTTTTGCATTTTCATACTCGTGATAACTTCGTAATTAAACGTCCGATTCGAATGAATTAAAAAGTATTTTACTGCTACATAAACACCCTTGATGTTAAATATTATTTTGATAAAACTCCTTCGCAAATAATGCATTAATTTCGATCAAATTTTATTACCATAAAAAAGGTTATAGTGAGTCAATCTTAAAAGATAGACATGCTGTCGCGGACTTGTTTTTAGAACTTTTAAAGATGAACAACTCCATCATACATAATACTTACGTAACATAAACCGTTTACGCAGCGCACGCAACGGAAGCTCTCAAAAAGGAATAATGTTCCCGTTTCTGCAACATATTTCATTTATGCCCGCTCCTATTGGTCGTAGCGTGATATTATATAGCCTATAGCCTTCCTCGATAAATGAACTATCCAACTCAAAAAGATTTTGTCAATTCCAACCAGTAGTCCCTGAGATTAGCGCGTTCAAACAAACAAACAAACAAACTCTTCAGCTTTATAATATTAGTAAGTATAGATTTCCGCAGTCACGCCTGAATCAATTAACTAGTACTTACACCATAAAAATTACAGATAGGTATAAGTAAATGTAGAAATTTTACATAGGGTCTACTCGCTAAAAGCGATCTTTTACACACAACCTTTGCATGGACAAATTAAAGGGAGAAGGAGAGACAATACTGCAGGCTAAATACATACCTACACACATAGCGTAGAGCATAAAACATAATTATATGTAGTATGGTATTAGAGCTATTTTATATACAGGGCGTCCCACGGATATGCCGCATGGAGGGAAAGTACCTTGAATATTGTAGATGGAACATTTTACTGAAAGAAGACATTATTTGAATTTAAAAAACAATTTAAACTGCATTCATAGATATTTAAATAATTGAGGATGAGAAAAATGTCAAGTCAGCTTTTACCATTACCGAATAGTGTAATACCACGATGCATTATGTGCCATCTAGGTAGTCACTAGTGTAAATAACGAACGAAACGTTTATTAGCACTGCTGACTGAGCCTCTAGGTCACCTCTAACCTCTAACCGTGCTTCTAATCGTTCAACTAAGGAAAAACAGATGGCGCTGACATGGTAACCTGGTTTTGCAGAAAGAGATGGAATACAAATCCTCGTTAAATGTCGTATGAGTAAGTGAATAAAAATATTAAAAGTGAACTCGACGAAACGAAACGCAGTTACTGTTCTGACGTTGGAAATCGTCAATGTGACGTCATCACACAAAGCAGCTGTTTTTTTCATTGCGTTACACTCATCCATCTGTGAATATGGCAAATAATTCGTATTATGGTGAAAATAGTGATGTTGCAGCTATATTTTTTGATTTGGACAATACGCTAATACAAACAAGAAAGGGGGATACAAGAGCCTGCAATAAGGTATGTAATTTTTTTCTAAAAATATTGTGACATTGCCACGGTCATGGATTATGTTCGGAACGAAGTGCGCGCGCTGTCATCGTGGTGCGTATCTCGCAATCGCAAGTTTTTACGTCGTTGGTTGGTAGTTGGTCGAAGCGTGGTAGGAGCCGCTGGTTTGCTTGTTGCACCCCGCGTGTATAGCGTTCACGTTCCAGCGTGTGTTTAAAAATAGTGTTTCATAGTTGGAGAACGCGAGCTCGACGTCCAGATTTAGATATTTTGGAAGAGAACTCACGCTAATTATAAACGTGATGTAGATCGAGCCGCTGTCGGAGCGATTCAACTGTGGAGCCAGCGCTCGTTCAGTGGAGCGCTCACTACTGCGCTTTGTGATCGCGTCGTGTGTTTCGTAATCATGGGTGAGATATCGGAACCGATAAAGAAATGTGTACTAATATTAAAAGCCGCCAAAAGCGATACGGAGAAGTTTGCGGCGCTGTTCATGGTGACCAAACTTGTGAAGAGTAAGGACTGCCAATCGCAAGCCAAGAAAGCACTCTTCGAAGCCATTGGATTCAAGTTCCTGAAGAAGTTGCTGACAAGCAATTCTGTGCAGGATGACTGCCCGCCGTCTGTGTACAAGTCAGTGGCTCTCTCAGTGCTTACCACCTTCTGCAATGATCCTGAACTTGCAACACATCCTGAAATGCTTGCCAACATACCTGTGTTCCTGGAAATAGTGCAAAAATCAGAAAGTGAAGACTATGATGATGATCTCATCATTGTCAGTGAAGCATACACGTGCCTCCAGTGTATTGCTGAACATGAGGCTGGCCAGAAAGCCCTCATCGAGGTTGGTGCCATCACTAAAATGTCAGAAATTTACTCAAATCAAAGTTTCCAGACTGATGAAGCCCTTAACATTCTTGTGAAGCTAGTGAGCAGGTACGGACCTACTGCTTGGGGTGATGACCCTAAACCTTTCCATGCTCTGGTAAACAAAATAGCATTAGACTTTGCCACTGACCAATCGGAAAGAAAGTTTGAATTGGCTACCATCTTGAGTGCACTACTCTACAGCTGCAACAAATGCACAGTTGTACCTAGCTCCACAGAAGAAACATGGCCCCAGAGTATCTACAAAGCTCTTCATGACATACTAACCAGCAAAATTGGTAAAAACCAAAGAGATCCCTCTCTTAAACTGGCTGCCAATATTGTTGATCTTCTCGGCATTGAGTGGACATTAAATGATGAAGAGAATCCAAAGAAGTTTTTCTTGCTGCTGCAACAACTTTGTGCCATAGAAGTAAGGATGCAACTGGATGACAGGAGTTTCAAACAAGCATATGCCAATGCTGAATTAGTAACAGCTTGCTTTATTGTATTAGAATTATCTATTAATTACATGGCCACAGATCAACTGGACTTGGAACAGAAAGAAAAGCAATCTGTTTACACGGGTCTCAAGGGTGCCTTCAATGCCATAGTGTCTATGTTGACTAAAGTATTCAATGATAAGAACAAAGACAAACTACCTGATGCTGAAAAAGTTTATGTTTGTGCAATGGTCAGAGTACTGGTTGCTTGGATTGCTCAAGAAACAACGGCCATGAGGGAACAAATTTACACCTTGCTGCCGTTCATGTTCTCCCTGGCAAATGACTCGTTCCATGCCCACAGAGCCAGGAAGATGGCTGAAAAAAACAAGTCTGAAGGTGAAGCTATGGAAACTGACATCAATCTAATGGGCCAGATTGATCTACTCCGCTTAATGTTGCCAGCTCTATGCCACTTGGTAGTTGAAGACAAGGCCAGAGCCATAGTATTAAACCTTAAACAAGAAGATATTCTGTATGAAGCCATGTGTTTCCACTGGTCAATTGTACATTACAAGAAACCACTTGTACCTAAATCTGAGAGGGGAAAAGTTAAAAATTTACCTGCCCGTGAACTAGACCCTCAAGTATTAGAAGATATGAAGGATTCTAGAGCAGCCATGGTCAGCCTTTGCAATATTTTCATGAACCTCACAGTGCTGGCTCCCAAAGTTGTTGAGACCAGTATGTTGTTCAACACACTACTCAAGTTCATCTTCAATGACTTACCCGAACTGAAGGACATACCCGAAAACTTAGTTCTCCATGGACATCTGGCAGTGCTCGGCTTACTCTTACTGAAACAACAAGCTAGTAAAGTGAAGAAGAATGACTTCTCCATATGCAGATACATCCAGTCTACAATCAGATTCCTGTGGGATGCATACAACATTGATGAGTCAAATGACCCCACTGCACTAGTTGTATCAATGAGTTATAAAGAACACTGGAATGAAATAGCTGACCTGTGGTTCTTGGGCATGCAGACTATGAGTGGAGTTCTTGAAATGGTGCCATGGATATCAGAGTTTGCCATAGAGAGTGGTTGGGCTCAGGGAATTGCTGAAATGCTAACTAAAGTCAAAGTTGGTACTCTCCCACCCAATGTGAAGTCAGCATTTGAAGACTTCCTGTGTAGGCTAGTAGATTCCAATGAAACTGTCATCCCAGTCTTGAAGAAAGCTGGTGCACTTAAGATGTGCAGGAATCACAGATTAATGGAACTGGGCAAAAAATTGTTTGGTGATTAAATTATTATTTAAATTAATAGGTAGGTAAAATACCTACTTGTTTTTATATAATACATACAAAATATAAACATTACATTATAATACATTTTTACAACAGAGTACTTAAAATTGTTTTTGTAATTACCGTATGATTCTTTTAGTATCTAACTGTTCACAGCTTCGATTGTTTTAAGAACTTACTGTACATAATTTTTCATAACAAGTTTCATGTCTTTAATATAATTTTATTTAACTTGTTACTTACTACTTCTGTTTTTTGGATGACAATAATATTGTTTGGTACTTACTCAATAAAGTTTTTAATGTGGACTGTAGTATATTTTTTATTTAATCTTGTAGAAAGTATCCAAAGGCATGTACTAACTCTCCTTTTTGCTTCGCCGTAGTCGGGTAAAAATTAAAAAAAAACTTTGTTTGTTGCTAAATTAAGAAGGTACCACACACACACAGCTACAGTCAAAATCAGAAATTTAGATCAACTCTCAATAAATTACTTACTACACTTTTCTTTAGAACAGCGCACCTAGTAGGTACACAGAATGTCGTAGATAACATCTAATGTCTGTAAATGAGGCATAACATGACACAGGGTGTTTGTAGATAACTCATTAAACCAGGCGGTATCAGTTTTCACGCGCAGTGTGCCAACTGCCAAACAGCAGGTGAGTGAACCACGCCACGCTGGGAACGTTGACCCGACGCTATTCCTGGAGCAGACACTTCCTTAGATACAAATGTCATGCAACAACTTGTGGAAATTTTCAACAACTGAATTACAGGAAATGTGAGATTGCTAACCTATTATAAGCAGTGGAACAAGTAAAATAGTTCACATCACATCTTCCATATTTATCATCATAAGTACTAACAGACTAGACACTGTAGGTGTTAATTAAGTGCTCATTTAATTAACGTGGGCCTCTTGTGATAGATTATTCGACACACTTATTATGACGAAACTTTACAACTAGGTAGGTAGGTGGTATGTACGTGTGCATGTGCACGTCTTGCTCAAAGTTACGCACCGATACTTATTTACCTAAGTAGGTACATATTTATTTTTCTCGCCTTTCCTTGAGGATAGAGTGGAACCTGGAGTTTTTTTCTGGAATGAGGTCAAACGATACATTGTTGGGACTAAATAACATTCATATTTTAGATGAAACCTTGTTTATTTTCTGCCCAAGAACATGCTATAATGGGCCTTGATTTATGTCGGATTAGCAGACAGGTCACCTTTAGTGTCAGGCGTGATATCTGTTTATTCTTGTTTATGGGAAGTTTCCAGGTTAGAAAAAGCTCACAGTAAACAGACCACTCCAGTGCAAACCAAGTCAAGTGCACAAAAACACATGCGCAACGCTTCTTATCACAGATTTTCACGTACCTAACAACGCCTTTGTATAATAATCGTAGAAGGTACCTACAGTCACGAGCGTTTTTCGCGTGAAATAACAATGGCAACTTTGAGAAAATACCTATTTCATAACAGTCAATCTGCCTAGCCTTTTCCAAATATGTTAAATAAATAATGTTGAGGTCGGCTTCCAGTCTAACCGGATGTTAGACTATTATTTTACATTGTAGTAGTAGTATTTTACATGGAGCGACTGCCTATCTGACCTCCACAACGCAGTAACTGGGTAATACGATACCCCTTGGTAAGCCAGCAGGCGTAGCATGAGCACCGTTTTGTCGACGGAAGAGTAGACAAAAATGACGTTTCCTGTAGACAGTAGACAGAACGAGACGGCAGCAAAATAGAAAGAGTCAACTGCACTTTTTACGAAATTCACTCTTTTACATAATTCGACTCGGAATTCTTTGTTTGATCATAGGATTTATCGGTTGTCAGTGTGATTTTGACAGTAAGGATAGAAAACTTTCTTCCGAAATAGTCTACATATAAAAAGACCTAGACAAAGATCGTTAGAAATGAAAGACAAAATGACAGATTGTAGAAAGATTTCTACGGTGGATGTCAAAAATTAAGAAACGAACTGTCACTTTGTATAGAAAAAGCTATGTCTATTCTTCGTAGAGATAGAAAGCGCCATGCTACGCCTGCTGGTTATTAGAATTTCGGGCTTCTGATGACCCGTAACGCCTGTCAAAGATCCACGAATGACTTGACTGATTCCGAGACACGGTACACTGGAGTCTCGGTATGTAAAGATGGTCACCCATCCACGAACCAATCTTAGCTCCATCTTGAATTTCTCAGTAGCTTAGCAGCCCAGTCTAAATTTGTGCCGGGTTGATGGCAATAGGCTCGCCCCCTATTACATGGGACTTAAACATAACTGGGGAACCTCTACCTAGCCCTTCGGGGAATACAGGCGTGATGTTATGCAATGTTATAATGTCGATTAATGGATTAGTAATAGCAGCCAGAATGATGTTACCACCATATTTTATCGTTGTTTATTGTTTAAGGAATTACCCTTTCCAATATCATGTTTTAACTCTTCTATTATTGTCCAGATTATAGAGATTCTGCAGCAGCAATATGGGCTGACTCAGGAAGAGGCAGTGGAGAGCGGAACCAACTTCCTCCGTGCCTTCCGAGCCCGCCCTGATGATGACACATACGCTCTAGATGAGTGGCCGGCTCACCTATGGCGAAACTGCCTGCCAAAGAACTATAGACATATCGCCAGTTAGTATTTTCTTGTTTACCTAAAGTCTATCCAAATCCTTGTTTCCAATTGACGTTATTTCCAATTAAACGAATATCAATTTTATACTGGTGTAAATTAAGTTGATTTCAGAATGACTGTAGTGCAAAGTGAACTTTGTGTGTGGCTTTTAAAGTTGTTTTTCCAAAAACACAAACTTGTTTACATTTATTTGCAAACTAAATCGCAAACGCAATACATATTATAACGTTGGTCTTGTAGTCGCAAGCGCAACTGCCAAGATTGGGAACCTGGGTTCGATGCCCGAGCAGTGTTAGTGTAAATAAATCAGAAGTCTGAATTTGTTAAGTATATGTATAATTAGAATATTAAATACTTACGTACTCCTTTTTCAACCGACTGGCTACAGCCGGGCAGAGGTATACCTAATAAGAAAACGAAACTAAAAACATTTCACACGCGAAAAGGGCCTTGGGCGCAGTTAGTAAATCGATCATACATATTTACATGAAATTACCTTGAAATCTGAAATTATTAAGGTAACGGCTACATATCAAGCTATACATTTCCAGTTTATACTAATCTCACATTGTATAGGATTTCCGTACAATGCGAGGTCAGCTTATACTGGAAATGTATAGCTTGATGTGTAGCCGTGAGTACGTTATGTCGTTTGGCACAAGTAAAATCCATATTGCAGAATTTGTCAAAATAACTCTCACTTGTTTATGTGCAAATAAAGTTGATGTGCACCGTCATGCTCTATTCCCTTTTAGTGTCAGCAGAACTCAAGGTAACATCGCATTAATTAGCCAGACGTAATGCTCATTTCGTGAATTGCAGAAATTAAATTCAAAATGCAACACTAGGTCAGTTCCTTTTACTCAGACGCCTATAATAATCTGCGCAAACAACATTACAACAACGACATGCATTATAATAAACATACATGACTTAATTATTTAAGGTTGATGCGCTAGGGTAGCCCGCGAAATTCAAATTTTCTTACGTTTTTTGCAATTTTCAGGTCAGTATCAGGTTGTATGTTGATCTAAATATTATTAGCGCTCGTAACAAATATGAATTTACAGAATTATAAACATTAGAATCAGCAATACAACTCTCTAAGTTCATGAAAGTGCCAAATGTCATGATTTCATGAAATAGTAATTCAATACACTTTCATGAGCTTAGAGAGTTGTATTGCTGATTCTAATGTTTATAATTCTGTAAATTCATATTTGTTACGAGCGCTACTAATATTTTTGTAACGTAAGAAAATTTGAATTTCGCGGGCTACCCTAGCGCATCCCCCTTAATTATGCTTTATGTCGGTACACAAGCCGGACCTATTAATACATTATCTCCTTTGTCTTATCACTGTATCATTTCTCGATGATTTAATTAAGCACCTGTAGATATGGAGAGTAACAGACACCTACCACATTTACATTGTTCAATGTCTACATCACTTTATGTGCCAAACGGTGACAAAGAGAGTGCGCCATCTATTACCAACATGTCCGTATACTTCGACGAAATAGTTTTTACGATTAGACTTGGCAACGAGCCTAGAATGTGAATGCACTTCTACGTCTGATACGCCCGAACGAAAGTACAAGTCCTACAAGTATTCCAATGACTAAGCACAACTGACTACACCTTTAAACACCAAACACATGTATTGCGTGATGATATATTTTCATCTTCTACGTAAAATGTTACCATTTCGTTGCTAAGCGTGGGCGTACAAGAGATTTATAAACGACCAGTGGCCGCAGCTATAAATAATTGTAAAAAGACACCGCATAATGAATGGAAACGACGTGGCGATTGGGAACTCTGAAAACAACTAAGAATATGTAGTACAATTATTTTACTCAGCTCATACTGTTACAAGTACTGATAGGTTGTTGACAGTTTTGTGTCACAAATGGTGGAGCATCAGACAGCAATACGATATCATAATGTCTCGAATTCGACGCCCGGGCGTGTGCCAAGGAGTTTTTCACCCATTTGTACACAATTTATAAACATTTCATGGCAAGGCGCACGTGTATGCGTGAAATAAGTTTAGATAGTGCCACATTTACAGCGATGATTCTACTAGTCCTATACTTGGATATCCTGTGCGAATGCGCCATTAGGTACACAGTACACTGATATACACTATTCATATGTATAAGGAAGCATCCAACTTCTGAGAAAACAATTTTTGGTACATACTTGGGCCTAGTTCGTAAGTTTCTACCTTGCAAAAATAAGACAGTTATTCAAATACTTAAGGTTGGACTAGTCGACCATGCAATTTCACCTAACATCGTATGAGAAAGTGAAATAGACGATGATTTATAACGAAAACGAGCGCGTAAAATTTCATGAACACTTTGGGCGTATAGATTAAGAAAACACACTAGTCTAAAACATACTACTGGATGTATTTATTCAAAATAAAGGTAATTGAATTCTTGAATAAGTTATCTATCCCTGTACGGTAACAATTTTACCATATTTAAATTTCGGGTGTTATTTATTCACGCTCAAAGATGCGTTAAAATTAGTGTTGAAATATTTTGGAAGTTTCGACACTCGTAACTTTCAATCAAACCAACTTTTTTATTCTGTTTCCGTTCAATGCTAGATAGTGACGAGACGAGTAGATATAATTTTTAATGTACACTGTAAAACAGTGGAGTATACTGCATAAGACGTTAGTATGGAAGAATGACTGACTAGCGTAACCTTAATGCAATATTTTTCTTTTACAGAAAATATATCAACCGAATGGGTAAAATTAAGGTTTCAGTGTTTGGCTCTAACACACGAAGTAATACACCTCTTGGAGACACTGCGGTACGTTGGTTACATTTTACTTACATTAGTTACATGTTATGAAGAAATATTGACCAAGGGATTTCACCATACTAACAAATATTTCTCCATGATGTAATTTTATGTTATTTATTATTTGTAAATAATTTTAACTGGCAATTTCTTTGGTGTTTTATACTGACTTCTCTGGCCAAGTTTATGTCAATATGAAACAAAGAAATTACTGCAATTATAGCGGAAATATACGTTGTTCTAAGATTAAGAGGATTAAAGTTTAACTGTGATAAGGAAATAATTTCACGACCTCTACCTAACCCTGTTGGGATTGCAGGTATGGCAGTTGTGTATTGAAATGGAATATTTTGTTATTTTCTTCCGTTTTTATTTAAATAACGCTTGATCTCAGAACAATTCACCTGCTACCACTTAAATTGTGCATGGTGTTATGTGGTACTAAATTGTTTTGGTCATTTTTCAGAAACGTTTCATGTTTAGTATCGCTCACGTCCTGCCCACTTCGCATTTTCACTAGTGTTACGAGTATTTTTAGATTATTTCGTAACTCTCATTGGATCGTGCATGCCACATAAGACTATGAATAATCAGCGCAATACTGATTTGTCAATATCATAACAAAGTCAGGACCAAAACATTGTGGAGGCATAATTTGACAATTGCAAACAGTAACAGCCCAAAAGCAATTGTATTTAAAAGTAAATTTAGAAAACACGAAAAATAGATAAGTAAAAGTTGTGCACCAAAAGTATTGATAGATATTTCACCGATGCCTTTGCAAGTGTATTGGGCTGGCTTTGAGCGCATGTTGCTAATAAATGACTTGTTTTTCAACAGTTCAGTGTTTGCTCAACGAGTGAGTAAACTCGGGGCGCCGCGTGCGCAACACTTAGGTTTGAATTGTATTTGTAAAATATATGAGGGAGTACATCACGGCGAAGGTAATACATTACCTCAGAAAATTCAGTTAACCAATGGAGATAGTTTTAGAATTTATTAGAAATATATCAACACATCCCTCTTGCATAATCCGAAGTAGTTACAAGATTGATTCAGAGTTATTATATATAAAAGTATCTCCATTGTCTTTTTAAACCTAAATAAATATGCTTTTTTGAGATACCATTCTAAATTACTAAAATATCATAAACATTAATTTATTTAATCTTTTCTCAACATAGCATATCCCTAGTTCCTAAGATTTTTATTTCCTGTGGAATTTATATTGATAGTATGAATTGCACTTGAAGTAATGTGCCAATTTCCATGATGTGTGTGTTATCTTAAATTCTCTTGCTAGACTGCAATAGTTAGCTTCCATGTTTGAAACAATAGCACTTAACAATGCGTTTCATTTGTTTGAAACACGAGGGTCGTCACCTCGTTGGTGCGGCTAGAGAGATCGTAACTATAATTTTAGTTCCGTTAATTGCTCGAACAATTGCAGTATGCAAGACCATTTGGCTTTGTTGTATCATGTGCTGAGTTTCAGCATGAGAGGCAGCTAGAAATAACAAAAGGCTGGTGAATAAATGTGGACAGGGAGGATTACTTACTCGGTCTGATCACGAACGGGCCGTCTCGGGCCCAGTGGCAGAAGATTGAACGGCTAGGGGTCCGCAAGTACTTCGACTGCTTGCTGGTGTCCGGCGACCTGCCGTGGGAGAAGCCCGACCAGCACATCTTCCTGGAGGCCTGCAAGATGCTCAACGTCGAGCCTCGCATGTGCATCATGGTTGGAGACAAGCTGGAAACTGATATCAAGGTCAGTGCTCATTATTCTATTATTTTGAACTGGGCAAAATAAGTACTTACCTAATTCATTAATATTGTAGACTTGCTCATGTAGGTATTTGGCCTATGTGAGACCACATCCATACTTATAATATAAATGCAAAGGAACTCTGTCTGCTACCTTTTCATATCTAAACCACTGAACCGATCGTTATGACAAATACTTTTTTTTAGATACCGTAGTATTAAAAATATATGAAATACAAAATACACGCAGACGAAGTCGCGGGAACCGCTAGTAATCTATATTTCAGAGTATTACACGGTTACGCAAGACATGAAAACTACTCAGAAACTAATTGTAAACAAGGTCGTTTCCGTAACAACGTCCTTGGGTCGCAGGGCGATAAGCAACATGCCTTTCATGGCAGCACCGCGAGCGCATCGATTTTACGTTGTTGAGTCCACGCCAACAATCATAAGATTGTTTAAAGTTATAGCTTCCACGATACGAACAGAAAAGTGATGACAGACTGTTTAAAGCTGTTGTTGACTTTAAACAACGGTTTTATCAGTCTTAGCAAATATTATCCCTATCCCCTAAGAAAAGAGCGCCCCAAGCGCCTAAAAAATAACCGTACAAAGGCGGCGGTTATTTTTTTCATGTGAAAAAGTTTTAGTAAAATAACTAATAATAACTAAGAAAGCTATACTTACGGCCAGTTTCTTCATCAAAAGTAACAGTCAACTGTTCTTCCGCGCTGTTGGATTTACAACCCTTGCCTTAGCGCCGAGGATTGAAAATACAACAGTGCTAAAGCTGACTGTTACTTTTGATGAAGAAACTGGCCATTAGAAAATAATCTTAAAACCACTGTTTTTCCTTTTCAGGGAGGAATAGAAGCAGAACTCGGCGGCACGGTGTGGATTCCGCTGCAAAAGGACATGGAGTCTTCCGATCTGCCAGACTTCACGATTGATAAGGTCACAGAGTTGCCAGAAGTGTTACCAAACTCACCTAGACTGAAGCGCTCCGAGCACACATCTAACATACCCTGCTGATATCTTTACTTTTCGATGGCTGTAATATTCTACCATTGGCAATGACTTTTTGGTACACGCACTATTGATCTGTGAACAGTATTCGAACAAAAGTACAAAATTTTGTTTACAGTACAAATGTATAGGTTTTAGTTACGACACTCATATTTATATAGATAGGGATGCTAACACGAATTTATCTTATGCACAAGTTACCATAATCGCTTGCATAATCCGTCTTATACTTATCCAAGTATTATGTTATAATGTTTAAAATATTTATTTTTCTGTCTTGTAGGTAAGAATATAAACGCCTGATTACTTTTAAGGATTTAAAGAAGCATATTTAATGCATATTTTTATAAAGAGATTTCAAATTTTATTTTTTAAGTGTTTTGGTTGTACTCTAAGGAAACTTCTTAAGAGACTGTCTTATATGTGATACTGATAGTTGTAAATGTTCCTTGTAAGATGTCTTGCTCGGTTTGTGGTTACTGATTACAATTATCGAAAATTAAATTATTATATGGGAGTTATGTCACATGGGTGCTCACAAAGTGATATGGTTCTAGGTGTTGTGGGTATATCTATGAATGTACATTGTCATTTAGAGATAGCTTATACGTCTGTAGACTGATATGTATATGATGTACATATTATCTTACTTGTTTCTTGTGTAAATCTTTAACTTAGTAAATAATTTAGTCTTATGACAAACTACCTTTGGTAGCAAACTTCTTCTATGCTTAATCATTTTTTAAATGCCTATCTGTGCCATGTTTTGATTACATAATACCTTGACATAAAGGTTTTTTTAGTTAGTAGTACTTATGAACTCGACAATATTCATTGACAGTTTGCATCTACAAATCATCCCTATGTCCTAAAAGTTAGGTGAACTACACAAAGGCATGATCATTTAGATCGTTAATTAATAAAGAAATTTTGGGTATACTGTTGTTTCATTTAAAAATAAAACACTATGATTAAAACTGATTTCTTATATCTCAAACTAGTCCCTAGTAACATTCACTACCTATTGTAAGTATAACTAAGTATGTAAATTAAAATTAAGCTGTTCTCAACATCTTGGCTTCTCGTTTCTCTCGTAACTCCTTCTTTTGCTCTTCTACAACTTTTTTCCTCTCTTCAAGGAACTCTCCATATTCCTGGAAATAGTTAAGATCCTAATTAAATACCGGAAATCATACTTTTAACACAGCTTACATTGTTTAAAGTTAAAAATACCAATGTTTAACAAGGCCTTCAGATCTTATTTGAATGTTTACTTTCTAAACTACAGCTAATATACATATACAATAGGTATACAAACACTGGCTATTTACTGTGGAAAAGCTCTTTTATGGAGTATAAAATTATTATTACAGCCCATAAATATCCAGTATTTTGTGTGGTAGTTTTGTTATTACTATAATGTTTGGTAGAAAGATTAGGTATACTATATTGCTGCCTCTTCTTTATTGTATGAAAATATAGTCCCATAAATTTATATCTTTGACATGTTTTTTTATTCTTACCAATAGTTATTTCTTTTAAATGTAACTGCAAGAAGGAAGTTTTGAGAAAGAAGCATTGAAATAAATTAAAAGATGGAGAAGTACCTACAAACATTGTGTTAAGTCATAGTGACGACAGTGTTCATACCTTTGGGTCCAAATCCTTGACTATCTCAATTCCACAAGTTCTTGCCGTGGCTATCAACATGACACAGATCTCTTCCAAAGATTTCCACTCAAGTGGTGGGTCCTGAGACTTTATTATTGCTATTTCATACAGATGCTTGTATGTTATTTTTCCACTTGTTTCCCTGACTGAAAATAAGAATTTATAAGAGCACAACAATATTTAAAAAAGTAGGTACATAATTAATACGTATTTATTTTAAATCTGTGTGAGATGGTAGCAATAGAAATATGACTGATCTTCTCACTCAAAAGGGGAAAAGTGGTCTGTAGTAAAAAAACTGAATCCGACTGTCATCTTGGGACAAAAACTTTCTATAGATATTACTTAGGCCAACTTACCAGGTTCCATAGCCCCTCTACTAATACCAGCAGCTTGCTTTAGGAAATATGAAGCTGGAGGTTGGTGAATAACAAGTTGATAGGAACGATCAGCATTCACTCTCACCCTCGTCGGCAAAGGTACACCAGGCTTTATGTTCGCCGTGCGCTCATTGAAGTCCTTGCAAAACGCTGCTATATTGATATTACGCTGAAGTAAATAAAAATATAGGTTATGATTACAACATTCGTTAACCTATCAAATATAATTTATAACGAAGAAATACGTACTTGACCAAGCATAGGACCTAAAGGAGGCCCTGCTGCAGCCATACCAGCAGGGATATTGGTTCTTAATTTAGAAGAATGGTCAATTTTATCCGCAACTTTCTTCATAGATTTTAACCGAGCAACTGACTTAGACATGGTGATTAATGGAAATCACTACACTTTCTGAGCTCTGATTTTGTTATTCTTATTCAGTTCTTTTATTTAATAGGTCATAATCGAACAGAAAATTGAGAAAACAAAATAATTATTTCTACGACTGCTGCACACTGATTTTGACAGGACCACCATTCGATTTGACAGCAATGATGTTCATGCCTGAACTGAAACACCGCACAGCTGACTACACAGACTACTTAGAGATACTGACTATGACAAGATAGGGTTGCACCAATTGCACCATTCTGAAAATTCTTGGATGATAAAATTCCGATTGGAATCCATCCACGTTAAATGATTTTTACCTGAATGGCTTGTTTTTACATCATTTACTTCTGTCTTTCTTCTAATTTGTGTATTTTTTATCTGTTGTGATTGCGATTCACATTCCTTTTTTAATCTGTAAATCGTGTGTTGTCACTTGTCAGATTTGCATTTGTCACCACTTTGTGAATAGTGACTAAAAAATAATTTTTATTTTTATTTTGTAAATTAACACGTAATTTTATTAACCACATCAGTAAATATATATTTCTAAAGATTATGGTATTTTGCACACCACTTGTAGTGGATTGTACGAAAAGATATGTGTATAGGTCGTGAAAAATAGTTATTAGTTCATTTCATAATGTGGTCGTTTTTCTCTCGGGATCCTACGAAGGACTTTCCTTACGAAATAGGAGATCCTGTGCCTGGATTAGAAGATAGAAGTGTGTGGACACTACACAAGGGCAAGAAGAGAGGCACGCAGGATGAAGTATCAATATTTTTATTCGACGTTCAGAAGCATTCTGAAACACTTTTTGACATAGCTAAGGCCTCCCTAAAGAAACTAAAGACTATGAGACACCCTAGCCTTTTACATTATTTAGATAGCTGTGAAACTGAGAAATTTTTATATGTAGCTACTGAGTATGTAGAACCTCTAGCCACGCACTTAGAAGAACCAAAACTTGAAGGGCCACAGAAGGAGTTGTTTCTTTCATGGGGCATATTTCAAATCACTGTAAGTAACCATACTAGAGTTTATAATCAACCATTAAAACCTACCTACCTTACCTTCTTGCTTAATTATCAGATTGCATCATCCATAAAAAGTTAACATAAAAAGTATTGGTAATTAATTGATGCTTGACTTTGATTGGCCGCTGAAAATGTATGAATCATTTTTACTAGCAATATTATTCTGGCATTCCCGCATTCTTCATGTTACAGAGAGCATTATCATTTTTAAATAATGATGGCAATATGAGGCACAATAATGTGTGCCTGTACTCCGTGTTCGTCACTTTAGCTGGAGAATGGAAACTTGGCGGCTTCGAGTTTCTCACGGCCCAGGGAACGGATACAGCCAATCCTATACCTATCAAAATAATGCCAGCACTTGAGATATATGATCCTCCTGAGAAGAAGGATCCTGCTAAATTGAAAACAGTTACCAAATGGTTAGTATTGAAGTTGCTATTTCTTTACAATTTGCTATTGAACTATTGTTAATCTGTGAGCATACTAGAACAAACAACAATTTGAATGACTTAATTGACTTTTTAATTTTATAAGGAAAAAAAGGTATGAAGATATTTTAAAAACAATAAATAAATATAGAGAAAGAAACCTTATAAAAATGCAGCCTTCAGTATTGAATGCTTCATATTGTTATCTTATCTACCATTTGATAATATCCATGACAAAAGTCTGTGTGATCACCAAAGCAACAACATAATATGTCTTTATATCAGCTCCTCAGACATGTGGGGGTTAGGGTGCCTAATATGGGAGGCATATGACGGGCCCCTAAAGAATCAGCCAGCACTGAAAACTACGGACAACATACCAAAGCAGCTATGCACATTATATTGTGAGCTGGTCAGTGCTAACCCAGCGTCCAGGCCGAATCCTGCTGATATTATTACAAGGTAAGCAATAGGGATGAATAATATAGTTGCTGATTTGAGGTGATGCCAAAAAAAATACCATTAAGAACATGAAACAGGTCTTTGCTTGACAGGTAGGAATGACGTCTAGGGCCGTATGGTGTCAAAAACATTATATGAAATCATGTCCGGATAGACAGCACTGGTTTTCTTAATGTATCTGTTTGATACAGCAAACTGATTGCGAATCGTCAGAAGCACGAAAGTCTGACAACCAGTCTAACCAAGGGGTATCGTATTACCCAGTTACAGGGTTGTGGAGGTCAGATAGGCAGTCGCTCCATGTAAAATACTGGTATTCAGCTGCATCCGGTTAGACTGGAAGCCGACCCCAACATACTTGGGAAAAGGCTAGGCAGATGACAGCAAACTGATTGCTAATCACTATGCCAAATGCATATAATGGTAGTCGCTTCTTTTGATTTCTCATTGCAGCCTTCTTTGTAGCAACAATAATTGAATTTTATGTTCTGTAAACTTGAAGCTAAAAGGCATTTGATGATAAGGTAGTGTGTTAAAACTTAATTAAGTTGAAAATAAGTTAATACTTACTAAGTTTTGGTTAACTTGAGCCAATAAAGTCACTAACTTATCTTCGTTTTTTTGTTTGTCTGGTAGATAGTGATTATTAAGACTGAAAAAGACCTGAAAGACATTTAAATATCCAAATTAAACTGTTTCAGGTGTAGAAAACTAGGAGGCTACTTCAAAAACGATCTGATAGACACTATGCTATTTCTTGAAGAGATACAAATCAAGGACAAAGTGGAGAAAGGCAAGTTCTTCTCCACGCTAAGTTCGTACCTGGACAGCTTCCCAGAAGCTGTGTGTGTTCACAAGATCTTGCCGCAGCTGTTGACAGCATTCCATTATGGAGATGCTGGGTCATTCGTTTTGGCGCCCATGTTTAAGGTAATAATAATCAAGTACTATGTGATACCATACCTATTTATATCTAGGAAAGTAGGACACAGTTCAATAACGATTTGGACCACTTGTTAATTTGGCTTGCTTGGAGAATTTGTGGAGCAAGGCTGTTTTATTAGTCCATTAAAGAGTAAGTGCAAGTGTTCTCACAAATTATACTTGTGTATGTAAATATTCAATCATTGTTTCAGCTGACTAAATAATAATCGCTTCAAGATACAAGAACCATGAGTAGATTTATGCCTTGTAAAATAAAAAATTACAGAGTTATACCCTGTATAATGTGTAGTACCAAAATTACCCCAATTTCATTATAAATTAGCAAATTTTCTACAGAGGTCATAAGTTATGACTGTAGAAACCCACTAAACGACGGCCGCCCGCGTCCCATGTAATAAACGAGGTAAAATTCCCCATTGAAAAAAATGCAGCAATTTTTTTTTCTTTTTTCTAATAAACCACATAAATAAACTCAACAACACCCTCACGGATCGGACGATGTTTTTGTTACACGCTGTATATGTATATCTGTGCTTGTTTCTTGTTTCAGTTGGGTAAACTGCTTGACGATGCTGACTACCAGAAGCAAATAGTCCCGTGCGTAATAAAGCTATTTGCCTCCAATGACAGGACAACGCGATCCCGACTGCTACAGCAACTGGACCAATTCATTATGCATTTGCAAAATTCCACTGTACGTAAATATCTACATTGTTTCTTGATACATAAATGCATGTTTAATTGTTTGAAGGACACTGAACGAGCCATAATTAAATAAGTTTTATTTTATCTCATGATCTCAATAGTGTTTTTGTATATATTTTAAGGTATTTTTTGCATGCTGAAATAAGTAACCATAATATGTGGAACTTCTTATATTTATATGACCCTTATGTTCCATATTTTATGCAAAATAAAGCAATTATTATTAATTTTAGTACGCCTATGGGCGTTTAGTGTCCTTCAAACAATTCAGTAATAATGAACCCCATACAGTCAGCTCTACTACCACTACCTGGCAATTTTTTTTATTAACCACGCTATGGGCTATTCTCGGACAGTTTGTGCCAACTACAACACAAGGTAAACCAGATTAAGTCGGCTAAAACCTGAAGTTGTTGTCAGGTAAAACATTCAACCAGTTTCAAAAAGCGTAATCAGTCTTTTATTTCAACATACTTGCAAAGCAGTTGGATAGGTACTTCTCGTTTTGTTTTGGTTTATCGCTCCAATTTGGTAAACAAACGCGTGCTTGTCGCGCGATATCTAATACGGATGTGTACGAAATTCCATCATTATTACGCAACAAGCATACAAATATTCGATAGTATGAAACGAGAGCCGTAAATTTCTCATTAGTCCATAAAAACGGTACAAAATAAAAACAGTTTTTCTCAACCTATACTTCAGAGTTGAGAAAATCTGTTTTATTTTGTTTTATCGTATTCTTTCCGTTACACGTTGTATACCCATTACGTCTGTGAAGTTAATAAAATAAAACTAATATTCCACTATAAAAGTAACGGTTATTGTCCCAAAAAAAATCACCAAATCTTTTTTGTTTTGTTTTATCATGTTTCGTTAGATATCGATTCGTCTGCGGAGTTTCACTAGCTAATTTAATTTGATCCTGTATATTCAGAAGGAGACTGCTGATGAGCAGATAACATTAATATCAGGATACAGTTCCCGATATGAATGTTATCTGCTCATCAGCAGTCTACAGGTACAACAAAAAATATTACTTGTTTTAAAACTAGGCCTCTCTCGCGTGGAGGTCGGACGGAAATCATCCCGGGATCTCAGGGAACGTATTACCGGTTTAATATGTATCGTATGTCCTAACCCAGACCATGGTCTTCTCGTGTGACAAATTTCATCGAAATCCAACCGTTAAGGCGTTAAAAAGACAGACAGCAGATAAGTGTTACTGAAAAAAAAAAAGGCTCATATACGTATTCATTTTTATGTTGCAGGTAAATGATCAGATATTCCCTCAAGTTGTGCATGGATTCTTGGACACCAACCCCGTCATCAGGGAGCAAACGGTCAAGTCGATAGTGCACCTCTCGTCCAAACTTAACTACAATAACCTGAATGTGGAGGTTCTGCGACACTTCGCACGACTGCAGGCTAAAGATGACCAAGGTGGTATTCGGTAAGTGACTACCATTGTAAAATTTTGTGGGCTAATGGCATAATTATTATTTTTTGTAAAAAAAGCAAGAACAGCTTCTGATCTATTGTGGGAAAACACAGATTAAAAATAAAATTAAAACACAAACAATTCAAGATAAGAAAAAAAAACTTTTTTGAATTTTTGGCAGAACATTAGGTATATTATAATCAAAAAAACGACGAAGCGTTTCGAAAAGGTAGTAGAGCCAAGCGAAGCGCAAGGAGCGCTTCGCTTGGCTTGTCTTGGCGGGGGCACTCCCGTGCCCCCAGATACAAGTAACAAACAGCTGATTTAAAAGGATCCAATATAGTCCAGTATTTTTTTGCTTGTAAGTCACATCTAGTTGAGTTCTTACCTCTTCTTTCTATCAGAATAAAAAAGAGGATACTTTCACCCAACACAATCTCTATTTTCCCAGGACCAACACAACAGTCTGCCTAGGCAAGATAGCGCAGCACTTGCACCCTCAAATCAGACAGAAGGTCCTAGTATCAGCGTTTGTACGTTCAACCCGGGACAACTTCCCGCCGGCGAGACAAGCAGGGGTGTTGGCACTAGCTGCCACGCAACAGTACTTCTTATTGGCTGAGGTGGCAAATAGAGTGCTGCCCGCATTGTGTCCCCTCACTAATGACCCGGAGAAACAAGTACGTTGCATTTCATTATTGCTTATATTATTTTTGAGTAACATAAATAGTAGTACATTCAATTATAGGTATTTTACGTAACGAACATGGCTACATAAATTCTGTGATTGAAAGTATCGTATGTGCCTCCGCGAAAATAATAAGTATCTTTCTAGTGTGATAATTTACTAATTGACAACATAGATGAATACTGATGGTTCACTTCGCAAAAACATTTAAATAAATAGCGACTCTTGCTACGACACAATAAAGCGCAATTCAGGTCGCACAGCGCTAATTACCTACAGATATATTCACATTCTCACTACGTTAGTCACTGAATTGGCCCGACAAGACGGGCCCGCCGCGTACTAGTAACGTAGCGTACCTTAAATGCGGGCGGGATCGGTACTCCCGAATAAAATTAAAAATCCTATAAAGAAGAGATTGGTCAATGTAAAACTATTGTTCACAGGTTCGTGATGCAGCTTTTAGAACTATAAAAGGTTTTCTCGGTAAATTAGAGAAGGTATCCGAAGACCCCAGTTTGAAAGAAGGAATGGGTAAGATAATATGTTGTGTGTACACAAATAAAATGTTAGAAACTTGGTGGGATATCACTATGTCTTTCATCTTAAAGTAGAAGACGGATGCTCCATGTTTGTGCTGCAAAGCCTACTCAAATTCGTCGTTTGCGCAAGATTATCGCAACTTTCAGCGCACGGCGGCTACGTCACGTTCATTTATCAGTTGCGAACCTTTTTCATACTTATACTCACCGTCATTTATTCTACAGAGGCGGACGTACACACAGCGACGCCTTCGCTCAGCAACGCGGCGGCGACATGGGCCGGCTGGGCGGTGACCGCAGTGACCGCCAAGTTCTACCGCTCGCACTCCGACACCGCTCGCGTGTCGCATACCAAATCTGTGCTCTCTAAACCTGGCTCTCTCGGTAAGCATAACAATATATCACGCCAATTTGACTTGAAGGAATAGATAGAGGTGATTAGTGCATTCGCATTTCGGTAAATATTCGAGGCGGGGTCGGAAGATTTACACACACATTATTATCATGCATGTTAAGGTTCATTTAGGAGGAACGCTACAAAATGGTCACTTTTATGGTAGAAAACGTTTAAGTAGTAAATAAACTATTATTGTAAGGTAAGTCACGAGACGAGCCTTTTGCCCAGTAGTGGGAGACGCAGTAAAATTTTATTTTAATTTATTGTCGAAGAATTTTGGCCTCTAACAGCAGTACTTTACGTGACAGCAATTCTATACGATTCAACGAGCTTTTCTTGCAGAGCAACCATCGTCAAGCAGTATGTCAACAACAACCTCTTCAGTAACGTCGATGACGTCGCTGGAACACAGCGAGTCGGCTTCCGACTACGACCCTGATCATTGGGACATGGCGGCTTGGGGCGAGATTGATTCCAGCGCAGGTATGTTGGATAATATACTATCTCGAACAGTCGATTAAAAAAAAAATCCGTCGCGCGCTTTACTCGTGGTAACCAAGAATACAAACACGCTGTGAATGAGCGCATGAAGAAGAGTAGCGTCAGCACATAACACATTCCAACACACACACACACGTCCGACTTCGCCATTGTCTCGGACGGTACCGAGAGCTCCTGCGGTACACACACATTCACAGCATGTTTGTATACCACAAGTAAAGCGTGTGTCGCTTCCTGAGACAAAAATACTACACAAAGATTATGATACAACACACAACTACGTTATTTACAATTGTTTATATTCCCTAAAGTAGATATTGGTTACAAAAATATAATGTACATATTTGGCACATTTTGTACTATTTCATAATTAAATAATAAAAATACTAGATGATCACTGATAAGATAACATTGTTAGTGTTAATAAAATAAGGTCGTACGTTATAATTAATCTTATATAGTATCACTTTTCTTCTTGATATTCACAGCTTTTAGATGGCATCCTGAAACCAAGAAATTAATCGGTTGTAGGACACTGAACGAGACACTTTTATTGTTATTACCTCTAAGGGCGTTTAGTGTCCCTCAAAGTGTTCATTTTATCTTACTACCTTTGGCCCGCGGCTTCGCCCGCGTGCAGGTCGGAAATTATCCCAAGTGAATGTTCTACCGGGATAAAAGTACATATCCTATGTATGTCCTAAACTAGGTCGTGGTCTACCCATATGCCAGACATCCGTTCAGCCGTTTTAGCGTGGTGTAAATAGCGTGGTATGTTTGGACATAGGGTACTTTTTATCCTGATACTCATATTTGGACATAGGGATCGAGACTTATGCGGGTGAAGCCGCGGGGCGCAGTTAGTATAATATAATTCAAATGAAATGTGTTTATGTTAGGTACCGGCGTAAGCGTAAAGTCGCCCCCAAGCAGTGGCAGTGCGCAAGCGACACCCGCGCTCGCAGCTCTGTGCGAAGACGAGTGGGATAACGAGGAGTGGGGCGAGTTGCAGGAACAACCCGTGAGTATACTATGGTCCATTCCAAAAGTATCTGGTGAAAGTGTAAACAAACTCTATTCATTTTAAATTCTTACGCAATCACTCATTGAAGGGAATTAGTAATACAGTCAACTCTATGAGTAGGTTCCACCTTTGTCTCACCACTTTTCCCAACATTATTGAATTTTAATTGAAAAAAAATCAAGTAATAAAAACTAAAACCCAACTACGACTTAAAAGGTATAAACAAGACACCACAGACAGACAAATTAAAAATCCGGAGTCACACGTGTTAAGGCATAAATCGAACAGATTACGTGTGACTCCGGATTTTTAATTTGTCTGTCTGTGGTGTCTTGTTTATACCTTTTAAGTCGTAGTTGGGTTTCAGTTTTTATTACTTGATTTTTTTTTAAATTCTTTTGGAGTTATAATATATATATATATATATATATATATATATATATATTTGAAATGTCATTTGATACCCAATATGGTACGATTAAACCATTTTTTTTTTTTAAGTTCCTCACTTTATGTCCTCTAGAGGGCGCCATTTTTAATTTAATGTGACTTCACATAGCCTATAACCAGCGGACAATCACGACGCTTCTAACGATACCTCATTTGTCAAATTGTGATAAGTGGTTTGGAAGATAGGAGGGAACAGATGAACATACATACATACATACATACTGGTCAAAATCATAACCCTCCTTTTTCTTCGCCGTAGTCGGGTAAAAATAGATAGGTGCTAAGGATAGGAGACGTGGCGTTAGCGCAGCGTACACTATCGACGAATACCTGCGCTAATACTAATGCGATCCCTTAAGTCACTAGTATAGCCAAGTATGCTTTCCCTATCCTACCTATTATGAAGTATGAATGCCATCATTATTTCACTGCGAAAACAAGATGGTGCTAGCGGCCTTGTCTAGCTCCGTCTCTGTCTCACACTGGAAAAATGGTGACATTAATACTTCATAATACAGCAACCTGTCTGTCTTTTTTGACATGATATTATACGTCTGGGAAGTGAGATCGCCAACACGACTTTAAATTGTCATCTGTGTAACGAGATGATTTGCTGAATACCAATGAGATGCCTAAATGAAGGGTCAATAAACATTTGTGAAATAATATGTCCTTTTCTTCTGTATATTATAATCTAAACTTATATTTTCTACACAGTTAGCAGAATCCGAGCTAGCGAGTCCATCAGAAACGTGGAACAACTCTCAATGGACGGACCCGGTATTCAACAACGCGAACGCTACGTACGTGCGAGGCGGGCGCTTAGAACACAGGCCTACAGCGCTAACTTCGCATCAGAATAGCAACGACTCTCTCGGCGGCTGGGAGGACAGCGAGTTTGAACCTATCGAGGAGAATGTTGACGGTAATTTATTTAAAGTCACGTTTATTTCCTAATAAAATGAAATGAAATTGTTTATTATTCTGTAAGTAGGATATTGGAATCACTTTTACACGTCATATTAAAAATTTGTATTGGGGTAGGCAGAAACGAGGTGTATCGCTCGAAGTTTAACAGTAATATAAAATTATCATAACTCTTGAAAGGTATATTCAAGTACCCTTCAAACGATAGACGTCCACGCATGTTCATGAACGTCACTTGAGGTTATCTCTTGGCTTATTTTTATCTTTTATTTTGAATTGTTTTTTATAAATTGTTCTCACATAAAGAAGTAACAAAAATAATGTACCCTGGATATTGTTACATGCATCTTGATTTAAAAGAGTTTCTGCTCCATAGAGATCTACGTTAAGGAATGGGCAACTAGCTTGAACTTCCTGACTTACTGACCGACTCCATGACAATTCAAAAGTGTCTTTAAATGGTATAATTGAAATAAATTCTTTGAGTTCAATACCTCGGGCACAATGCCCTGCTACAATCCTTGCTGGTTGGCTAAGTGGATGATGGTTTCGCCTCCGCATGGAGAGTTCCATGGTTTCTATGTTTCGGATTCCATTCTAACTGCTTTTCCTAGGAGGAACGCGGGTCAAGTAACAAGTAGTCAGGGCGTCACGGTGTCAACTCAAAATAGCCTAAGCAGCGTGGCTGAATATTGGTATTTAAATTGATCTCATTTGAGCTTCATTTGATATTAGTCATGCATCGAGGCTGCATTTTTTGTTTATCATTTACCTAGTTAGTTTTTCACGGCTTTTACCGCTTTTGAGGACAAATTTTATACTTGCAAGATCTCAACCGCATTCCAATTTATTTTTGTTTTCCCCTGAGAAATAGTCTAAAAAGTACCCAACACAAATATTATGTATGTAACACTTATTAATAATAGTGGAAAAAAACGTGTTTTATGAACGTATTTAATTTCACAGAAAACAACGCCTCAAAAATGGACGAGATGCGAAGAAAGAGAGAAGAGAGAAAGCTTCAGAGGCAAAGAGAGATGGAAGCTCGTCGTTCGGCTCGAGGTCAAGGTCCTATGAAACTGGGCGCTAAGATCACCACCGCTCCGCCGCCATTTTAGTTCACCTGCGCAAGCGACGGACACAAGACTACACGGTGAAAGATATTCCAAATAATCTTTTGAAATTGGGACTTTTCAAAAATACTTTTTTGAACGTCGTCTTATTAAGTGTTTAGCTGGGGAGTTGGCGTTATTCTAGACTCTAGCTAGACCAGTGACACTATGGCATTCTATTATTGTTTATTTTTGTGGGCCTATGTCTTGGAATAGGGATGGCAACACAAAAGTATGAAAAGTGTCAGGACTGCGACTTAGGAGGCAAAGCAAAATCTTTAAATAAATCAAAAATCAATAAATAAATAATCTTTAAATAACTACAGCGGTACCTCTGTCTTTGGACTCTTTGGGCTAAATCTTGCTGGTAGCATACGTGCCAGAATATGAGCTTTATAAATCACATTGCGTCAATGTGATTTATAAGGCTCTGGCACTTTTAATAATCAAATGAAGGCCTGAGGACCCTCCTACTGCTTGGCGTAGCTCGAAAGTGGCCTTCCCTACTCCAGACATTCCTAGCATACATCTCTATTCATGGTATATTTATACTAAATTCTTTTCGGATTTTGGTTTGGCCAATAATATCAATATTGTGAATGAATTGAACTATCAGATAAGGTGAGAAAAGATGACTAAGTTAAACTGATGCAAACTCCTTAAAATCGTTTACAGATATTATTTTCCTATAGCAATATTATAAATAATAGATTTTGTTTAAAATATGCTTTTTTGTAGAATAAGTTTTGCGTTAATTAATTTTAAATAAATTATAGTTACATTTTTTCACATTCAAATTGTATTATTCACATATCTAACAGACGAATATTATGAATGCTATATTATAATGATACTACAGATTTCTGATAAAATACCGTTTTTGATTATTGTACTACATTTAGCGATAAACTGTGAATCAGGAGTTTGGCGACTGTTTTTATAATGATCCAAAAGGACTGCTTCGACGATTGAGATGTAATATATACGCCTCTTTATCACAAACATTAAACTATTCAAAATAAATGGGTATTCGTATTTGTTTCGTCAAGTCCACTGCAACGTCCCCCTGCGATATATCTGGCTTGTGACGATTATCGTAGCTACTTCACTCTACGTAAACGCTAACGAACCATTAACTAATACTCTATTTTATTCATGAAACTCAATACTGTTGTAAAATTAACAGATAAATCAACCGCCCGTAGATCGCTAGGTGTGGGCACAGCCTTAAATAAAACAAAATTAATTCCATTCAATCGATTGTGAGTGACGTCATCATGGTGTTCTGATTGGTCGATATTAGGGAACAAGTATTGTAAATTGATATGCACCAAATATAGAGCGCTCAAGTGAGACTAGACGCCAATAAGGCATAAAGTAATATTTTCAATTTTACGTAGCGAAACAATCGTAACGCTGATTTTTTACCTAAAGTGGTGATTTTTGAATTATATCGAGATATGATATTGAATTTTACAACTTTTATATAGTCACGTGATTAAATCGACAGCTTATTAAATGGGACATCCCTAATTGTCGATATACACGTCACTATTAAAAAGTCGATGATACATAATCGATTGCCATGTTTTCCTCTAGCTTGTAACTATGCGTATGATATTCAAATAATAAATGTACAGATATAAATGCTTTTTTTTCCTGTGGTATGGGATTTGTGCAATCGGCAAATGAGGGTGTCAATTTGATGTAAGTGCTTGTATGGTGAGTGGGTGTTTTTATTGGTTAACCCGGTACTTGAAATTTGTAGCTATGTTAAGTGCCTTTTAACACGGTACGGGTACCCGAAGTGTCCAGGCCTTGCATACTTACGCAGGTACTGCTATACCCTACTGGGGTACCCGGAAATCAAACCGTGTGCAAAGGCACTTACAGTAAATTTAATAAATTTATCTACACCCATGCTATAAATCCGCTCTAACAGTTTCTGAAACAGTTAGCTTATAGCCAACATTAAAACATCCAGTGTCATAGTAACCATAATATCATCTAAACGGGTGTTATAATGTTGTACTGAATTTCATAATGCAACTCATTTCAAAAAAAGAACATTGTCATTCACGAGCGTTTCACTAACAAAGCACCGTTATTTAAAAACAAAACACATTTGAATTCGAAAAATTCCAATTCACGTCGTACCGCGCCATTTTTGTTCGATATTGCTATTGTAAAGAAACTTTTATAGAAGATTCATATCATAGGTGTAGATAAAATCTTGTATGCAACTGTATATAATTAGTATTAATTAGGTACAGTTCGATTCAAACTTAATGGCGGCTCGGAACATGAGGCGAGTCGCTGCGCAGTAAAAATTTCATGTGACAGCGGGGGTGAGGGGTGGGGTACTGCGCAGCTAAAAGCTAACTTCTGAGCCGCCATTAAGTTTGAATCGATCTGTAGTAAAATAATACCCTTTATTGTTGCATAAATAACTAGTAATGGACACAGTACATTCATCACTTATCTCCACTCTCGGAAATGGTTTGAATAATGCTAAACTTAGCATAAAATATAACGCAACACAATGTTATCACGATTCTTTACAATTTCAAGTATACGATAATTCTGACACCGCTCGTATGGATAGGAAACGATATTTTATGTGTATTATTAAACGTATATTATAAATATAATGTATTTAATATGAAGTATCAGACTGAACCGGTCTATGATTTTTATGTATTGTATTTCGCAATCTAAATTGTACTTATTTATGTATTTTGTCAAGTGTAATACAATCCAAGTCTTTCACCGAGTTTTACACTATCTTTTCTAATATCCCTCGCAAATCCAATCTATTCAGCATGTTTAATAATAATATCCAAAGAAATATACACAAATACCTCTGTCAATATTTTATAAAAAAATCTGCACAAACTATATCACTATATACCTTCCGCCAAATAACCGTGCAATAAAAGTCATTAACCCCACTTGTACTAAAAAGTCTCGAAACGTAAATGCAAACAAAAAAAAACATGTTACGTGCACGCGCCACAGACGCCTCTTACCGAGACACGTTTGTTTTGATTGTGTTAGCGACACTGCCTTAACATTTATTCGTATCGTCTTAAAATATTGGAATACATTGGTAGCAGGTGTCAACGACTTTTATCGCACGGTTATCTGGCATAAGGTATACTCGAACGAGCAGCAATATCCACTTTTTTAGTTTTTTAGATACTTTCAAAATTATATTATCCTACGTTATTCAATACTTGTGATCAATTGTAAAAAATAAAAAAAACAGCATCTAAAAATCAGTATCTATCTGATACATAGGTAGTTCCAAATTTATTTCTTGTCGATCTTCATAATAATTTGACATAGCAGTTACCTCGGTACTTACACGTAAAGCTTCTACGTATTAGTTTTATAAATAAATATTAAATGACAAAATATAGTGTAATAGAATGGGAACATTACTGAGGATGTTCAGATTTAGGGACGTATTCTTAGACCAGTTTCATTTTACTGGTTAATACTATAGAGATTTGAAATATATTGAGATCTTTATTTGGAAAAGTGTTTGCTTCTGAGGCTACAGAATTGGTCGGGTTATAAAACCAGCCTTGTACGAGTACGAATTGACATCAAATTGAATGTGTGGTAAACGAAATTCTTATTATATCCGCTAAATTTACACTTCTGTAAATAAAACTTGTAAAATGACTACTTTCGTTTTTATTTTCATTATTATAATCCCACTAAACACACACCCTACAAGATGCTTTGAAATAAAACTAAAACATAAAGCAATAATGGTTTAATGATGCAAAATATTAACACAAATGTTAGGTACAAAAATAGTTATATCTTACATACATACATGTTTTTAAGTACATACTTACTATGCTTAATCAATTGTGTACTCAGTATAAGCTGACCTCGTATTGTACAGAACTCCAATACAATGCGAGAGCATAAAATACAAATGTATACTTGATGTGTAGCCGTGTGCACATTATGACAACTTAGTCAGTCATTTTTATAACATGGTTGGAACAACTGACTAGGTTTTAAACTAAATTGAGCATAATCTAGCCTAACAACTAATTGGCAACATAATTAAAATAAACGTTAGTATTTAGCTTTCTAAAAGTACAAATAAAAAGCAAAACAATATGTTAAGCATGAAAGCTACTCAAAAAATTTTAAAACAATAAACTTTACATGCGCGATTCGATGATAAAACTATGTCTAAACATTATGTGCTAGGATATCCATTATCAATTGGTCACCCCATTAAATGGAGATGTCACAATATTAGGTGATATCACCCTTTGATGGATAGAAGAATTGACCCTGCGACCGTAATCACACGAAGGACCAAACAGAAAACACAACAAGATCCTTTCGGCTTCGCGCAAACCAAAAAGGAATTATAAAAGTTATTTTCATTGCTTTAAAGTACATATTAGGACGCCCGAGGACCCGTGTGACGTCTGTGTCAATGTTTGTTCAAATGTGCACTTTAAGAACACCAGTATCAAGGTTTATTATTGAATGATTATCTGTTCTGTGCTCTTTTTTGGTCTGCGCTGAGCCTTAAATGATCAGAAAGCGTGATGCAAGTGAGAAAAAATTAAAGTGCTTTTATAACTGGAAACAATAAGTTATAATTAGAAAAAAACAATCCAAAATCGTATTTATAGATTCAGCGCCCGTTTTCCAAAAGCCTGATCTTGTATATGAATACATGTACTGTCAAATCTTATGGTACTGTTCGATTCGAACTTAAAAGCGCGGCTCGCAACATAGGCGAGTCGCTGCGCAGTAACGAATTCATGGGTCAGCGGGGGTGAGGGGTGCGGTAAGTTTGAATCGAACTGGGGGCCTAGACAAAATCCCTTTTCTGTAAGCGTTAACGCCAACAGAAAGATCAAAATGTATGGAGTTGACAGCAGCAGTCACGTGACATCTCTAAAGCTAATGTCAACTCCATACAATTTGATCTTTCCGTTGGCGTTAACGCTTACAGAAAATGGATTTTGTCTATAGCCTCTGGTGTGGTGATTTTCTTGTCAAAATATCAACAAACAATAAAATAAGGTGAAATGGGATTTGATAATAGAGTATTGAGGGATAAGTAAATAAATTGGCTTTCAGAAAACGGGGTTCAATCATTTGCGTGGGCGGCGCTATATTGTGTTGCATTTGCTTGTCATTATGCATTAGTAATTTGTTTAATAATTACGCACCAGAATACACTTTTACCTACTATATTTCTAATCATACACAGCGCCGCACAGACAATGAACAACGAATCTAAACATATTCCTCAGTAGTACATTAACAGACAACCAATGCACATTATTGCACAACCTTAGTTCACCGAATATTAATCCGCATACAGAACGCAAATATTATCTAAACTCCAGTCTCTGAAAGCCTATGTCTACATAATTATGTTCCGTTCTCAAAATCAAGTACTTTAATTGGCTGTTATTATTTCCCCCAACCAATCACAGCTGAATCTGCATCAGCTACAACATCAAAAGATTTGATAGGCTTTTCAGAACTCGAGTGTATGCAAAGATTCAAATCGTTAGATTTGCCCGACCGCGTCAAAAGATGGTCAAGTCTGTTTCGTTGACAATGGCATTTGAATAGTATCTATCGTTTCATGCGGGATATGTGAGCTCTACTCGGTGTGGCCAAGGTTTCGCGCAATCTTTGTACGGTGAGGGCACATCTAACGTTTCAAATCTTTGGATGTATTCTGTCTGTCGATGTATTGTGTCTGTCTTCAAAGACTCAGTGACGTAATTTCCGTACATAGAGATGGAAAGATGGGTGCTGGCTGGAAGTGCCGTGATGTCTGCTCGGCCTCTTGTGCGTACTTACAGTTTAGAGCGCAGGTCGGATGTCCCAGCGGCTAATTGTCAAGAGGGGTCCTCGAACCTGCAAATTGAATGATGAAGCTTATTTAGTTTTTTTTTTGTTAAAATTATTTAATTACAAAAAAGCAAAAAGCCTAAAAATACTTCCTATACCTACTGAATGCCATGATTCGCGGCAGGCGCGGACATAAAACGTGCGAGTAGCAAGATAAAATTTTTATAACCCCGTTGCTAAATACGTTGGCGTCGTATTTATCTCATCTGTATTCTATCAATCGTCCTTTACCTGACGACAACATTGAGACGTGAACTCGAAAAAAAACATGCATAATATCAACCTCCACACATAAATTAATTATTTATTTATAATTATATAGTGACATACCGCATGTTCATAGCGTTAGAGTTTCCGGGTTCGAGTTTATAGCCCAGGGTTTCGTAGAACTTGATCAGTTTGTCTTTGCAGTCCAGCGACATTTTGTAACAGCCCAGCTCTTGGGCGAGTAGGGATACTGTCACGACGATTCTGAAATTAATGTGTGATTTCTTTTGATTTCGTCGATAGAAGTTCAGTCTGGTTTGAGATTGGTATTTATCCCCAAAAAGCATTGTTTTATTTCTGACAGCTATGCCATTGATGTAGCCCATTACAGGTAGCAAATCGGGGGTTATGATTCCAGTTTGAAAATGAGGATCAAGCGACACCGCTTATCATTTACTAGCTTCCGTTAGCGGCTTTGCCCACGTGATCTAACTAATATTATACTTAAACGCGAAAGTTTGTAAGTATGGATGGATGGGTGGATGTTTATTACTCTTTCACACAAAAACTACTAAACCGATTTGGATGAAATTTGGCATACAGATAGTTTATAACCTGGACTAACACATAGGACACTTTTTATCCTGATATTCCCACGGGATCGAGACATATGCGGGTGAAACCGCGGGGCGCTACTAGTATCTTTATAAATTATAGCGTATGCTACTCAATGATAATCTATCATTCTATTGGTGAAATCATGTTTAAATTCTTTGCAGTAGTTTTTGAGTAAACAAATTATTCCAAATAAAATAACTAATCTTTTCTCTTTATAATATTAGTGTAGAAATAGGCTCCGCGGCCGCCATTCGGTTCGTAATCGAAACCTTTTCGTCCTAAAAAAGAAGTGTCGTGTCGTGTCGTGACTTTTCGTTCTTGTTTTTATATAAGAACTATATTATCATAAGGATTAGAGGGAGATACTTACAATTTTCCCAACTGCTTTCCTCTGTAAGTATCATTGACCACCACATCTTCTAAACGTCCACGCTGAAACAAATAGGTATATTTTAAAGGTTACGATACTATGAACTTGATAACTTGTTGTAAGAATAACATGAAATTCATTACAATAACTTGTTTAGGCATTACGACAAGTGGCAGAGGAGTCCAAATCTGGCGTGAACCGGTAATAATTAGTATTCTATTACCTACAGTCATGTCCAAAAACACTGTGGAAGTTGTTTTTATTCGTCGGGATTGCTAAACGTACTCATTAATCCCTTAATATATTTGGAGTTGGGAAATCCACTCATTAACCTCATAGTATATTTTCAACTATTTACGTGGCGTAAGACTCTGGAGACTCATTATAAATGTGGAATTTCGCAGCACATGCACAGCACTAGGCCTTAAATTTTAGGTTTCAAAGCGTATGAAAACATACCACAGAGCAGTTGTGTATGAACTTCTGTTCGATAGTGAGGGTGGCGGCTCCGATCAACTTCGATATACGGGTATCTTCGATGACTGTGACGTAGTATCCGCCCGACTGCTTCATCTTAGTGAACCGCTCTGAAACATTATTTTATATAGTTTTTTGACAAAGTTTTAGTCTGTTTAGCAAGTCATAGAACTACGCAAGATATTTTTTCAGGCTCTTGCTTGATCCCTTTCTTAAAATCGTTACAAGGGACCACGAAGTAAAATTTATTAGGGAGGGACTAATGTGTACAAAATGTGGCTTATATTATAGGTGCCCGGAATTTAGTAGTAATGCTTAAACACTATTATTTAAGCTAACAAGCTTGCAGTTTTATCTGAATAATATGTTAGTAGGTAATCGAATATGGAGTCTGTCTTTCAGTTGCCCTACACTGTATTTTCTACTCCGATGTTTTGGTCTGTCTATTATTGTTCTTTCCATACTTAATTATTATTTAGGTACCTATTGTTATTGCACCTGTGCCAATACTCTGTAAGCTATAAAGCTACGTTTGACATTAACGGCCCCGGCCATATTCATTTTCAATAAGTCTAAGAACACTGATCGGCGGAAAAATAAACCTAATCCGCCCAAACAGAAGTGCTTTATTCGCATATTTATTGTCAACTTTGCAAATAAAGATCAGGAACTCAAGACAGAAAGGTCATTATCATTACGCCGGTTTCGCCAAGGTCGCATACTTAATGCCAATAAGTTTCGCATACCAATGTAACCAGTTTACTAGGACATCACAATACTGAGCACGAATTTTATAACTACTCTTGTGTTTGGCTCGATTATAACTAACAATAAAGATTTTTATATGATAGCTTTGCTTTGCAGAATAAAAATAATAGATTCATTCATGCATATGCCTTTGCGCTCTTTCAATTTCAATGTCGTTTAATTAGATACAGATAGATGCAGGGTGTTTTGACACTGGGCTCTAGGGCTATAATAATTATTCTCCTATCAAATGTGTAACTACTCTAAGATACGTTAGCCTGCTAGTTCTGCGATCTTTTTAAGAAATAGTGTCAACAATATTTTCTGAATATTAGCCCTGTGTGCTCCACATTGCGATCGAATTATCCACCAAGGAATCCATCCAATTCCATCTCCATCGAAATCGTCTTATTTTGAGGCGCTATTCCAGAATCTGGTGTGGCTGGTGTACCTATTCTTGATCGAAGGGTTTAATGTATGTGAATATTTCATGTCTACATTGCAAATAATTAACACTGTATCGTAATAAGTACCAATACACTCGGTGGCATTTTAGAGGTATTGAGTAAGTACCTACCTACTTACCTATTGAAACAAGTTTAGATAACGACTGATTGCGTAGTTTTTTGCAATTTTGTTACATTGGTCATGCTCGGTAATTACGTGCAACAATATTTTGATGCAGATTACCATAATTGCAGTAATGCTATTTCAAACATTATTATTAGTCTGCATTTTCAGGTGCGGAAATAGTTCAGTTCAGAGTGGATCCTTCTCAATATTATTGCCTCATGATAAAGTAGGGTTCAAAGTAGGTCACACATTGTTTCTAGCATCCTAAGTAGATGTTAGAATTTCGAGATAGTAGTTGGTGGGAGTTTCGTGTTAGTATGGGCATGGGGTCTCAACTCGAACAAATTATAATTAGTCTTGAAAAAAAATCATAGATGGCAGCATAAGTAACAATTTTTGAAATTAACAATCACTAAAAAGCGTTATACGACAAATTTTGGCTGAGGTAATATTAGTAAACATCAAAACATCTTTGTTTAGTGCTGATTTATGTATTTATCTCGGATTTTCAACAAAATACTTAAATTAAGCCGTTTACTTCAATTCGAACCCTTAGAATGATAAAGTAGCAATCTGTTAATCATTTTGTTGAGAGCTCTTTGAAACAGATGGCGTTTTACTCAAGTGATGACAGGGTCACTTTAAACTTGCGTTTATGTCGTTTCATTAAGGAAAATCAAAAAATATTTTTTTAAATCTAGTACTTTACTTAGAAATATAAAAATTGAACACCTAGGAAGTAAAAACGTAAAAAAGGAAGAAAAACATCTAGGAGTCTTGCGTAGTATCTAGGCAAGACTCCTAGATGGCGTTAAAAAAACTAGTCTCTGGCAATTAGTGAGTCGCTGATGCTGCCATCTGTTAAAAAATGGAGAACGAAAAATAGCCAGCTCAATAGCCAGACTTAGGGTGGTGTCATTTCTTTGTATGGGATTGGGTATCTGTACGTAGTATTATAATATCTGTGTTATGGGCCATACTACGATCCTTCAAGAGATCCTTTAATTCGATGACGATGAGCTTCAATTTGATGAATTGAAGGATCTCTAGGCGCGCTTTTTCGTAATGGAGTCATTAGGGTTTAAGAGCTGTATGCTGTATATGCTGTGTATGCTACGATTGATAAGTAATAACGGGCTGATGTTCGCAACCCCCTAAACGCGAATCTTGCGTACAGTGATAACTCGTACCTAATTATCTTCGCTTACCATCAAACTGTTTCCGCGTAACATTGCCCACACTGGTCAGCTGTCCAAGCAGCTGCAGAAAGCCCTTATCGTAATCGGATCGCTGCAGCGGCCTAACGACCATCCAGTCTTCGCCGGGACTGGATGCGCTGATCTTAGGCTTGAACGTAGCCGGGCTTTTGTCGAAGTCCAAGCGTTTCAGTATCTCCGGGGGGAAGAGATACTCGGACGGCTTGCCATCCTAAAAAAATAACATAAAGATTTTATGAATTATTTCCCCCCCCCCTTATTTATTCCGAAACTGCATGGCCTAAAATTTTGAAAAAAATACAGTAAATAGTTCTATACTTATAGATTACAGAAATACCTATAAGAAGTCTATCGTCTTAAAAAAACATGGTAAATCCCCCAATATTGTGCAAACAAACTTACATTTGCAGTTGGAATGTATGGGAGAACATGGTTTTCAACTACAATTACTACTAATACAACTACGGAACCCTTAATTGTGTGTGGTCCGACATGCACTTGGGCGGTTTTTTTTTTTGAGATGTTTGTTTTACCTGGGAGCAGGTAGCATACCAATGATAGATTGAAAATTCAAGGTGGCTGGCTGCTAAAATGTAAATTCATTCATCCCTTCCTAGTTTGTATTGAAGTTGTTCAAACCCAAAGTTGCAAAATTTGATACAATTGATATGGTTACAGAATCCTAACTAATATTATAAATGCGAAAGTGAGTTTGTTTGTTACGCTTTCACGCTAAAACGGCTGAACGGATTTGGATGAAATTTGACACAGGGGTAGACCATGACCTGGAATAGGACATAGGATACTTTTATCCCGATATTCCCATAGGATCGAGACTTACGCGGGTGAAACCGAGGCGAAGCTAGTAAACTATAAATAGAACCCAGAATACAGTACAGGAAATAATAATGGTATTAATTAATTCATTAAAAACAAGTTGTAAGTAAGTGCAAAAGATCCCTGAAAAGTTGCCTCGAAGCTAATGAGTTATGTTTCTATAACTTCAGCTTATGGACTTTCAATATTATATAATATTTTACAAGTTCTGCAGAAAACATTTCTCCATTCCATCATAATAACAGGTTTTCTATTACAATTGCTTATCTAAAAAATATATTAAAACTATCAGTTAGGTGATCTATTATATAGTGGGACTGTTACTGATCTGATAGATAAAAAATGCTACCTACATTATATATATACCTATTACCAAGAAAATCAAATAAGTAAGGTATTGTTTTTATCTTATCTACAAATTTGTCTAATCTTAATAGGGAATTAAAGTGCGTTATTATTATGATTTATTAACACAAATTATTATTAAAGGGGTCATCCCTCTCTTATCATAAACAAAATAACATGGTTGAATAGATTTACATACAGAACTCACAATAATAAATTGTTTTTTGTTGCATTTTTTTATATATGATATTACTGTCAGAAACTTACCACATTATTATATTTCTCCATACCCATTTTCACTATATTTTGGGACTATAATTTGGACAAAAATCAATATCTGCACATGCTTAGGCGAGAAAAGCCTCGCTGTTTACGTAAAACAAGTATATTTGTGTACGTGGCTCTTTGTTAATGGAACGCGCACTTCTATTTCATCAGAAATTAAATTAATACCATGCCACGACAAGCGAACAACGTTACGAGAACGACGTCCCTGAAAATTCAAAAGAATTTAAAGTGAAAGTAATCTCGTCAGTCGCCGATCACAGCAGAGCAGCTGACACCTGACACTGACAGCAGCACAGCACAAACAGCCATTGACTTATAAATCATATGGACTTGAAATGTTTGACTATAGAAAAAACAGTTATACAAATATGAGGCATATCGACGCCAAAATCATAAAAATATTGCCATCTCTTTTTAACTTTCATAATTTTGCGTAAGAGTAAAAGGACAATAGTGTTTTTGACAGTTACTTTATTGGCAACCCTACATTTCTAGAGTCATTGAATACCTATTTGCGGCCGAGTCGCCATTTTATCCTCTCGCTGTTTTGTACCAAACTTGAGTACGTCAACTGTCAAATGCTCTTGAGCTGTGGATAAAATTGTAAATTTTGGAATAATTTGCAGTGATAATGCGTTTAAACTCGGTCCTATAGTGGAAATCGTCAATAGCAAGATGCCCAATTGCAATATAATCGGATGTGGACATCAAAAGAAGCGGAAATCTCCCGAACATAACTTTGCACCAGTACGTACTTATTTTCAGCTGAAATATCTTTAGATTTATATGACAACAAAAGATTCTGCATTTGTTGAAGAGCTTTAACAGTAAAGCATCCTTATTTTCCCTTTTGCCTTTATTTTTAACAGTTTTTCAACATGAAATGATTTTCTTGTTATTGAATGGATAGAGTAGTGCATTTAGACATTTTATATTTATCGATAATGCTATTTTATGATTCTTTATTGGTTTTATCTTTTATGTTTTATTTTCAAGGCTGCCTGATGAACGTAAAAAGAAAATTTGGCTGGAGACAATCGGTGTTGAAAATTTAAAGATGTCAACAAAAACAATTCACATATTTTTGTTCTCTTCACTTTGAAAAATCATGTTTTGGACACTGAATAAAGTAACATTACGTGACGATGCTTTACCTTCACGAACCTTATTGGTAAGTAAGATTGCGTGTTATAAATTTTACCAACATGATTGTGTAGTGGCTGATAAATGATGGTGATGTCCTCAATTGCAACAGTGGTCTAATGGACACGAAGAGTGATTAGTAATTATAAACAGTAGGATCATTACTGTTTTTAAAAGTATATAAAATTTTTAAGTATTTACTATTCAATTTATATTAATATTTTTGTTAATGATAAAGAGTGGTTTTCAGGTCCAAGCTGTTTGTGTGCCTACCACTCAAAATCAACCTGGAGAGATTTCAAAGAGGAGTGGCATAGATTTAGCCCCTAGCACATCCGCGACACTAGATTTAGTCACTAGCACCTCTGCTGCGCCACATTTAGCTGCTAGCACCTCTGTTGCGCCAGATTTAGCTGCTAGCACCTCCGCTACGCCAGATTTATCTAATTGATAACATCTCATTGATTGAATTGAGACTGGCTGGGAGATATCTCTCGCTTCTTGTCTTCAATATCTATTAAAGCTTAATTTTATTTGATTTCAGGTACCTACTCGTACATTTAAAATGATAAAGAAATTTAAGTACAAATGTCAAAAACCGTCCAAGAAGATAAAGAGACTGAGAAAGTTAGAAGACAGACGAAAGAAATTGCTCATTTTAGTAATATTATCAAAGATTTTAAAGGATATAATAATATTTATTAATTAAAAGTGTATTAGAGGTATACATGAATTTGAGATACAAATATTATGGAAAGAAATCTTCTGAGAGAATATCCCATAGAAATTACCCAAACTAATTTGTATTATTCAGAAATGAATAAAATTGATTTATTCAATATAACTTTATTATAATTATTGTTGATTTTTAATTAAACAATTAACCCTCGATCATTTGCCTTTTAGAAACTTAGCATCAAAAATATGAATTATGGTGAATAAAACCATTAAAAAAAAAGTTTTTACTGGTTATCCATGAAATTTTAAATGAAAGACTCATGCATGTTAAAGAACTTTGTGTATTTTTACACGTACATATTGTACCGTGACATGAAAACATTCTCACAATCTTTTATCGATGTTATTTTAAAGAAATATCGATAAGGGCTGCTCTAGTAACCGCCATTTTATCCTCTCAATAGAGCGTAGGTATACACGTTTTTCTTGTAGGTATGCCAAGTCCATAGGATTTATTAGTCATTGCAAACAGCTCACAGCTACAGATTGCAAACAGCAGCCAGACTGTCAAGTCAATCAATGTCAAATAGGATAGGGCTGTTCTTCTCCTGAACTTTTTCTCATGTTCTCTCACTTACACTAATGTTACTTTACTACGCAGCCCTCTGCGTGAAGTTCAACTGCCGGGTTTTCTCTCGAGTACTCTTGAACCGAGTCTACTCAGATTTACTTTACTCTTTGACTCAGATGACTACTCGGACGCTACTCGTAGCGTGTAAACACGTCTTCCGAGCGCACTCGGACAGGGGCATCCTATCAGAGTGAACTCGGGCGCGGTTCTTCCATTTTTACAAATTGACTTGGATCATTTTATAAAAACAAAATGGCGCCAACTAAGAAAAAGTGGATTAAACGTAATATTAAATGCTACTTTGACGCTGACTGAACTCATTAAGTGTCAACCAAATTACGAGTGGAATCCTATACGATCTAGCTCGTAAGAGCGCACTCGGTCCGAGAGTACTCGTATAGTGTAAAACCGGCCTAAACAGTGAATCGCTTTGTTTACAGTTTTACTTTGTTTAGTCGATTTTCTTAAATGACATCTATTATCGTCTTGAAAAATTATTCTTTATAACAACGTAGTTTCAAGTTCTGATAGGACTTCTGAAGTTCTCTTTTCGACCTTGAAAGCAAATCAAATGGATCCTTGAAGGAATAATGTCAAAATGACGACGAATTAAATGAGCTTAGCTAACAAATTAATCAGTCTTTTTTTTTTCTAGTCATCTACTTCTTTTAGTCGAATTGCTTCTTTTCGTTATTACCTCACTATAAGAAGCCATGATTATCTATGCATTCATTACTGTCAAACATTTGAACAGCTGATGAACCTTGATGAACCTGAAAATATTTTGATGAAAAATTGAAAATTATAGGTTATACAATAAAACCTAAATATATAAATGTTTATTTCGTAACTTAGTTATGTGATAATATACTGGAAGTGATAGTGTACGGAAAGTTTTACAGCATGGCATTGTGTAAAATCAACACTTTTATAAATCTAATAAGAAATAATAGCCAGTACCCTGCGCTAAGCAGAACTTTAATCAAAACAAATAATTTTAACTATTCCAAACCTTTTCTAATTGGGTCACAACGCTGGCTGTTTCATGAAAGTCATAGAAAAGGCGGGTATGATACAGAACAGAAGGCATCAAATTTAGAACACTTGAAAAAGGGTTTCAAAGAACTGAAGCATGAGATGAAACTGTTTGGACAGGAAGTGAAAGATTTAATTGAAACAGATCCTCTGCTTATTGCTAGACCAGGTAAGTTGTTAAATTTTTATGATGTGCCGCTTAAAAAAAACAAAAATTAATTATTTATAAATACAAATCATGTAAAGTTAGCATACCTAAATTAATCATTTCTTTACTTTAGCAACATTTTATAAAAAACCCCCTTTATTAATATCAAGTAGCTCCTTGTAAAAATAAATAAGAATTCAATGAAAAACAAGTGCTATTTTTTAAAAGACACTGTAACACTTGTGTCATATCCAGATTGATCACTATAAAAGTATTACTTCCTTGTGATCCTGATCTCCCAGAAGAGGTACTGTAGTTGGTGTTTGTTTGGTATATTTGTGAAATGTGCTAACTATAGCCCTTTTATTATTCATTTGATACCAAACATAGGATCATACAAAATAAAATAAAAATGGTTCATGACTTTATGTCCTCTAGGCGCTCAATTTAAGTTTGAAGTCATCCTATAACCAGTGGGCGATCGAGACGACCAACGATACCTCATTTGTCAAATTATGAAAACCAGTTTAGAAGTTACAAGGAATAGATGAACATACATACCGTTCAAAATCATAACCCTACTTTTTGCTTCGCCGTAGTCGGTTAAAAATAGAAAAGACATTCTTTATTTCGGTTCTTTCCTTTTCTTTCGTTCGGTTGTGTTCTATTTTATTTTTCTTTCTCTTTTCTATTTTTTTTTATGAAAAAGTGGAAGGAAGACCGTTGTTATACAAAAGAATACTCAGAAAAAACTACATAATCCATAAAAACTTTCGATACTCATTCTAAAATACATACAATCATAATTTCCCGCTCATTTACCATGTTTTCTTCACTGGCAGTACCCGTTGAGCACACTTGTGTTACCCGACGATTGGCGTCGGGTGACACAAGTGTGCTTCTGAAACACAAACTATGCTGTTTCACAATCAATCAATCTGCAATTCCAGTCTAACCGGATGCAGCTGAATACCACTATACAGTATATTACATGGAGCGACTGCCTATCTGACCTCCACAACCGAGTAACTGGGTAAAACGATGCCCCTTGGTAAGATGGTGCCGATGGTGGTCAGACTTTCGGGTTTCTGACGACCCGTAACGACTGTGAAAGATCCACGAATGACAGCCGGAACCAACGGTTTAGCGCGCTTTCCGAGGCACGGAGGAGTGTCGATATGTAAAGATGGTCACCCATCCACGGACCAACTCCGGCAAGTTTAGCTTAACCTAGTGGATCGACTCGCGCGGCTGTTAATGATTTAGCCACGAGTTCCTGCTCCTCAAACTATGCTGTTTCACATGGAATTTAATTCTACGTGAATCTGAGGTCTATGTCATACGACATTTTTGATGCTAACAGTGTTTGATGTTTGTTACTGTGCGTTTGCACTGGCGAAAATTTCACAACAAAACATTTTGAAATCTCTAGTTCCTGTCAAAACTTGTATGGAACATTGACAGAAAATAAAGATTTCAACATGTTTTGTTGTGAATGTTTCGCCAGTGCAAACGCACAGTTTGTGGTATGTACACACGAAGTGTATAGCTTGATGTGTAGCCGTGTGTACGCTCATGCGAACAAAGTCTTCGATCATTGAAGACTTTGTTCAAGAACATGGTAAACATGAACATCGAAGTTCGATGTTCATGTTCATTTGTGCGTACACGCCTATAAAGGTGAATGTTTTGCCATTGCAAACGCATTCTCACCGATCCAGATGAACCTCATCCCATAACCCTCCTCCAGGAGAGCGGTACAGTGCATAAACACAAACGCAAACCATCATTCCGACCTCGCCGCCGAGGACCTCCACGACCGCGAATCTGTTTAATACTTCTTCTTCGCGCAAAATAGAAACTACTTAGGGGATGTGCTAAGGTAGTTACCCTGAAGCTTTCACCGTTTAATTCCTGGTCCTGTTTTATTTAAACTTATAAATAGCATTAGTTGATTTAAGTCTTAGTCGATTTTTCCGTATGCTGTGACATAATAAAATATAGTCTGTGGCAGGTACATTCAAAACTTAAATAACCGTTGAAGTCGTTGAGCCAAGAATAATTTGCTTCTTTCTATTTTGTTTTTGTTGATCCATCCACAAGTTTTATTATTAGTACTCAAGGCCCGATCTGTAACTATCGGACGCTGTTGTAATTTATTTAAATCAGTCACCTAGATCAGAAAGGGCGAATGTTTTCAAACATAAGTTTGAGCGATTCTTCATTTGTATCTCCTGATAGAGGCATAAAAACCATTTACAAGAAATTTCAAAACTTTCTGGGTCGCCGAGTAGAAGATAACAGTGTAAAAATTAATGACGATATGTTGGCTGCTGGAGCAAGCACAACAGTATCTGAAGACAGTTTCATAACAACGGTTTCATCAGTGGATGACCTAATGGCGATGTCACCAAAGCGTTACAATGATGTTTCGGAACAGAGGAGCGAGACCAGTGATCTTCTCACCGGATCAGACTTTGATAGCATCTGTGATGTAACTATGAAAGAGGTACCAATGTCAGACGATATGTTTATTGATGCCACGAGTTTAGATTACCTCGTCAAATGTGCCGAATCGAACCGCCATCATAACCACATAGATCGAGGCAAGGAAAGTTTATTTGTGAAATTCGATCCACTGTACGCACGTCAAAAGCTAGAAGATGTACGCTCTATTCATACTGATTCAGGAGTTGACTCCTCCGAGTGTGATGTGGGTTATGAAACAGGCAGCACAGTTTCGGCTTTTACGGAAAATAATGTAGTTGCACCAAAACACTCACAGTCTACAGGAGCTATGGCTTTAAGTAGCAAAGATAAACCCATGCAGGTAGTCCCACCTGTAGTGAACAGTGGAAACCCAAAATCAGGTGTGTGTCATACTAGGTCTACACCGGGCCTGATGCGCAGTGTCTCTGCTATTCTCACTCCCTCTAGGGGAGTAGCCACTGAGAGACTCATTAGCATATCCGGTAGTACTCCACCAACTGCAGCACCAAGAAGTCCTCGTTACCACCACAATTTTACTTCACAGGATGTGGATCACCTTCACACCCTAAGAGTTATTCTTCAGAAGCAAGAACAGGAAGTATTGCAGCTTAGGCAACAAAACAGAGAGTTAAAGAGTACACTACAAGATATGGAACACAAATACAATAGGGTCACAGAAGATTTGGAGTCAAAAGTTAAGAAATTGACTGATGAACGAGACAACTCTCTTCAGAAAGAAAATAAATTACTACAGCAAGTCAACGAAAAGATTATGAGCAATAAACAAATGAGCATTGTCATGGAGGAGTATGAGAAGACTATATCTTCATTAATAGAGGAGCAGCAACATGACAGGATAGTGAACAAGGAGACTTTGGAGAAGGTGACTTCTGAAAGAGATCAAGCTTTGAACCATCTCAGTAATATGGAGAGTTCTTTTAATGATCTCCTCACCAAGTATGAAAAATGCAAGAGTGTAATATTGGAAACAAAAGATAGAGAGAAAGTTTATGAACAGAAACTGGCTGAATATGAGGCTGCTGTCAAGAAGTATGAAGAGTTGTATGGGAGTCTCAAACAAGTAACTTCAGATGCACTTTCTAAAGCTAATGAAACACTAGAGAACCTCAAGAAGAACTATACTATTGAAGTAACCAAGTTAAACGCTACTGTTAAGAAGCATGAAATTACTATAGCTTCGCTACAAGAATCATTGGTACAAAAAACCAGAGACAATGAGGAACTAATGAGGTTATATGATCAGCTCATTAGTGAAGTGCATTGATATTATTATTCAAACTATAATCTTTATCTTCATTTGGTGCTTTCACTCATTTCCATGCTTTTAAATGTTAAAGGGCTGCTTTTCTTAGCTGACTTCTTACTGTGATGAATCTCAACTTTTTATGATAAATTGTTAGTTTGAATAGTATTATTTATTAGTATTTAGTTTTAACTTTTTATGACATTTGTATGTTTAAAATTTGTGATTATGATTATTTTATTGCACATTTTTATGACAACAGTATTAGTTTCTGACTTCTTAACTTGAAAAATACATTGAATACTATAATGTATTTTTTGACACAATGTTTGTAAGTTAGACTATAAATTTCAAGTTGACTGTATAAACAAACTAGAACAATACAATATGTGATAGACTTCCAACTTTCCAATAATCACACTTTGTATTTGTATCTATCGAAATTTTAACACTATAATTATAATATTATTGGTGTTCCTTGTATTAATACTTATTCAATAAAATTGTTATACCTAATATATAAATAACTCTCTAATGTGATAAAATTATCTTTTTATAGCAGCTATTAGTAGCAAAACAATGTCATACATTTATTATAAATACAGCTAAGACTTATTAGTTACTTCAAGTACCTAATGTAAAAGGCACAAGAAAACCATAAAAAGAGATAAAATCATGTTAAATATTATTGATAGAAATGCCTTTCCAGCTCTCCTAATAACATAATAATTATGTGCCATTATAAAAATTAACGTTTTTTGTATAAAATAAGGTAACATATTTAATTTAAAATTATTTTTACTTTTTATTACATATTACTGGACATTTGTGAGAGTAATTCAGGATATTTGATTTTTCATTTACATTGAATTTATCAGTTGATGAATAAATATGCATGCATGTTGTAAAACATTACAGGATGGGACATAGCAGCATAGGTTCCAATGCGATAGTAAAAGCGATGTCATTTCTGGCTGACCCTATATGGGCATGTATCACGCAGAAGACATACCTACATTCTTCTCTTGGTACCTACACTTTGCTCTGCCCTTGTGCCTTTAGTCTTACCACAAATAAATTAGACATAATATAGCAACGTCCAATTATTTCAAGTTAGTCTGTAGCTTTATTACTCTTAATTAAAAGCCCATACATGTCATTGTACATTGTAATATAATTATACTCGTGCAGTAAAGAATAAGTCGTAATTTTTTTTCCTTTTGTGTTCTCTGTCAGTCCAAGATGTGCCTTTGTACTTAAATATTTAATAAAACATTTATAAAATATTTCTTTGGTTTTAATAAATTCCTATGCGCAATTTGTCGAAGTAAAAACTGAAATTCGGACTGTGCTGTTTCCCTAAAATATTAATACAACACAAAAAAAAAACAGATGGCTCCTTAAATCAACCTAATAACCCTTTAGAACAACAACAGCTGTTAGCAAATTTCTACAGCCATTTCTTCATCTATTTCCAGGCGAAACAGACCTAATCTGGTGTTTCAACGAGCCCAGTACCCTGGACAAGTTCGTGACGACTGCCGACAGTGACCACAACGAAGGTTTCAGCAAATGCAGCCTAGAGATGAGCAGCGCAGGCCGGGCGCGCTTCCACGGCTACCTTGACGTCAGAGTACCGAAAGATGGACGCATCAAAAAGGCGGGCTATTGTGGCATGAGGTCTAAGAGGATAAGAGTGAGTATTATGTCTGAATATTGGTTAAAAAAAACAATAAAACCAAAATATTAAAACACCCGCATTTCCAGCCAGTGGTGGTTCAACGTGGCTATACAATACATCTCTGCCTACCTCATCAGCGCTGTACATCAGGGTGGGGTAGTGGCCATACGCGAGCCAATCCATGCTTCCATCAATACTATAATATTATAAATTCGAAATTAAGTGTGTCTGTCTGTATGTTACCTTTTCAAACCTAAACCACTGAACGGATTTCGATAAAATTTAGCATGGAGATAAATGGCACCCTGGGGAAGGACATAGGGTACTTTTTATCGACATACCGCGCGAGCGAAGCCGCGGACGGAAGCTAGTGAAATTTTAAGAGAACAAGTTCACTTTTTGCCCTACTTAAGGGCAGGACTCTCAGAATCGACCTATTTTTGATTCAAAATTAAACAATCAAATATTATTTGTTTTGATCTGATAAAAATACATGTTGTAGTTTAATAAATATTCTTGATTATTCTATGGTTCAAAACACGATTTATACAACTTCACTCCATCAAAAAAAATCGAGAAAACTCCCTTTTTTCGCGATTTTATGATCGTTTTATTATTTTTACTTGTAGTAGAACCAACTTTTACTCCCGAAAAACATGTCAAAAAATAGGCAATGAAATTACGAAGCATATTGTATGGTTCATTTTTCTCAAACAGTTTTTTATTGTTTTAACAAGATATTATATAACAAGGTGGCCCGCGCCCTTCGTTTCAGTAGCCGGCCAGGCGTCTTTGAGGTAGGACCTGTGCCGCTGTTGCTAGCTCGCTGCGTTCCCCGCAAAATATACGAGAAATTATTGTTATTTTCCGTGTGTGCTAGTTTTAAAAATCAGTCTGTATAAACAATAAGATGAGTTTGATTATATTTTTTCTACGTATATTATAACTACCTACTCGTTTTTAATATTACAGTTTACAGAAAGAACAGTAGCACAACTACACCAAAGATCATTTTTGCAAATAAAACTTTTTATCTTTGCAGTTCAACTGACTGTTCAGTTGACCTACAACTCGATTTTTTGAATGGGATTTAGAATGGCGACGCGACGATGCGACGGCAGAATTTGCTTCTCGCTCAGGCGCAATAGGTAGATTCTATTACGTGAGCGTCAGACATGTACCTAGTGTACCTACTGCATCAATTCAACTCGCGCGCCTACTGTAGGTATCTATTGTTGTTGATGTTGTTGTACTTTCACACAAAATAGTGACTAGATATCTGTTATCTCATAACATACCAACTGACTTACCGGCTGCGGCTGACTTACCGGCTGCGGCTGACTTACCGACTTACTGGCTGACTTCCTGCGGGAAATTGCCTGCCATACCAAAATTCTATAGATTATAATGCTTGTTTTTAGGGTTCCATACCCAAAGGGTAAAACGGGACCCTATTACTAAGGCTCCGCTGTCTGCCTGTCTGTCTGTCACCAGGCTGTATCTCATGAACCGTGATACCTAGACAGTTGAAATTTTCACAGGTGATGTATATCTGTAGCCGTTATAACAACAAATACTAAAAACCAGAATAAAATAAATATTTAAGGGTACGTTTGTTGTATGGGAGCCCATACAACAAACGTGAGTTTTTTTTGCTCAATATTGAAAACGACAACAGGTGAACGCTTGAAATATTCACGGAATATTTAGTTACATATTCACTTTCAAAATAAATAATTCAATTAAAATAAAACAAATAGTTAAGGGTGGCTCCCATACAACAAACGTGATTTTTTGCCGTTTTTATAGATAATGGTACGGAACCCTTCGTGCGCGAGTCCGACTCGCACTTGGCCGGTTTTCTCTTTTCAGTTATGTTTTTGCAATCGTGTTTTTTGTTTTTTAAATAATTTGTTTTTATACTTCGTTTTTTAGGGTTCCGTACCCAAAGAGTAAAACGGGACCCTATTACTAAGGCTCTGCAGTCTGTCTGTCTGTCCGTCTGTCACCAGGCTGTATCTCATGAACCGTGATAGCTAGACAGTTGAAATTTTCACAGATGATGTTGAAATTTTTTGCCGTTTTTATAGATAATGGTACGGAACCCTTCGTGCGCGAGTCCGACTCGCACTTGGCCGGTTTTATTATTAGTAAGCGTAGTGCGGTAGTAAGCGTAAGCGTAGTGCGGAAGCGCTGTAACAGTCATGAAAGAAAAGGAAACGGTTAGTGACATTAAAAAAAAACAATGGTAGATAGGTAATAAAATAAATTGTGTTGCTTATATTTCCCTAAAAACTAAACACCCGAAACATTAACACGAATTCCGTAAACCAAAGTTAATTGTACTTACTGCTACAATTTTATACAGTGACGCAAAATTTTTGCACAGCGGGGTCAGCAAGTTCATTTATTTAAACTACGTGTTCGCGCGACTGGCTCGCAGGGATTGAGGTAGCGCTAAATGCCTACTACGCTCGAATACGGTGGCCTTAAGTAGTATAACAACACAATATGCGAACATAATGAAGGGTTCGCAGTGGCGAGCCATTGTAAAGCCTCCGCGGGCGAGGGGGCGAAGCTCTAATCCCGCACGCTACGCACGTCACGACATCTCGAGCCTTTTGCCCTACTTACCTAAGAAAGCGCAGCGGCATGCACCCTGCATTGCGGCATTATTATGCCACAGTAATGCAGGTGAATACGCTTCCGTCAATTGTAACTTAAAGCACTACAGCGTACAACATGGTCGGCGATTGGCGAAGTATGTCTACTCTATAAATATTAGATCGCACTGATCATAGCTACCTTGACTTCCGAACTTGGGGTTCTGGGTTTGATTCTCGGTTAAAACTAATACGCCCCTTTTTCGAAGAGACTAAAAAATTGATTCAAGGATGCTATGCGCCAAGTTATCAGCGTATCACAGGCGAGGCGTGGTGTGACCTCCGTGAATTTAGCCGAACGATTTCATTATTATGAACTTTTGTTAATGCTAATCGTTAGAGAATCGTTAGAGAGGGTTAGAGAGAAAAAAAAAATCGTTAGAGAGTAATTAGTTTTTATGTAAAAACAATTTTAATTTTTCGTGTGAAGTTGGCCCCCCTTCCCGCAAAAATGGACTTAGACGTAATTTTATTTTTTTAATCGTTTGCGAATCGTTAGAGAGAGATTGAGAGTAACACAAAATCGTTAGAGAGTTAATATTTTATTTCATATTAAATAATTTCTAAGAGCGTGACGTTAGCCCACCTCTGTGAATTTTGCCCCCGATATAATTATTCTCAACTTTTGTTAATGCTAATCGTTAGAGAATCGTTAGAGAGAGTTAGAGAGAAAAGAAAAATCGTTAGAGAGTAATTAGTTTTATTTATCAACGATTTTAATTACTTTTGTGACATTGGCCCCCATTCCCGCAAAAATGGACGAAGACGTATTTTTTTTTTAAATATGTTTTGAGAATCGTTAGAGAGAGATAGAGAGTTAGAGAGACGATTTAATATTAAATAAAATATTAACTCTCTAACGATTTTGTGTAACTCTCAATCTCTCTCTAACGATTCGCAAACGATTAAAAAAATAAAATTACGTCTAAGTCCATTTTTGCGGGAAGGGGGGCCAACTTCACACGAAAAATTAAAATTGTTTTTACATAAAAACTAATTACTCTCTAACGATTTTTCTTTTCTCTCTAACCCTCTCTAACGATTAGCATTAACAAAAGTTCATAATAATGAAATCGTGCGGCTAACTTCACCGAGGTCGTGGTGTGTATAATAATCGAAATGGCTGTATCCTATAACATCTCATTCTAATTTTACAGAAATCATTCAAGCGCCCCACAACATTTGACTGGCACCTGTACAACACTCTGGTGCTCAAAGTCAGGGGTGATGGTAGATCCTATCTCCTGAACATATCCTGTGAAGGGTACTACGATATCACGTGGAACGATATATACCACTACGTGCTATACACTAGAGGTGGACCTTATTGGCAGATTGCCAAGGTGTGTATAATTATGAAACAACTCGGAATGCGTCGTGAATGCATTAGTAATGGAATAATTATATTAATGAGTACATAGTCGCTGCCAAGGCCTAACCTACGCTAGAGTGCTGGATCATGATATTCAAAACTGTTATCTCTTGAAAGCTAGGGCTAGAAATGAATTAAAAATCTATAATTATTATTTTACATTTCACAAATAAATTTCATAAAATCCTGTCTAATTTAAATCTGTTCCAATGTTTTCAGATACCATTCTCCAAATTCGTACTAGGATCAAAAGGACGTCTTCAAGACAGACAAAATAGAATGAGATTTGACAAAGTAACGCACTTCGGTATATCGTGCGGAGATAAGATCAACGGCCTATTCGATTTAGAAATCGAATACGTAGGTAAGAATGCATTGTCTACCCGACTATTACGAGATTTATAAGGATTGTAGTTAGACCTCAGCTATAGGAGTAATTCGTTTCCAATTGCCACCATAATCAGACCATTGGTTAATTGCAGCAATAGGATACAATCCCGACAGATTTTGGCGATTTGCGACACTCTATTTTAGGACTTGTACACAAAACTGCGTTGCGACGTCGCATCGGAAAAATCAGCGTCGGTACCTTAAGATTTTCCTAAAAAAGCTTGTGCGTTGTGAATTCGCATCGCGCCGATTCGCAGTTTTGCGTACAAGCCCTTACGCAGACTGGCGTACTCCGCGCCCCATACATTATGATACAGTACCTACCTAATTTTATCAAGCCGATAGGCGTTTTCCGCTGTAAATGCCAATTACATAGCTAATACATATCCAGTCTAAGATAAGTTTGTTGTATAATTACAGGTTTGGAGTTTGATCCAACTCATAATGAAGAATTTGCCTACGAAATGTACAAAACAGATAAATACATTGTTGGAGTTTAATATTTTAATTAAAACTAGTTAGTTAATAAATACCTACTTGTTACAATAATTTGAGTTATTTTTATTTATTTACTAGTTGCGCCCCGCGGTTTCACACGTAAGTCTCGATCCCGTGCGAATATCGGGATAAAAAGTATCCTATTTAGGTAAGTATTCTAATCCAGTTCATGGTCTACCCATGTCATGTGCAAATGTAAATCCGTTCAGCCGTGTTAGCGTGAAAGCGTAAGTGCACGGCCACACGATGCCGCGTCCGCTCATCATTACTGAAATACTGAACTCACGAAGCCTATGTCCCAGCTTGTACTCTTTCTCCACACGTTTGTTTTTGTATGGATCTAAATTAGGTCACCTAATAACAGAACAACTTCAGAGAAAGCGGAAACAAATTGATGGCAAAAATTCTCTTGATTCATATAACTCGCACGAGGAAATCGTAAAATGTGAAGAGAGAGACATCATAAATTCACAAAAACCGTAAACGTATAAATCACGTCACATCCCTAATCAAATGTCAAAGAAGTAGAAAAAAGGAAGCATTTTTGTCATTCTCTATTTAGCACTCGAATCTTGTTGTCTCGCTCGTTCTCGCCATAATATTACTATGCTATCCTGTTGTCATTCATAACGAAGAACAGTGAAGTGATTTCATAGACAAAAAGGGGGCTAACGTATCTGTGGCTGACATGACTGATGTCATCGCTGTGTGTGATCATCCATCGTTCATCGTTATTTTCCTGCACTGTGAAGTGATGTTTATTTAATTAATATAGTCTATTTCTTTACTAAATTCTCGAGAATTGTTTATAAACTTTTCCTGTAATTGTTAATATTTTAGTGTTCTACGGCTCAAGGATATTGCGGTAGGATATCATATGCAACCAACTCTAATTGTAACTTTATTGTTCCTATTCATTGCACCTTGCGTGGGATGTTGACCATTTCACATATTTTAACATTCTCGTGGATATTATAAAGTCTAGCGGATTAGGCATAAGCGTATTAACGAGATTTTGGTTTATTAATTTAATTAAGTCAATGATATTGCGCAAACCACTTTATCTTGAACGGTAGCTTTTATGGTGCTAAGTGATATTGCAATCTGTCATAATAATGTTTACGTACTTTCAGGTGAGACCATGTGAACATTATAAACTAAAAGGAAACTAGTTCGGAAATAGTGAAATCAGTGTAGTACCATGTCAGGTACAGAGCAGAATATAGTGAACTCAATGCAGCAATTATCCGTGCAACCAAACATAAGTGGTCCCACTGAAAAACCTACGCAAGTTGTTACACCTGCGGTCAACAGAAGTCAGCAGGCATCAACAGCAAAGGTAACCCCTGTGAAAGCAAATACTGTCTCCCCAGCAATAGCCACTATAGACCGGTTATTGAGTCTGGGAGCCAACATCCCACCTCCCCCACCAGTGATCACACGGTCGTCAGACATGGACCCCCACACCATGGAACAGTTGCGTGCTGTCAAAGAGCTACTCACAGCTCAGGAGGAAGAAGCACAGAACCTTAGAGACATCAACCATGAGTTACGAGAAAGATTAGAAGAGTGTGAAACAAAAATCAAAAAGTTGTCTGACCAAAATGAGGAATATGCAGACAAGGAAAAAGCTCTCTCTCAGCGTGTTGCTGAAAAAGTAAGAAATAATAAACAAATGAGTGTGGTCATGGAGGAATATGAACGCACTATATCTTCTCTTATTGGAGAACGTGAAGCAGAAGGGAAACGATGGACTGATGAGAGATCCACTCTTGTCAGAGAACGTGATGAAGCTGCAGCTCATCTTGCATCTATGGAACATGCATTCAATGATGTTCACACCAAGTACGAAAGGTGTAAAGTTATCATTCAAGGATATAAAAGCAATGAGGAAATGTTAAAGACAACAGTTGAAGATAATAATGATGCTATTCAGAAATTAGAAGCAAGGTATGAAACCTTGAGACAGCATGCCATGCAACAGCTTAACAAGGCTAATGCAGAACTTGATTCTGTGAAGAAAACACATCAACATGAGATTCTTAAATTAAATGCTATGCTTAAGAAGAGTGAGGTCCATGCATCCTCCTTGCAGGAATCATTGGCACAGAAGATTAAAGATAATGAGGAACTCACAGCTATCTGTGACGAGTTAATCAATAAGGTTGGTTAATAGTATTCTAATCATGATACTTATACTCATTCAACTTTCATTTACATAATTAACAAGCATTTTGTATTTATATGCAGTTGACTATAATAATATATTAGTGTAATACCATTATTACACAAAAAATTGTGAACTTACTTAATGAAACTAGTACTGTTACCAATATCAGTTTTTTTTATATAAATTATATAACAGTATGTAGTGTAATAATAATTTAAATGTACTGTGCAATCACTTATCTGTTTTATTTTGTACAATTTTTATATTATAAGTGTAAGATTTTAATACCTTGTGACATTTGAACAGTGAATTTGTTTTTCTTTTTCAATTTCATTTTTATTTGGTGCATGACTATAATTATGTTTTGTGCATTTTATGAGCTCATATAATTGTCATAAAAGTAGTAATGAACCCCACTATGTAAAGCCTATAAGTATTGAACCATGCTTTTATACCATTTATAATGAATTTCTGAGAACATATTTTCATAAGATTCATACATGTAAACTTATCCAAAGATATGGTTACAGTCTGGTGTGTGTCCCTGACTACTGTCACAGAGGACCAAGGTCAGGTTAACATAATTTTATGGTTACTACTACATTGTTAGTTTCTTCCGACTAAACCCTAGCTGCCATATTTAATTTTGAAATTTTCTTTATGTATAAAAACGTAGGTATTTAAAGCTATAAGCGTGCTTAACATATAATTTAAACAAGTAACTTGATATTATTGTTTATGATTAGTATTAGCTGTTAAAACTATCAGAATTTGCAGGACTAATAGTTAATGTTCCTCTAGTCTTTGATCTTTTGAAATTGGTTACAGTTACTTTATTTAAACTTTGTACATGCAAGTAGATCAATAAAGTTACTAAAGCTGCAATAATTTTATAAGTAATAGAATCCCAAATCATTCAAAGCTTATTTTTGCTATGACCATCATAAATAAAATAGGAACAAACAACATTAATGCTTTTCAGCTTGTTAATTAGTTAGTTCCATGAAAAGCAAATACCAAAAAAATGAGTCATTAAAATATAATATTATTGCGACAATTGGACTTACAATTAGGTTTATTTATTTCATGTAAGTACATGAGTATTTGAAACTTAGACATTAGTATGTGCCTTTTGAAATTAAATCTTCACCATCCATATCCATTCAGTCCATAAATTGATAATTCATAAATAACTAGACACATTCAAACTAAAATAATTTCTATCTCAAAGCCTAGGCTAGCCTGATGCTGCTGAATAGTTATCGATTCTTATCATTATGTTTTGGCGTGAAAGTATTATTTAGTGGATGAAGTAAAATAAATTAACCCTATTAAAACATGGTACATTATCCAAACATGCAACATTCCACAACATTATTTTTGTAGATCTTTAACCCTAACAAAGTAAGACACTGAAAACAAAAGTGTGATATAAAGATCATGTATCATCAACATTTTCACAACTATGCATCTCATAAGAATCCCATTTAGCCTGAATTCTACATTACAATTTGTTTCGTTTTAGAATAAGCATAATTTAGTTAATATTTTACTACTATATATTTTTTTATATCTTTGATTTTCGCATAAAATTAACTGCAATTTATTCGTATGAATAGAATGAAAAAATAAATTGTTTCCTTTTGTAACTGGCTGCTATTTATTTCCAAATGATTTTAAATATATACCTATTCCTATATATCCACACCCTCCCAACATAGTGCATTGAATTTCTAAGGGCAGATAATTTAAAAAAAGTTTTTTAATAATAATAATTTATTTACAGTTTTCAAATATTATTAGTTAACACTTAGCTAAACTAAAATTTTATGGAAGACTATACAGATACAAAAATGATTGTAGAAAAAACAAATACAATGTTTACATGAAAATTAACATATTTCAGGACTTGTTCTTTAAAAATTTATATGTGTCCTTACTAACTAAATAACTGATAGCTGAGACTATTGTTGTGGCGGCTGTCACACCACACAGAGCTTGAAGTGCTGGGTGGTCCACATAGCCAAACACTGGAGATGCTAATGTCGTGCCCACCTGTGAATTGTGATACAATACTATTATACTAATATTCTTCACATATTGTTCATTATAAGGGCCTGTGTCACAGTGTACATATGGCCACTGCTTAGGTAAAGTAACAATGGAGATGGTGAAAAATACCTTAAGAAGTACTAGTTAACAAAAATATTCAGACAGTCATATATAAATTATATGGTAATAATTATTTTTCTGAAAATGGCATTTTATTAAGGCGCTGACAACTTGCGGTAAAAGTAGGCTTGACTTAAACAAAAAAAATACCGAATCTATACAGGGTGTTAGGGTGAACACCGTTATCCTAGCAACCAGTGGTTTGGTTTCATTTATAGAACGTAAAATCAATGGAAAATTACAACTTTTTTTTTCTTTTTTTTAAACCTACATTTTACCACAAGAGACGCAAGTTCGTTGCCCTAGCGCATAGGGCAACGAACTTGCGTCTCAACACGGGCGGGGGGTGCGGGATGTGACCTGACCGGCCGCGAGCGCGACCTCTCCCTTAGTCAGTCAGCTCTTTCGCTTGAGAGCACGGTGTCGGATAGAAACTTTTTAAAATCTTTTAATGAAAATAACGTTTTTTTTTTGTTGTGTTCGGTCATTTATTTTTATATTTAAGTCAACTACCCATGGTTTGAATGACAAGAGTGTTTACCCTTACAGCCTGTATAGTTTGTGGTAGCGGAAAAAATGTATATACCAAAACACGTTTTGAAAAAAATATCTCGATCCAAATTAACGCTAAACTAATCTTTTATCTTGAGTTCTAAACCAAAATATCTGTATTAAAAATATCAACGTAAATTACAAGCGTCGATCGTCAATAAATCCGACAGTGACCGCGGTTTTATCTGTCGTCAGCGTCTTAAGAGAAGTATAAACTCACAAGTAAGAGCTGCACAGCAGTGTTGACTTTACTGATGAATGTGGGAGCTAGCTGAGCAGTGGCGTGAGTTACGTCGAAGTACCGGCTTAATGTTCTCTGTAAATAAACAAGAAAAGATAGTTAAAAACACACTTTAGTAGATAGAAAATACAACAAATACATTGAGAAGAATGCATTAGATTAGAAATGAAAACTAATTGAATTAAAAAAGGTTTTTTTTAAGTTGCAGTTTTATGAATCAAAATGAAAGAAGACCTTGTAAAGTCCTAATTTAATTTTATAAAATCAAGATATGGCTAAAGGCTATCTGGAGAGGCAGATTTCCTGTATTCTAGTTTCCTTTAAAAAATTAAGATAAACTGGTGAACAAGAGCAAGTTTATTATAAAAATAAAATACTCACAGGGGGTGGTAAACTCATATATCTGATGACAAAGCCAGCTACAACCAATGCAACATCTCGGCTGATTATGAGCAGAGTGAGCGACAGCGGTATCAAGTTCTGATACGTCAGAGATATGAAGAGAGTGCCTACAAGGACTTTGTCTGCCATCGGGTCTAGGAAGGAGCCCATCTTTGTTGACTGACCCTTCCAGTTTCTAGCAATCCATCCATCCAGCTGAGAAATATACGAAATATTGATAACACTGAAGGCTGTGCTGCACAGCATCAAGACAAGAAGATTGATCAATAAAGAGATTTCTTACAGTAAGTATGTTTAGACTGGTCCATATTACCAGCAGTGAGATTGAAAGAGATTTTAGCCCTGCAGTGGAAGAATTCAGGTTTGTTTAAATAAATAATTTTGCCATGGCTGTAGGTTGTACATTTATTAAGGTGAATAATAAAGGAAATCTTACCAGATCTGTAACACCAGCAAACACCAATAAACCAAGTGCAACATTATAGTTCTCTTGAATTATAGTGTATCCCAAATATGGAGACATTCCTATCCTTGTGAAACATAAGATGTTAGGTATGGTGAAGACTTGTTCTTTCTGTAAATAAATAGATGTTGTTTGATTGTACATTTCAAAGATAAAATGAGTTCAAACTAGAACCAAAGTTTCAGGAATTTACTCTAAACAAGGAGGTACGTGATATGAAAGATCTGCATAATAAAAAAATGTGGGTATTACATATCTGTCAATGCAGGCATAAATTCTGGGTTTCCCTAATTTAATATCATAGATTCTACTCTATGATACTTATGATACTGATTCTACTCTTACTAACCCAGATTTTAGTTATTTTGAGACCTAAATATTCAAATTTTACAGAACTAAGATCAAAGTAGGCCTATTAGATGTTCTTATTATTTAGATCATGCAAAAAAATTGTTGCTTATCGTCATAGAAAAACTAAAATAACTAACCAACAAACATAAACAGAATGTTGTCATAAAAAATCAATCAAAAATTTTGGTTTTATCACAGGTATGTATGGCAGAGATACAGGATATTTATTTTTTTATTTATTTAAACTTTTCACACAAAAAAATGGTACAAAGGCGGATATTTACCTCTACGACTTCTTCAATCCTTTCTTTTACTTTTGCTTTGGTTTCAAGTATATCTTTTATGATATACTCCTTCTTCACTCTCAGTTTTTGCCCAGTTATATCCTTTTGATGTTTTATATCCCTTACAATCTCTTCACTTTTTTGCCTAATCCGGTGTTCTGTGTCTTTCAATTGTTCTTTTTTGTGCTCAAATGCATCCTTTAGTGCGTGGGTCTTTTTCTCCAAGGCTAGGAAAGGTTTCTTGTCGTCAGAATAGTACAAAGATGACACAGAAGAAAGTGGTAAAGAATGTCTTATGCTTCGCCTTGTATTAGAGAGAACGGTAACATATTCTCGGATCGAGACAGCGTAGTCATGTTTGATACTAGCCCGGTATAAAAATGAGACATGTTTTATAAAGTTGCATCGTGACAATAGTTTCATAATAGCTGTATTGTACACCACTAACTAAAAATAAAGATGTTTTTAAGTCAATAATTCTTCATTCACGGCAAACAAAAACGGAAATCGTCAAGTTATAAATTCAAACAGAAACAAAATATTCGGCGAAGTCGCTAAACCTGTCTGTGACTGTCTGTGACTGTGTGTGATCCGTGACAAACTGACAAATGACAATACGTGATCTGTCATGTGTCAGTTGCACTCTCCCGCCCCACAGATTAAATAAAGTAAAGTACTACTGTCCTGTCAGTGACTGTCTGTCCTCAACATTGACTTTATTAGTCATTGGTCCTCAATGACTGTTTTGGGTTTTCTCTAGTGGTAAACAAACCAAAGACTGTGCTGTGAGCTGTGATAACTAAACTCATAGTTAATTAAAATTATATTCAACCAATCAAAAGGCTATAAACGAGTATAGTGTGAGGATCTGTAATACGGGCCTTAGTTACGTGAATTAGCCTGCCTACAGCTCAATCCGTTAATTTTATGCCAAGTAGTAAATCACTTTCTGTTTCAGTCCCTAACCCTTTTTCTAATTTTGTTGTAATCTTTAATTTTGAAATCTTGACAATTTGTAAATTAATCAATTTTATAGATTTTAATTAATACTCTACTAAAACTAAGTGAAAGTTGTCCATCTCTATCGACGTGGGAAACAATAGGAAGGAAATGTCAACGTAATGTCAACTGATTTCTTTCTGTAATCTGCACTTTGTGTTATTTTCAGAGATTGAGATATCTTCGAATGTTATAAGTTTTTCCTAATTATCAAACAATAGTCTAGTAACTACTTCGGTAAAAATTTGTTTTATAATGGTTTTACCAGGATAACCATACGTGGTTGTTTACAAAAGGTAAGTTTTATTGTTATTGTTATCTACCACTATTTATGTTTATTTACATAACGCTAAGACCTCAAAAGCTATTTTATTTTATCGTTCGATTAAAGTAGAACTACATAATAATAACTAAACATAATTATAGTAGTTAGTTAATATAGGATAATTATTGATACCTAATCTTTAATTCTTAGATTTTGTTTTGGTAAATAATTACATACCTTTTTCTACTGCTTTTATAACAAATAACATAATTGTATGTGTTGTAGTACCTAAAAACTGTATTATCAAACATATCTGCAGGATTATTTTATTGTAAGCACATTAAAACTTTAATTTTTAAAGTTCTAATTATAGAAGACAGTGCTATAATTATAACACATTTTTAGCTTCATTTGACGTAAGTATAAAATAAAAATATTTGGAGCATAGTGTCATAGTAAGTAGTCATTGACTTGATCAATTTGACTAATTGATCAAGTCAATGACTTGTGACCCGTAGTTCAGAGGCACAGATAACAGGTCATAATTATATTATGTTTATTTAACAAGGTAGTTCATGCTATTTATCAGTCATTGTATAAGCAACTATTTACGTTAGCATTGGTTGTTTATCAGAAGTACCCAATATTTGCTCTTCCTGTGTAAAATGCAGTTTTTAGTGATATAAAGTTGGTTGAACTTTGTGGTGCTATTGCTTCTGAAATAGCTATACACGGACCGCTTAACTGCGTCCGTAGGTATATGAAGTATGATATAGAAAATTAAGAATTATTTTGAATTCAAACAAAGCTGTGGTGCATAAGCATAATCAGCCTATATTGTTCCCATTGCTGGGACACAGGCCTCCTCTCTGTAAGTAGATGGGGTGCCTCCACCATAATTACCTATCAAGTTGATTAGTTGACAATACTACATATAGCTTGTTTCAGAAAAAAAAATAAGATCCCAAGATGAAGGAAGAAGAACTTATGTACATATTGAAGCTCCTAGATCAACTTTCTCCAGAAGTATATGACGTAAGTTTTAATTGAATCTAACATGAAATAATTATATAAATGTATTTCATGTTAGATTCAATATACTCAATATACTTTCATGTGTATTATATATTAATAATATATAATTTTCTTTTCTCAGGAAATCCTACAACTCTATTATGACATAGAAGAATCAAAACCATGTAAAGAATTTAGCAATGAAACAATAGAATTTATAAAAGTAAATCTAAAGAATAATCCTGTGACGACAGTTACAATTCTGTCCTACATACAACAGCATGCTATCAAAGATGACCCTAATCTTAACAAAATACAAATTCTTTATTTGGACATCTTAAAATATGAGTTGACTGAAACTAATTCAATAGATAGATTAATCACATTAATATCATTAGTAAGATGGAATGACATTTACTTGCCACAGTTTGTCAATCAAATACTGCAGCATATCTCTGAAGAAAATTTCAGGCAGTACAGAAAGCAAATCTTACTAAGCCTCATTACACATGAAAAACCAGAGCTTTTGTATGTAACTTCAGATCTCATGCAAAAGAATGAGCCACAAAAAGAGTTCAAACTGACTCCAGAATATATGCTGGAACTGTGTTACCAAGACAGAACACACTGGCTGCTGAAAGCCGCCCAGGTGTACAGACAACATGTGCATGATATGAAGAATGTGACATTCAAAATCAATAATTTCACTAAACAAATTCTCATCATGGTGCTCATAGATCTTACCAACAGTGCTGAAACATTTGATTTAACGTCTCTGGTTCATCAGCTCACTAATATATTTTCTATTTTGGATACATACACTACTGCTGATGACCATCTACAATTTTATATAACAGAGGTAAAAAGAGAATTGACTATTATAAAATTTTGTTTGGAAAACAATTGTAAAATAATGACAACTTCTATATTTAGTCAAGTGTTGGCACAGAGTGCTCTCGCCGTGATATCTCAAGTATGTAGACTTTCGAAAGTAGATAGGTATAAGGTTTCGAGACTTTTGAATACAAATAATGACTTTCTAGCAGAGTTGAAAACTTTGAAGAATAAGAGTAATAATAAAGGTCAAGAAAAATGTGTCTCGTACTGGGATGTAATGACTTATAACAGCTACTGTGCAATAACAAAAATAATTGACACAATCGTGAACTCATCTGAAGGTGTAGGAGACTCTCAAGGCACTGTATCTTCCTTGGATGAACTAAAACGTCTTGTTTTGTCAATTCAACCACTACAGAGCTGTATAGAAGTGATTGAAAATATTTTCTCATGTCTGTTCTTAAGATATGACTACTTTTCCTGTCATGAGCACAGCCAAGACTACCCCTGTGGAGCCCATTCTGATTGTTCCTACTTTTATGCAAAGAAACAAACAACAAATTCTAAGAATGGTGGCAACAGTAATGCAGGATTTATGTGCAACTCATACACCACCCAGCTTGTACTCAATACTTTGAAATTATGTTTGGAGAAATTGGAGGAAAATGTAGAAGTTGACAATGAGCAGGAGATTTCGTTGCGGCTGAAGAAGTTGGTGAAAGTTGTGAACCACTCTATATGGAAGCTGCAGCTGGTGTCGACACTGTCCCCTGACACCAGCCCATTGCCGCTAAAGCTCTGTTTAGACTATGTAGAAGTAGACGAGAGCAGCGAGGACGAAGCTCGGGAGATGGATTTGAAAGTGTTCAGGAAGAAACCAAAAACTAGACGGAAGAACGCAAACCATGCTAAACATGAAGTGGAGCAAGTAATGTTTGCATCAACTGTGTCAGACGAAAGTGAGTTTTGTTTGCTTCGTATTACAGTCCAAACTGGCATTCATTCAAATAGTCAATAATGATATTTAATATTATTAAATTCCAGCATATCCATCGAAGAAAGGCAATGGTATCGACTTCATATCAATAATGTTGGCGAAACCGCCCAGCCTCGTCGCACTCGCGCTTTACCATAATGATTTTTCGAAAGCTAATCAGATTTTAGAGGTAAGTGTGCCATTCTATTACCTTATCCCTGGCTCTGCTAAGGGTGCAGAAAAGTTTGATTTCCGAGATGGAAAATAAGAAAATAAGAGCTCTAAAGATGCAAAAAACGACTTTTAAATGTCTATGAAACACTTTGATGAACTGCCTCAGTCTTTAATAATGGTCAGGTCAAGGTTCCAGGGTGTCATCTCAGGAATAATAATATATAACATAATTAGAGAAATGGCATACTCGATTTCATAATTGCTTCACCACCCTAAGGTTGAATGTCAAGTCCTAAAACGAAAAGGGCTATAATTGATTTCAAGACTGATAGAATGAGGCAGCTAGTTTTGGCTTTTTACCGGGTTCACACGGTTCGATTTTAGTTGATAGTCGAATGCAACATGAACAGACTTTCAAACAATTGAATTAAAAAATAGTTGTTCAACTAAAATCGAACCATGTGAAGTTTCGAGTTACTAGGATCGTCGTCAAAAGTGGTAAATTATATTCGAGGTCAATAATACTATTCCGCGATGTTATTCAGATTAGACTCACATAACTAAAGTAAAACTAGAGGCTCAAATGAAACACCCAGTAAAAATTTGTTTGGAATATATTGTAACACTACAAAGTTTTAATGAAATGCTCAAATTCCTCGTAGCATTGTTTCTCTCGTTCAGTAGGCTCGTATCGTATTTCTCCGTTCTTGTTTTTGAATACACCTGGCGGGTATGCAACCAAATATTTCTTAGCCTCTTCTATAGTTTTTCGAGGTCTGAAAAACTTACAACAAAGGCAGCAACAGCACCAACCTAAAAATTGAAAAATAGTTTAGTTAATCTGCCAATGAAGTGGCCTTGTGATCTTGCTATCTGTAGGTAGGTCCGCCCCCTATTCTCCGCCGTGATGATGCATACTAACACAAGTATCTATTACATTATTAAATTCTATACATAATCTCGGATAGTTTTAAATAACAAACGATATAAATGATGGTACAACAAATTCAATGTCATACATTACAAAGTTCAAATTCTATTGCAACCACTTTTAACACTCAATAATCAACTTAGACTACATAATGATAAAGTTGATGGTTCAGTAAGTGAAAAATATCTAAATCCTAAATTCAAGTAGTGCAGCTTTCCTGATAACAATGTTGGTAAAGCTCGTCTAAGCTAATGACGCGCCTCATTACCGCATTTACTCACACAACCAGAATTGTTACTATGGCATCTTTACTTTCCATGAACAACTTTACCCATGAGTACTGTATTATATCTCTCGATGACAAAAAATCTGCTACAAATAGTCGGTTTTTAACCGACTTCTTCAAAAAGGAGGAGGTTCTCAATTCGTGTGTTTGTTTTTTTTTTTTTTTTTTGTATGTATGTTACCCGATTACTCCGCCAATTATAAATCGATTTTGATGATTCTTTTTTTGTTTCGTAGGTCATGCTTCAGAGGTGGTCCCATATAAATTTTATTAATTTTGCTTGCGTAGTTTTTGAGTTAGCTTCAATAATTACGAATTTTTCCCACTTTGCTATGTCGACGATATAATTATTTCACTCCGTCACTGTTATTTACATAACAGATAACGGTATACGAATTTGTGTGAAGTAGGTACCACAACTAAAAAGTTAAAAATAAAAACTTTTTACAAAAAAAAAAAAAAACAACCGACTTCAAAAAAATAACACTAAAAAAGTGAAAAATAAATTTTATTATATACAAAAAACAAAAATTGAAAAGCAAAGAGACCGACTTCTAGTGTTATTTTTTTGAAATCGGCTGTTTTTTTTTTTTTTTCTATTTTTGTATCAACAGAATATTAGTAATCGAGGTACACACGGCTACACATCAAGCTATACATTTCCAGTATAAGCTGACCTCGCAATGTACAGAAATCCTATGCAATGCGAGATCAGCATAAACTGGAAATGTATAGCTTGATGTGTAGCCGTGTGTACAATACTCATGGGTAAAGTTGTTCATAGAAAATAAAGATGCCACAGTTGACCGTAACCATATTTTTTAATCTGATTTAAAGTGCGTTTATGTCTAGACAATTTAAGTAGACGGAACAGAAATAATCGGGGAACTAAGTATACCTACACTGAGGGAGATATACCTACTGTAACGTAAACAACTGATAAACTGTTCGCACACAGTGCACACGTATGTCGTTAGTCGTATAATTAATTAATTGATTACGTTAATGGACTACAGAGACAAACATTGCGTAAACGGGAGATGTAACGACAGTACCTAGCGGTCGTGAATGGCGGGGCAGTGTTAGGCTCTAATAGGTCCCTATAATTAATTATAATGTGGTTTATCAGTTCTAAATCAACATAATTTTTATATTTACAATAATTTAATAATAATATGTTTTAATTAAAATATATATTTTCCTCCTCTGCTCTCAAATATATACCTACTTATTATTATTTACCTACCTAATATATAAAAAATATATTACCTACTTACTAAGGGGCATTGACCAGCTGATAAATATACCTACCTACCGTATGGCCCCAAAAGAGTTGTGATATATCAAAACCAATCATAATAAAAACATAATGAAAGGACAGATATAATATGTAGTACATACCTAACTACGGTAGAGCGTGGCAAGGTCAGAGTACCTACCTAAACAAACAACTGAAGTAAACATTGGTTTTAAAGTCAAGGATTTGCATTGATTACTCACTGGCGATTAGGAAACAATGCGGATATCAATATTAAATAGGTACAGCTGGATCGATATTCGGTTATAGATAGTGCCATGTGCCATAGCGCAGCAATCAGAGCTCGTCAGCTGAAATGATGCGCCCAATTCTGCTTGTGAGCATAAATGCGGTAGTGAGGTGCGTCATTTCAGCTTAGACGAGCTCTACCAATATTGGCAGGAATGCTGCACCTACTTCAATTCAGAATTTTAGATATTTTTCACTTACTGAACCATCAACTTTATCATTATGTAGTCTAAGTTGATTATTGAGTGATAAAAATGGTTGCAATAGAATTTGAACTTGACATTGAATTTGTTGTAGGTACAAGATTTTCAGTAATCGAGAGATATTTAATACTCATGGGTGAAGTTGCTCATGGAAAGTAAAGATGCCATAGCTTTCTCGGTAAAGTCTTGCAAAACTCCAGAGAGATACTAACTATACTATCATCTAGCTCTTTTAAACGGAAAGTTACGAGTCATAAATCATTATGTCGATAACATCAACACAGTTACGCACATAACGCACACCACTAGCACTGCTGCACCATAATACCGGTTTCACACGGTACGATTTTAGTTGAACAACTTTTATTGTTCAACAAAAAATACTTTGAATTTGAAATTAAGTCTGTTCAGACGGTATAAATCGCTTTCTACTTAGTACTTGATCTACTAAAATTGAACCATGCGTCAGGTTCGTGAACGGGCGCCGTCAGTAGGGACTGGTCCTGGTCTTCTCTTAACTGCCACGGGTTTATTTGAATTTAATTTTTTAATTGTTTTTTTTTATAATTTTATTATGTACGCTTTTATCGTTCTGCATGGTTCTCACATCACAATCATGTATAATTTCAACATGAATGATGTAACCAATATTTTGTAGGTAACCATATATTTTGATCTCAAAGAGTGTCCGTGAAGTTTCTTGCCGGTTTTTCTCTACAGGTTCTTCACCCCTTGATAATTTAAAAGTGCCTATAATTGGTTTATTTGAAATAAATGCTTTGAATTTGTGTTTGAACCATGCGAGACCGGTATTAATTAAGGGTCGTAAGTGCGATCGAAAACTGCGATAAAATTATTTATGACTCGTAACACTTAACTTTGCCCGCGCCTTCGCACGCGTGGAGATCGGAAATTATCCCACAGGAATGGACAACCGGGTCAAAAGTCCTATAATGTCTTAACCCAGGTCGTGGTCTACCTGTGTGCTTAATTGTATCGAAATCCGTTCAACATTTAATAAGGCGTGAAAAAAAAAACATGCGCGGCAGTCTTTGGGGACTAGTGCCGATAGAAGCGAAAACTAAGCAACAATGCGTACACAGTAGATGGCGCTAAAAGAAAAACAAATCACACAAAAATCATGGAACTCATCGTCACGCTTGAAGCGTGACGATGATTTTTGTTCACCCAAAAAGTACTCAACGCGCCTAAAGAAGTTTTCACTTCAAATAGGTTAGACAGAGTTACTTTCGCGTTTATAATATAATATTAGTATGGATATGAATTTACCTCTTGTACACCACAGTGGTATAGCAACACCTAAATATACAAGGAACCATATTTGGAAGATCCTCCAGAGTCGAGCTATCAGCTCCGTAATCGATTGACGCTGTCCGTAGTAGTCGTCTATGGAACACTTCACAGCTAGCAATCCTATGCCGTTCACGTCGGAGCAATTACCAACACCACTTGCCATCGTAAATATCTTCTTTAACGAACTTATGGCACCATAATCCTTTATAGTAATCACTGAAAAAACAGAAAAAGAGGTTTAACTAAAAAAAAAAACCGGCAAGTGCATGTCGGACCACGCAAAGGTTTCGTAGTCGGGTAGTCGGAATGAATATTTAGTTAATTTTATCTGCCGCTTAAATAAGTTTGTAGTTCTCGAAAAACTATTTAAAAAAAAAATACTGTGGTTGTAACACAAAATAGGTACCCCATCTGATTATGTGCATTGATTTTTTTTTCATTCCTCGTTTACATGACATGTATACAGTCGTATGGCGAGTGCCACTCCTAATATTTTTTTGTAATTCCCATCCTTTAGTGGTACACACTACACAGTATGTACCTTTGCGATTTTCATAGATATAGTGCAAATAGTCTTCTTCTGGCTGTGTGATATCCGGACGGACGGACATGACGAAATTACCTACTTATAAGGGTTCCGTTTTTTCCATTTGGCAACAGAACCTTAAAAAACGCCTTATTAACAGGACCATTGTTCAAATTCAAATACATGAATCAGGACTGTTTACCTAAAATGTAAATTTCTTTCACAATTATTCGCCAGTGCGTCAGTTTGCATTACAGATTACAAAGAGAGCGTGCAATTTACCTGATGTTCGTATGTGATACGCATTCTCGGACCGAGATTCGTTGTTCGCCTCATCATAATACTCGTTCACTAAACTGTCGTAGTCGTATACCGTTTCGTTGTCATCTTTTATAGTTCTTTTATTGTTCGTTCTGATAGTCGTAGGTCGTAGCTAGAATTCATATAATGTTTTTTTTTTCCTACATTTTCCTAGAGGTCCGCTCAGACAAATCATGCATATTCGTTGTCACTCTTTACTATGTAATTAGTGCGTACACACCAGCATAACATACATACCATTAAATAAGAGTAAGAAATAAACCTCTTTTTTTGGAGCCGCAGTCGGGTAAAACAGGCCAAGTGTGAGTCGGACTCGCACACGAACGGTTCCGTACAGTATTAATATTAAGGGGACTGGGGACCCCTTTAATTTTTATTATTAGCGGTAGCGGCAATAAAAATATACAATCTGTGAAAATTTCAACTGTCATGCGATACAGCCCGCTGACAGACAGACGGACGGACGGACAGCGGAGACTAAGTACTAGGGTTCCGTTTGGCACCTTGGATACGGAACCCTAAAAATTGTTATAATGTGCTTTCAAACTGTATAATCTATTAACTCCAGGCAACTTGTATCTTATAAGACTATTAATTGTATTATAATATCTGAGCTATTCAGACTATGTGAAAGAGAGACCGCCTAGTTTTGCGCATACTTGCCACATGCGGTCATTGATGCCAAGCTAACACCTGCGCACACAAAATACAAAGACTGAATAATATTTATTGTTTATAAACACCATTTTTGTGAGCAATTGATTGTTGAAACTATAGTTAATAAAAGATTCTGTTGATACCTACACGAGGAAAAGATATAAATTCACTTTTCGGTTGGACCTTACATATTATTATCCCTTAAGAATCGTCACTTTTTAGAATCCCTATTTGCGTGATAAAAATAAAAGTTATAAAACTAAAGCCCAACTACTACAAAAAAGTCTATCAAATATGTCATCTAGAGGGCACCATTTTCAATTTAATGTGACGTCACATAGCCAATAACCAGCAAGATGCTACCTTATTAGAAGATACCTTATTTGTCAAATTGTGAAGAGTCGTTTAGAAGATTTGAGGGAACAGATGAACATACACACATACCGGTCAAAATCGTAACGCAGTCGGGTAAAAATTACAGAAGATGGTGCTCACCGGTCCAATAAACGTGGTCATTACAGTGTTAGATTGGCCATCGATAACAATCACAGGCAGAATTTCGAACGGCTGTGTCCCATATGTCGGCAATATTGTCACGACCCGATAATTTGCCTTTCTCGCAATACTAAAAATATAAATGAATTTTTAATAGCATGTAAATTCTATAAAGGCCCAAAATATATGTTTTTCTAAACCTTGGGACACATTGACCATGATGTAGGTAGCGACGATGGCATCACAGGAGAAAAAACCACCAGCGAATGGCCTTACTCAAGTGTATGCGCGAAGATTAGATCAATGGAATTAGAACAGGGCCTAGACAAGTGACAATCGCTTCGAAAGGATTTCGTTTTTCTACAACGACTTTCAACAGAATTGACATAAGCTTTTCGATAGCTTATGTCAGTCCTATACATTTTTGCCGTGCAGAATGTCACCTTGTCTAGAGCCTCTGAGGCTCTTGACAAAGCTTATGTCAATTCTGTTGAAAGTCATTGTAGAAAAACGACACGATTTGGAAGCGATTGTCACTTGTCTAAGCCCTCTTTTTTTTTTTTTGAGCTTGCGGAATTGTCCAATGACTTCTCCCGCTCTTGGTGGAGCGGAAGGGCGTGTCAAACTTTTACTGACTAAAACCCTCGGTCCCTAAGGTCCCGGTATCCCTTTCGGACTAACCCGCAACCCTGCCAGGGTCTAAGCCCTCTGACTTCTTGCTAACGATACAAACAAAAGCTGACCTAGTTTCGCTATTGCTACATCAAAACACATGCAAGCGCTATCAGCTAGTAGGTACGACACAAAGTCACGTTATGTTTATTGATTAAATTAAAAATAGCATCCACGAATGACGATAGTCTGGTCAGTGAGTCCCTCTCCACTTTGCTGCCTGGGTAATTTGCTGACCAAGGTTATTTCTCACATGAATCACGTTTAGTGCAAATAAATGTATCTGTTACTGCTGAGTATGAGGTCCCGGGTACAATTCCCACGTGAAGCAAAGTTTTATTGGGTTTTTCTATCAGGAATTTGTCAGTTGCAGCCCGGAGTCAGGATTTGTGCCCGGTTTATGACATAGGCTCGCCTCCTATTACATGGGACTTAAACATAACTGGCGAATTTGGGGGTACACGTCTGCCTAACCCTTCGGGGAAACAAGGCGTGAGGTCTGATATGGAATTTACAATACAACACAAATCCGATCTTATGCGTCTCAGGTCGAGATATATTTTCTTTATTTCTTATTTAGTTCGTCCCGAAAAGAGAGGAAGAATCCCATTCCCAGTCCACTTCTAGACATAGCCCTGTCCCCAATGTAGTACAACACCTTTTTTTTTTTTTAGAGGGTGGGAAATCATCCAATGGCTTCTCCCGCTCTGGGCGGAGCGGAAGGGTGTGTCACACTTTTACTGACTAAAACCCACCCGTGTTTCTTCAATTGCCTGTTGCCAAGGTCCCGGTATCCCTTTCGGACTTTCCCGCAACGTAGCACAACACCTGGATTCCGCCTTGCGCATCCAGTCCCATACTCTTTGGCCTTTTCAGTCAGAAAAAGAAGAAAGAATATACACAAAATACTCATACTCATTCAGTTCTCTAAACTTCTCACTGTCATTCTCTATCTTAAATGCCTTCAACTGCTTCTGTTCGATCATCTCATAGTCCTCATCAGTCATGATCAGGTCCACCATATAATCAGCGTCATCTTTCAACAGGACGTTGAACGTGTCTTGGATGACGAAACTGTTTGCGTTTATAATGTTGCTTATACATATAGTTATGAACCAATACATTTACTTAATAATATAGAGTATTTTTTTGTATTAACATCTAGTTCTGGTTTGACATGTGATAAAATATGTGACTTCTGTTTGTCAAAGTTCGTCATGGCAACTTCTTAGTTTTTTTTTTAATCAGTATTTTATGATACTCGCGTAACAAGTTTCTCTATATATGCTGCCATAAATATAATATATATTTTCCGTAATGTTTATTATTTCCACCAAGTACTTACACCATAATTTTAATAATTATCCTCTTTAACGATTTTATTTTCCTGTTTATTCTTAAGTGTTTCGTATTTCTATTATTTCAGATGTTCGACTTAGCGGACTCCGAAATAGCTACGGAAGTAACATTTACGGAGCACCTGCGAAACCTAATAGCTAAGATAAAAAACATTATTTATTATAGAGATGACACTCGCTACCCAACCAAAGAACTATCAGCTTTATCAGTCGTATCGACGGAGGTTATGGGCCTCGTTGAAGGCTTCCTGGCCTCCAATAGGGCCCCAAATTCCTTCGACATTATAGAACTCGGTGCACGGCACCCACATTTGCAGTTGTACAATCATCAAAACGCCCCTTTCATAAATGCAGTTGACATATTACTTAGTAGTGGCCTCAACAGAGAGATCACGTATGGCTTAATAAATGTAGTAGAGAGGAAACTAGCTGAAGTACGAAGCTGCACTGATATAGCGGCGGTCAAGAAAACGAACTACATACGCTTCGTAGAAGACATTGCAAGCGTTACATTTGAAATTTTCGGGAACACTGAAAAGTCCTTTAATTTCGTCGACAATATTTGTGGATTGATAACAGATTGTCGAATACCTATAAAGCATAAAGAGTTCTGTAAACTAAACCAGTTATCCAAAGAATTAAGACAGTCTTGTGAAGATTTGATTGATGTAGTGACCCCGAATGAGTCCTACGAGCTAGATCCTAACTTATTACAGAAATACCATCAGATTTACATGAATGTTGTCGCTGCATCTGATAAAGACTTGTGCAACATCTGTGAGGTGTCTCGCCAAGGGAGCAAGAAAGCAAGAACACCGTATCTACGAATGTGTTACATGTACTGTAAGACGGTATCTCAGTTAGAACAAGAAGATAACCGGTCTGTGGACAGCGGCTCCGACCAGCCTTACTTCTCGGTGCTGGAGCGCCAGCTCCATGACATATTCGGCAATATGATCAACAATAAAGAGATTCCCGTAACTAATTTGGAGCCTATATGTAAAAAGCTTAATGTAAATCTTATACCAAAACTCATCCTGAACTTTTGTCCGTCGATCACATTAGCTGGACCCCCAAAAGAGGCAAGTGAAGTGAATTTCAATAACCTTCTTCATGTGGTCTATGACTTTAAAAACCCAGAAGAAAATTTGTTTCTGGACCCCGTCGCCAACTTCGCTCCTTTACCACGCTCACCCGACCCGCAGTGCCTTACATACGTAGTTCTACACAACTGGGTCTTAGCGCACATTATAAAGAAAATCCATACGTCACCGAACGAAAATAGTTTACAACAAAGTATGGACGCTCGTACGAAATGCTTGAATAATTACATGGAGTTGGATCGATTCAACTGCATGAAACATTTGTTTGGTAACAACAAGTATTTGGCGTCCCTCCACACGACTGTTGACTTGGACAAGTTGTTCTTGTTCATGCCGCAACTGATTGAGTCTGGGAAGATTCTGAAATGTCTGAACATTTTAGACTCCTTGTCAGAACGACAGTTAATGTGCAGTGCCAATTTGTCGAATTTGAGGGACTTGATCCTGTTTAAACTGGCAACAAATCCGAAAATTCCCAGCAACTGGAAGTATTGCCAGTACCTGAAATGTCCTGAGTTGAAAGTGGACCTCATTTTGAACAACTTGAGCGTATGGCCCGCAGACGGTGCTTTAGAAGTCTTGGATTATCTCCGTTTTCTGCTGAACCATGATCTTTTAGATGACGGATTATATGAGCGATGTTCTGATTGGATAGTCAAAATACCTTTGTATGATCAGGTATGGTATCTGGCTAAATTTATTTCCATCTTTGTGTATATGTAATATGTATGTCCTGATTTTGATGTTATCTTTTTAATTTTCAGATATCTGCAATAATGGTAACAAATCACTGGTACACCATATACGAACGATCAATCGAAAACCCTGAGAGTGTCATCGAAGTTCTCATGGACAGTCAACAGGTAAAAAAACTACTATAAAAAGTCATAATCTTTTATAAATGTGTCTCTTTTGATATATAAAATGTTCTCTTTTAGTTTAAGTTATGTTTGGAGTGGGCAGACGCGCATGACGTGTCCGAAAACATGAAGAATTTGATTGTAATGAACCTTTTAAGGCAACTGTTCGAATATACGAATCAAGCGACACCCGAACTGGTCCATCAACTTCTGCTCAGACTTCCAACATCCCAAGCCATGGACTTAATCCAAGATGAGATGACCAAAGTAAGGAACGTAGAAATTCTCCAAGTTTGCGTCGACTTCATAACAGAAAACTCTTTCGACTGGAAGTCTTTCGAAAACATCAAAATAGGGCTTCAAATTATGCTCGAAATAGATCCGAACTGGCGTCATCTGTTTTGGGATCTGATTGAAAGTCCTTTGATAATGATTGAGCAGTTCCTAATGAACGCGAAATTGGATGTCCTCGCAAATATTATAAATAAGATCTCACCGAGTCTGAAAAAAGATCCGGGCGGCGACAACCTCTATTACAATATAAAGTCGATCGAAAGCTTAGTTATATCTCGAAATGCTGTAGATGCCTTACTGAGATTTTATGCCGAAAAGGCTTTAGATATGAAGAATCCGCGCAACGTGTGTCCAGCGCCTCCAAAACCTTCAGACGATTCTTTGTTACAATCAATAGACTCTATTAACATTGAGGCTGCCAACATGCCATTCGTAATGCCTGAGCAAGTGCCGAACAAAGAGCAGTGGGCCGAAGACTACTCAACAGACCGATGTATGCTGTGTCATACTTCTATGTTCTCTATGATCATTCGCAGACATCACTGCCGACGCTGCGGTCGTCTCGTCTGCCACGCCTGTTCCCGACATAGAATGCATGTTCCCACATATCCTAGCGGTGTCAAATTCCGAGTGTGTGACGACTGCTACACACAAACGATGAATAAAAAAGCCCATTCTGAGCACGATATGATGATGAGCAGTAACTCTGACTCGGCTGGCAGTGGGGTGACATGTATGGACTGGTGTTTGTCTACCAATGCCAATAGAAATGATGCGGTTAGGACGGAGTTTAGTTACGAGTTCACGCCGAATGTGACGCTGTGTCTGTCTGTTATGAAGATGCATTCTATTAATTTGGATTATCCGAGGTGAGTTGCTGTATCTATTAACTAGGAATTATGATAGTTTTAACTCATCCTCTCAACATTCTAAACTGCGTTCGCAATTTATTTGCCAAACATGTAAACAAACACGAGTTTTAGGAAAAACAACTGTAATGCCTACATATAAGGTTCCGTTTGCACTACAATTTCATTTTTTAATGACTTTTCAGCAGTACTAGTCAGTCTAAAATCGACTTTATGTATACTACCATTAAGTTTATTTTTGTTTAAGTGGACATAACATCATTATTGGAGACAAGGATTTAAATAGACCTTAGAATGTCAACATCTCGCTTTTGAAGAAAATAAATCAGAATCTCGCATAAGTAGATTAATTTCAACTAACTCAACTATCTACTGTTGCTTTACGTAATCTTCATCTTAGAAGATTACGTTGGTCAAAAAAATATTGGTTGCAACAGAACTTCAACTTGATTATGCAGGACATTGAGTTTGAGTTCCTATTTTCCTAATAAGTACATAACAATTATCAAATTCAAGTTAAGCAATTTTCTCGGTCATCTTTGTATCGCTTTAGATTTTAATGAACAGGGGGCCTACCACCACCGCTTGCAGCAGTATTATTTTATTATTACTTCAGTGTAGGAAAGAGATGAAGCTGTACAGGGCGTATAGCTTCATCTCTTTCCCCCATGAAGTAAGATTAAAATAATACTGCTGTAAGCGGTGGTGGTAGGCCTCCAGCTCAAACATGAACTATCTATTGCCAGGTTCCTCTTAGATCGCAGTGACGAGGTAGCCCGCGAGTTATCGCACGGTGGTGACGCGCGTCTACTAGTTCGCGCTCGACGTTCGTTACTGCTCGCCGCTGCAGAGCTATACTCCAGGACCCCACAAGACTCTGCGTGAGTATACCACGTAATTTCTTTCTTGTACAGTCAACAAAAAAATTACTTTTACATGCAAAAATAATTAACTTTCTACTTATTTTTTTTTAATATTGATTGCATCTAGGATGCCGGGAGCCCTCATTGAGCGCTCATTTTAAATGTAGTTTTTTTTTTGACAAATACAGCGTTATAAAATGTGAAAATACAATAAGTTGTATATTTTAACAGGATTTATTAGTAAGTATACTCATTGTTTTTAAAGTTCAAGCATTTTTACTATCAATACATTTTCAACCTTCGACCAGGATATCAAACATTTACAAACAAACATTATCAAACATTTTTCGGTTTCAAACATTTAGCGAAAACGACATGCCGATGACCCTCATGGAAGACCCTCCATGAGGGTTCATCGGCATGTCGTTTTCGCTAACTAACAATATAAATAATTCAAGACAGTTTTTTTTTTTCTTTTTGTCCCTCTACCACGTTTATGCTGTACTGGCGTAGAGCCAAAACTCACTGCACTTAAGAGCATGAGCCATTTATTTTTCATGTTGTGATATTTGAAGCCATTTTTCGGTCGTATTTTTACAGAAACGCAGGTGGTCGCGTGGTGGTGGCAGAGACGGGCGCCCTGCACGCGGCGCGCTGCCTGGCGCACGCGGACGCGATGGCCACGCTCGTGACGCACCAGGCGCAGCACCTCGTACCGCACCACGGCGCGCACCCCAGTCAGTATAACGCAACACATAATGACACAATTCGTGTTGAACCCTGAAGGCCAATCTCAAAAATTCATCCGTATAGCAACGCGGCCGTGGCGGAAACGGTGCAACAAAAAAAATATTTAATGAAGCCAGTATTTGGATAAATTCCCGTTGCCGTAATTGCAATTTACTGTATCATATTCATAATCCTAAACAAATCCAGGTCCTGATCCGGGGGTTCAGGTTCAGTTCATTATGAAATGGAGTCTTCATATTGCCATAATCTTCGGATTCTGACAAAATTGCAAAGTCCATCCATCTATATATTGTGGCATAATACAAAATAATAAAAATTATGTCTCTCTTGCGAATGCAAATGAGGTTTATCATCATCACTTATATCGGGTGATCTAAGTGATGATAAACCTCATTTACTGCAAATTCGAGAGCATAAATTAACCAACATTCATTCTTCCGGCAGGTCAAATAGTAAGATCACTTCTAGAAGCTGAAAAATGGGAACTAGCACTAGAAATAGCCACAAAATCAGGTCTCCCTAGAAACAGCGTACTAGCCGCTTGGGGCAAAGCGTGTTTAAAGGCTGGCTGTTTCAAACAAGCGCGTGAAAAGTTCGCACACTGCTTCAAAAACGCTTTGAACGTATGTGCCGAGGTCACAGAAGATTGTGAATTCGGTAAAGAGGCTTCGGAATCTCAGTTTATCAATAGAAGACTGCATAGTATGAGGTATTCGGAGCGGACTAGTTCTATGTCGAGCGTGCAGTCGGATGGCCGGCCGCGGAGCAACCCACCGCTGCTGAACGAAATTATTAGCATGCTTGAAGATATGAACTATCCTGTTAATCAACAGCTGCTGAATAAAGCTGAAACTATCAAGGTAAGTTTTCTCAGTTGCTGTAAAGATATAAAAATTACCTCAAGAAATTCTATGGTCTCTTTATATTGCACTAGTTGCGCCCCGTGGTTTCACCCGCGTAGGTCTCGATGCCGTGGGAATATCAGGATAAAAACTATCCTATTTCTTATTCCAGGTCATGGTCTACCCATGTGCTAAATTTCATCGAAATCCGTTCAGCCGTTTTAGCGTGAAAGCGTAACAAACAAACAAACAAATACACTTTTGCATTAGTTAGGATGAAGCGAGTGCCTGCAACTGTTTGCACTTCTTGTATTCGGAGCACTAAATATACCGTGATTATTTGACTGCCCCGTTGGTCTCGTGGTCGCAAGCGCGACTGCAGAGCGTGGGGTCCTGGGTTCGATTCCTGGGTCGGGCAAAGTGTTATTGGATTTTTCCATTAGGAATTTCGTAGTAACAGCCCGGAGTTTGGAAGTTGGCGGTGTGATACCCCCGTGCCTCGCGCGCACGTTAAGCCGTTGGTCCTACGCCCGATCTCTCTCCGGTCATGTCGGATTGCCGTCCCATCGGACTATGAGAGTGAGGGAAGAGAGAGTGCACTTGTGTCTGCGCAAACACTTGTGCACTATAATATCTCCCGCGCCGATGGCTAGTCTCCGTTGAGATTGGCCGCCGTGGCCGAAAATACGGTCTGGAGGACTATTATTATACCGTGATGTTTTGCTGAGCATCGTTAAATATTTAAACAGATGCGGCTTTTTGCTTGAACAGAACTAGTTACCTTTTCGTCGCGCCATTTTGCCCATTTATAATTTCTGAAAGTCTTCTTATTCCGTAGTAATCTCTCGTCAGGTGATTTGATGGCTGTTCCTGTACAACCAATCCGCACATTAGATTTACCGATTTAATCAGCCTTTAAAAACCGGGGTGTAGTATTGCTGCTCAGTTTTACCGACCATTCCTGGCCTACTTTACAGCAAAGAATCTTTTTACTTCCTTAAAAGAGAGAAGGCTCATTACCAAAATGTTCTAACTTAATTTTCAGTCGACAAACGAGAAACTAACAACAATGAACACTAACAAAAAGAAGATACAACTCAGCGAGCCAGCGTTAAACATAATGCACACTTTAGCAAGCGTAAAAAAGATCAAACAAGGAGACTACAGTGATTTCCAGACAGCTCCTATACAGCCTAAGAAGAGCTTAGCACAAGGTCTTTTACGAAGAAACAATAACCACACGGAACCAAAGATAGACCACCAACATAAAAGATTAGACCCTTTCTTTTACAAAGAATGCGTGTACTATCTCACGAACTATGGGTCTCATACTGCAAACATAGCATTTTTCATGAAACACAGTAACTTGAGTGAAGTGATCAGGTACTGTTATGATAACCTGGTCGATAAGGAGACGTTCACGGATTGTGTGTATATGGAATGTTTAAAGAAGGAGAAGGTGAATGATTTGCTGAAGGCCATGACTGATATTGATAGTACGCTGGATATGTGGGCGGTAAGATTCTTAACTATTTATTATTCTATTAATATCCCCTGCTATAGTTATGTATCTTTGTATTCGTCCTCAGCCATTCAGCACCCTCATCATCCACGAAATGGCGCCCATGTCGAATTATATCATTTCTCATGCCGCCATCTTGGATTAAATTAGTTTCGACATCAGCAGTTAAAAAATAAGTAAAGTCCCTTAAAACATATTTCAAATCTTTTTGTAATTCCTAACCAACCTCAGTCGCAAAATAAATTGTTTCAATGTCACCCCTAAAATGTCCCAAACTGCCATACAGCAGCTTAGGACATAGGCTCGTAGATTCCCCCGAAACCCCGCACGATCGACTCGAAAAAATGCTCGCGTTGACCGACTGTAAAGTAGCTTGACTGTGTTGTAAGTCTGACTGTGAAGTTGTAGGCTGTGGCATAAGGAATATGCACTTAGGCTTAGGCCACTTTTAACACAGGGAAAAACTGAGCATTCTATGTAAAATTTCCTATTACTCTCTCCAGGAATACATAATGCACATCTGCCGCACGCTAGAGATGTCGAAGCGCCTGGAAGCGCTATACGCAGTGCAGTGCGGCAGCGGGCAGCACGCGCGCGCCGCGGCCACGTGCGCGCTGCTGTACGCGCGCCCGGCGCCGGCCGCGCGCGCCTACTGCGCGCTGCACGCGCGCCAGCACCACCTGTCGGCCGCGCTGCACCATCTAGCGCACTGCGTGCCTGTGCCCATCAGTAAGTATCTACTTCATCAAAATCTGAATTTCATTCACTAACAGACTACGCCCAGACTAAGCCTCTGGGTCTATAGGCTTTTAAGCTTTTACAGTAAAGGCCTACCTTTTACTGTGAAAGTTATAAATACCTATCAATAATGTTCATTGCTCCTAGAACACCCTTACATCACTATGACTAGATTGGCTGATTTTCTGGATTGATGAAACGACACACGTATATAACGTTTTACACAGGCAGTTCACATTATGTGAAGGAGTGAAAAGTGCTCAATCTATTTCAATACATTTCGCGAATGGAACTATAATCGAGCCACTTCACCATATTTTATACAGTTCTTCTAAAACTCCTTTTATTTGGAAAGCAATCACAAGTTTTATGTTATTATCTACAGAAACAAGTGACGCGCGGTCCTTCCACTTCAACTTGGACAAAGCGACCATAGATAATCTCATGACTTCAATAACTCGACAAATTGAGCTCGCTAAGTTTCTATCATCGTGTGAAGCAAATGGGAGGCTCACGGAGAGGGTCCTCAATGAGGCGATACCTATACAGAGTGTTCGGAAGGAGTCTGAGAGTACGGATGTAAGACCTCTAACGCTATTTGGATCTAATACGGACAAAATAAGACTTGTAGCTGTCGTTCTAGCTAGTGGACCTACTATTGAAGTGGGGTTCGAATTAGCTATCAAGTAAGTACCTAAATTATTTACGTATAGTCTTTTCTCAAAAGTATCTGATAAAAAGGTAAAAAAATGGATCCAAACTGAGTCCTTTGATTAGATTCTTTGACAAATTAAACCCGAAATTCTAATCTTAAATATGTTTTTCATTAAACAATCGATGATTTTCAACTATAAGTAATTTAATCATATTATTCAAGCGTTGTTGCAAAAAGTGGTGAGATGTAATGTTAAATACAGATGAATGTGTTACTAATTCCCTTCACTGAGTGATTGCGTAAGAATTTAACCTGAAAATGGTTTGTTTACACTTACATGTGATACTTTTTGAGCAGGCAGCAGGAGCTATACCCTCTTATTATTAAAATATTACGATAAGAGCCTCTTATAATGAATTTAACAGTCACAGTGTTGGACACTTCGGGTCACTTAAGACTGCGACGTGACGCTGCGCCCACTTTTTAACTTTTATCGAACTTATTTTCTTCATGAAAAGGTATAATTTCAGTGTGAGCGTTGACTCGTGTCAAAGTACGCTGAGCTGCGCGGGGCTGCGCAGCGCGTGTACCTTATTGTGTAGTAAATAAATTGGATATTGTATCGGATCATACAAAAGTGCGCGTCGCGTCGCGTGTCTGTGTAAACTGTAATGATTGTAACTATGATTATTTCCAGGATCATAACTGAACATAAGCTGGACTCCATGAACATTTACATCCACGTAGCTAGGTTTCTGGTGCATTCCGACAGATTTATGGAGGTCAAGACGTTGGCCAAATGTATACGGGCGTCCAAAGAAACTGCAGCTAGGTAACAAAACGAAATATTTTTTACTTGCTTTTTATTAACTTCTCAAGTAGTCATTATAAATGTCATCTCTTAAGTTATAGGTATATGACCTGAGGCTATAGACAAAATCCTTTTTCTGTAAGCGTTAACGCCAACTGAAAGATCAAATTGTATGGAGTTGACATTAGCTATAGAGATGTCACGTGACTGCTGCTGTCAACTCTATACAATTTGATCTTTCCGTTGGCGTTAACGCTTACAGAAAAGGGATTTTGTCTAGGCCCTGGGGGCCTAGATAAAATCCCTTTTCTGTAATTTTTCTATTGGATTTTGTCTATAGCCTCTGGGTCCATGGGAGTATGATTGACCCTGTTGATTGGTGCCACAAAAATATGATGGAAGACAGTTTTTTACCAGTTAATGCGAACAACTTCTCATATTTTATTATGATCGTATTCATAAAAATAAAGGAATGTTTTCTCAAAGATGATCTGCAGTGGAACAAATCTCTTATGGAAAAGAATCTAACTTAAAGAGATGTATTAATGATTATATTTCTGCAAATACATATCTATTTTTTACGGACGCGAGTCTTATTTTGATCAAGATACAACCTAACACTGACCTGCAAATTGTAAAAAACCTAAGATAATATTAATTTCGCGGGCTACCACAAAATAATTATATATATTAATTAACATCAATATTTAGGGTACTCTATCCTACATCTTACTTCTTCGCTAATTACTTACTTTATATTTCCTAGTCTAATGAGTGATCAAGTACTGGAGTCTGGTGTAAGCGCAGTTGTGGCGCGCTGCGAGTCTCGAGGGCAGCTGTATGACGAGCAAGCAGAGATCCTCATTGGAGACATACACAGCATTACTATAAAGGTAAGATATAAAGAAAAGAAAGAAAAAAAGAATAACATTTATTTGGACACAGTTCGTGAAACACAATATACAACAAAAAAATAAAAAGTGAAAATAATGTTTTAACAATAATGTGTGCCTCACGGCTGCGTCAAAAAGTTTAATTTCAGCATGAATGCCAGACAAACGCTGTCTGACGCTGGTTTTCTAATGAACCTTTAGGGACAAGTGACGGCCTGCCAGGGTTGCGGGAAAGTCCGAAAGGGATACCGGGACCTTGGCAACAGGCAACTGAAGGTGTGGGTTTTAGTCAGTAAAAGTCTGACACGTCCGACACGCCTTCCGCTCCGCCCACAGTGGGAGAAGTCACTGGATGATTTCCGATCTTCAAAAAAAAAAAAAAAATTGACAAGTTACGGGGAGTACACACAGCTTCAACATACTAACGTGATATCAACGTGAACTATGTACAGTCACGGACTTAAATTGATGAGCCACCTGGCACTGTTCGTATTTTAGCCGTGTAATGCAAATCGGGTTTATTCGGTTCCCGACACGCAAAGTCATATGTCTTCGTATTAGAAGAAGAAAATTATATTTCATATCTTTACCAGTTGGCTAACCTGAGAGCCAGAACTACAAACTTGACAGCAGAGTGACTACTCAAAGTCAACCAATTGCAGGTCTAGCAACAGTAACCTAGCAACGATAAACAATTGATGCTGGGTTACTGCTGCATAGTAACGTTAGCGTACGGAGAAATTCTCTGACATCGATATTTCAACTGTCACTGTCTTCAGTTAAGTTTTCAGAATTATTGAGTTAATGAGCTATGATTCAAAGGAGGTCGGTATCAAATAGATTGGATAAACTTAATGCAACATTGTATTTATTTTTATCATTAAGAACTTATTAGTCAACCTCTATGGATAAGACTATTTCCGATTAAAAGTAATATATTTGGCATCTTGATATTTCAACTGTCACTGTCTTCAGTTATGTTTTCATAATTATCGAGTTAATGAGCTATGATTCAGAGGAGGTCGGTATCAAATAGATTGGATAAACTTAATGCAACATTGTATTTATTTTTATCATTAAGAACTTATTAGTCAACCTCTATGGATAAAAGACTATTTCCGATTGAAAGTAATTTATTTGTCATCTTGATATTTCAACTGTCAGTCTTCAGTTATGTTTTCATAATTATCGAGTTAATGAGCTGATTCAAAGGAGGTCGGTATCAAATAGATTGGATAAACTTACCCTGGTTGAACTACACCGGATACTTTGATTGACTTCCTAGCCGTTGAAAGCAACGTAAACAAACAGAATGGGAAATCCCCAGCTCTGGCCGGCGGGGACTCCCCACGATAGCAACGCAACGCTAGCAAATGTTGCTAAACTAAATAAAAGCATGTCAATATATTTATCGTTTTATGAAAAGTACAATTTTTTCGTCGCGTCCACGGTTTTTAAGTAATGCATAAACCGTCGTGGTGCGAGGCCCCTCGGACCGTGAGGCCGTAGGCGGTCGCCCACACCGCCCACGCCTTCCGCCGCCTCTGTCCAGACCCCACGCACCTAATCTGCTCTTGACTAGTTTAGTTTCTACCTTTTCAAGCGATACTGGTCTTTTAAGTATGTAGATAAAGTTTAAAATTATTTCACACTGAAAGTGCTCGCCGCGTCGCTACCGGCCGCTACCATCCCGATGTGACTCGGCCTATATACGATAGTCCCGCGTCGTGATGTCTATCAAATTTACAACCAAATGAGTTTTAATTTTTGATAAGTAGGCTTATAAAAAACAAAGGTTAACAAAGCTGAGCGCGAGGTGCGGAATATGCCGCCCCTCGCAGCCTACCGCCCCGGGCCATGGCCCTTTTGGCCCCAGGGTAAATACACCCCTGGATGTTATGTTGTGTTGTATCCACGGAACAGAAAAAACAGTGGAAGTGCAAAGTAGGCGTGCCACAAGTAAGCGCTGTTACGATTACTTGGTCGTTCCGTGGTCCTAGTCGTGTTCTAACTGCTAGTCTCGCGACAAATTTATTTTTACGTAACTATGACATATTGTTCCATTTTGGAGTGCAAAAATGATAGTAGGAGAAAAAATCTTAAAAATGGAGGTGTTTCATACCATCGGTAGTAAGATTTTATTTGTTTTCTAATTAATATAACGTTTACTTAAAATCAACCTTATCTGATTAAAATAAAGTTTATTTTGGATTGATTGTATTCACTGTTTCCTTCTCGAAAGTTCTTCGCTACTCAATTAGTGATGTAGCCGGGTCGGATGTTGGTTTTATCGATAGATATCGTTATAAGAAAATAAGTAATATTAAATATTTATTATATAACATTACAATACAACTACATTATAAGGTTGCCTAACATTCATACACGAAATTTATTTTAAGAGGTGTATTAGATTGCATAGGTGCTGCAAAAATGTAATTAAACTTTTAGATAATAACGTAATTATTATAATGCTTGAGATGTTGAATGCATTGCATTGACCAGCCCGTCATATCAGTGTATAAGATCATTCATAAACCGCCATGCCGGTTCCCGCCTAATGGCAGCACAACAAATATTACAACGCCACTCTAGTGCCACTAGAGATTTTACCGTTTTCGTTTAACGCCACTAGAGTGGTTTGGGAAGTTAATTAAGTGGATAAAATAATTTCAAATCAATTTTATTTAAAAAGATATGTATAATTAGGTTTTTCCCTTTGTATGGCATCTTTCCACCTCTTAAAAGATATATTTCGTAATGAATAAATGTAAGGACCATAAAAATATCAAATCAAATATTTCCAACAAAAAAAAACCTCCAACTTTCATTTCCACCAAGAAATCAGGTATATATCGATATCGATAATGTAATTCAAAATTCAATGTGTTACTGCACTGGTCGAATAGGTATCGACCTATGACGCGAATGTCAACCTTATAACTAACATAATTAAACTCATAATTGCGACCACTGAGAATACTGCCATCTATGGACGGTTAGCGGAATTTACTCGTTATTCGAATAAGTTTGACTTTAGATTTCAAAACGTAGTAAATACTTTCTGCACTTAACTGAAATAAATCCTATCCATAGAGCATTAAGGTTTATTTTCAGATGTAGGATCTGTGACTTATGCTAGTTTTGACTAAAATTAAAACGACGAATCAAACGAATTGTTTATTTGTAGTGCATTATAGGATTATCGGTTTATTTGTGTGAGTTTGGCGACAGCGGTTCCAATAGTAATTTCGTTACATTGCACTTCCACGGTTTTTTCTGTTCCGTGGTTGTATCATTGCAATTACAGTCGAACAAGCTATTTGGTATACAACAGGCAGATAGCTTGCAACTATTTTGTGAGTTTTTTCAGTAGTCAACAATCCTTTTACGTCGCTCTCCTAAGCCATAAGCTCAAAAAGTGAAATTAGACACACAATCAAAACGAATTTTGGCAGTGTAGCGGAAAATGAATATATTTTGCCTGTTTAACAAATAGCTTGTTCAACTGTACCTAAGTCGGGTAACAGCCTGCCCCCTTTTTAGCGTATTCTGAAAGAGGTCAGTAACAACCTAAAATAAATAATATTTTTCCAGATATCATGCTACCTGGTATGTCGTAACGTAAGTAGCGCGTACATTCTCGCCGCCCGCAACGACCGAACGAACGACCTCCGTCGAGTGTTACAAGAGGCTGAGCGTCTCGGCAACGACCAAGTCAGGAACGCCTGCCTCAAACGACTGACTTCGAAAAACGTACTATAAAGACTAACGTAGATTAGGGCGAGCTGCGCCGCAACGCAACGCATTACAAAATCCTCATCACTTTCGTACATTTTCTATGAACCAATGCACACTATAGGCGTGAGGCGTGTCGCACCGCAGTTTTTTGTATGAAAATGTTAAATGCGTTGCGCTGCAGCCCGTTGCGGGCTGTAATGCGCGCTTAGCTTTAGAATAAAAAAGGAACTGTTATTCATCGTAAAATGGGGTAAATAAATATGGATACAGGGATAAATGGGGCCAAATTGGATAAACTACGTTATATTAACTATGATTGAAATCACTTTCCAAGTTTTTGTTCACCCCTGCATTCCTATTCATGCACCTCATTTTATTAGTCTTTTATAATGTGGAAAGAAGATTTGAAATGTAAATATAATAATTGGGTATTCAATTTGGGTGCTAATAAGAAGAACATAAATTAATTGGCCTAAGGTCTCAATGCAATTTGACTACAAATTAAAAACATAAATGTTGCAGCTGAACTAGATTATATTCGTTTTTTTTTTACATTTGAAACATGGAATATGAATCCCTAAAAAAACGCTCAGCCCTATTTTAATCATTCATATACTCAGTCATGACTTGATGCAATGATGCCCTTGCATTTTCGAATGTGGTACTATAACAATTTGTATAATATATATAAAATTAATCATCCTTTGTACCAACATTTATAATTCGTAACCAGTATTATTTCTGATGGGGTGTTCATTAAATTGAATAAATTATGGTTTAATAAACATCTATACATGATAAAAATTATAATATATTTTGCTAATGTGATATGACTTTATGTAATCATCAAGTTAAAAAAAATCAGATATTATTTTGATTGTATTAATTACAAATGTATTGGTCTCATATTGTGATATCATTGTAATTGTTAACTCATAGGGCGCCTTCAAATTTGCCGCAAAGAGCCGCGCGGCGGCAGTGCTGCCGCCGCGCTGCAACCGCTAGGTTCGAGCATCATAGTGTTGTACATTTAGTTTCGACCTCATCAATAAATTCTTCAACCTGATTTTCGTTGACGTTTTGTACAAAAACTACGTACGCATCGTCACTAGTCTAACAATAAACAACTAGATTAACAAAGCAGCGCGGTGGCAGCGCTGTTGCCGCGCTGCCACGCGCGGCACTTTGCGGCAAACTTGAAGGCGCCCATAATCTTGAACTCATGTTATTCTACATAAATAAAGTTTTCTATGAATTGTTTGAATTTTCAATAATTTACATTCATAAACTCACGCCTTCTTCCCATGGACGTAGGCAGAAACTAGAACACCACCTGCTACAATCCTTACATCCCTTTTGCCTCGTTTACATTCGTACATGCACGCCATTAGACGGCATAGTGTATTATCTATGCACTACGCACCTGACCATACATAATACACTATAAATTCGTGACCTTTCTGAAGAACATTACCAATATGGTCACTGTATTAGGTCCTAGGGAGTCCCCTTTTGGTGTTTCCACTCAGATCTGCCTTATACATACTTTTTGAAAGTCTCCTTTCATTCATCCTTTCAACATCACCCAACCATCTAAGCGTACTCTTTCATTTGTCTCATCATTATTTAATCTCACTGCAAACCAATGATTAAATAATACAAAAACACTGCTGATAAAACTTTATTGGAAGAATATAACATAAAGTATGAATGATATAAAAATCAGGTGCATTGGACAGATGGTCAATGACTGCGTCTGCATCACTAGCAACTGCAGGCAAGACTCCAACTCTTCAGATCTCACAGAGAGAGAAGAGCAGACTTCAATGGACCTCATCCTACCAGCTAGGATATCACGGTGGTGTATTAAATAGCAAAGTTCACATTTTGTTCATAACACTATATTGCGCACTTAATTTTCAGTCTTGACACATTGTCTGCTTCAAAGCGTGATTACTGAGTCGCCATCGCTTTTTTCTTCGGTTTTTTCAAACGTTTTAATCCATTTACGCTTGTTTTCAGTAAATTGGAATATGCAGTACTGAATGTCTCCACATCTCGTTGCTCTACAACTGTTGATATTTTTTTACTCTTTGATTGTGCCCGTACCAAACATTTGTATTCTGGATTTTTCACTACCGGCTTTCCATCACGAGGTTCCGGTTTAGTACGACCATCATCTGAGACAAAAATAAAATATGTTACTGTATAGTTATTACAGTATTACAAGCAATACAAAATCAATCTTCTCATAATTGAACTTACATCTTTTCATAGTCATAGTAACTGATCCCGCAGTACGTGCTTTCTGAAACAACTTTGTCAGCTCTACAAGAAACTGAAAACAAGAATTGCTATAAAAATAATAGAACAAGGGAGAAAAATTTGTTGTACCTAATGAGTGATGCTTACCTCATCATTACCCAATAAAACCATGTTTTAAATTGATATTTAATATTTGTATATGTTACGTTAATTACTTTTATAATTATTGTGCACTATCTTCGGTACAAGTTGCACATTTTACGAATAAATTATTTGAACCATTTCATTCGCAAAATACCACTTTTTGGGACACGTTGACAAGACAGTAATGACATTTCAGTTTTAATGTTGCCACCTTGCAAAGCCAAAGAATTTTTTAAATTATTGCCAAGCTTGACATTGTTCGACTAATCGACTATTGCAGAATTTCTAGCAGAAATCTCGGAACATGCTAAACAAACGTCAAAACATGGGATAGGCAGAGGCAGAGGAAGCAAGGTGGACCTGGCTGTTGAAGCCTGTCAGGGAGTCCAAATGGAATGAGGTGGCAATTTTTACAAGCAAACAGCTCGGCGAAAGACGGAGAAACATGATTTATGCACCAAGAGTTCAATACCAGGACCAGAATACACATGAGTTGTGCCATAAATACATGCGTTGTGGGTTTGTGGCAGCGGGCATGCGCTTTTTTCGCTTTGTTTCTTGTTTCCGGTTCATGACGAGTTACGACCAGATTCTTAGTAATAGATAAAACTTAATAAGTACCTACGGTACGAACGTTCTAGTTGAAGCCATTATGTATTCAGGATGCAAGTGTTCAGGTGGTTTGATGCATGCGGCCATACACTATTGCCAGCGAACGGCTGCGTACCTACAACTGGTGTGACTAGTGCATTGCGTCGTGATCGTGGGTGAAAAAAGGATGATCTATAGACGTGCGTACTTTAAAGTTCGCGACCTTACTCGGTTTGCCGTCGGTGACACACGTGAAGCTTGCTCAAAATTTCATAGTCAAATTGGCTCGCGCCTCGCGGCGATGACAGACGGGCGAGTAAGCTCGCCGAGCCATATGGTATAACACCCCTTTACAGCCTGTTACCTCATTGCATGAGCTTTGGCGGTCAAAGAAAGAGAAACACTGGGCCACAAACTAGATACCAGTGTTGCCAACTTAGTGGAATTTCCACTAGATCTGGTGGTTTAGACTTACCTTTTAGTGGACGAATTTTGGTTTTAGTGGCTAATGGATTTTTCTAGTGGCTTTGGCTGCTTCAGTTAGTGGTAAGGTACGAAATTCAACCACTAGCACGATAAACATATTTTCAGAACATAACTCGAACGTTTACGTTATAGAATAGAATAAAATAATTTATTTCAGATAATTTAAATCCATATCTTGTTTGTATAAATTAGCAACAATATTAGCTTAAAATTAAGTTAGTATTGTTAGTACCTACTTATCTAAATGGAGACAACTATAAAAAACCATTCACTACCCTTACCCGGTGTTTTTGAATAGGGCAGTCAAAACGAGCAGCAATGACTTTCAGAATGCCATTCTTAGCACCCCGCAGACGCTGCAGCAGAGAAGCCGATTTTTTGCGAATTATGGCCTTGAAGCCGTCCGTGTGGGCTTCTGCAAACATCCCGGAAGCACTGCAGCGCCACGGTAGCCGTGACAACATTCTGAATGCATTGTTATATTGAACCCGCAGGGTGTCATAAGATCGTCGCGTATAGCTCACCCACAGGCCACTCGAGTAAAAAGAATGACAATAGGCTTTAAATAGCGTTATCTTTACTTGAGTTGTACATCGAGCGAACCTGCGAGCAAGCATGTTACTTCTCACCGCCAACGCCCTGCGTTCCCGCTCAATATCCTCGTCATCCTTGAGGTCACCCGTCACAATATGCCCCAGATATTTAAATTTGTCAACCAGCTTCAGTGCAACGCCATTGAGATATACTGCAGGCACATGGGCAGGTCGATGTTTGCCTGCTTTGAAGATCAGCAGCTTGCTCTTTTTGGAATTGTATTTTAGTCCATGTGCTTCTGCATATAGCTCGCAGATATTAAGCAGCTTCCTCACTGCACTTATCGAGGGACCCAGCAGAACCATGTCATCTGCATAACTAATATTGTTGACACAGGTACCATCGATATAGCATCCGACATGAGTGCTGCTGAGTCTCTCAAGTAGCTGGTTGACGTACAAATTAAACAGAAGAGGTGAACTCAACCCACCCTGTCTGACGCCACATTCCGACCTGTATTCGTCCGACAACGTACCGGCCCATCTCACCTGGTTTTTCTGGTTTGAGTACCAGTATCTGAGTAGGGAGATGGTATCCGCCGGCACACCCGCACCTCCTAGCTTATCCCACATATACGACAAGATCAAAAGCTTTCGATAAGTCAAGGAAGCACGCGTATACCGGCGTCTTCCTCTCAGTATAGTACCTGACAGTATGCTTTAAGCTCAGAATGGCACTATCAGTGGACAATCCTGACCTAAAACCAAACTGAGCATCATGCAAGTCCACATGTTGTTCGAGAATGCCATTTAGCACACTGTCAAGTACTTTGGCAGTTACAGTCGCAAGCGAGATGGGCCTATAGTTAGTTTTGTCCGATGAGTCACCCGTCTTATTTTTAACTATCGGTACCACTATTGTACGCATGATCGACTCAGGCAGGTATGAGTGACTTAAGCAGAGATTGAAAAACATCTTCAATACTCTGGGCAGGTGCACACCCGCATACTTAAAATGTTCGATGCTGAGACCATCATGACCAGGTGATTTTCCCCTTTGCATATTTGTAATAGCTCTTGATACATTTTTTACGGAGAATAAAGTGATATTTTGTTTTCTAGTCACGATGGTCCCAGGGTCACTATCAGTACTAAGCAGAGTACTCAAGGACGACTGCACAGTAAATTGTTGCCTGAATAAATCAGCAATCATTTTATGATCAGTTACACCGTCGACGCTCACGGGGAAACCAGTTTTACCATTAAATTTGTTAGTATTTTTCCAAAAATTACTGAAGTCCTTTCTTGCATGGTTTGAGGCAAGAATATCCATTCTTATCTGGTCTTGTCTATCCTGACACCACTTTAATTTAGACTTGAAGATCTTTCGGGTTTCCACCATTTCATTATAAACAATACCGCTAGTCGGTTTTCCCGCTAATAGCCAAATTTGAAATTTAATTCTGGCTTCTCCGTGAGCACCGGCGATATATTTGTTCCACCCCGCAACTTGTCTCTTTCTACCGGATCGTTTTTCAACAAAACTTTGTATAGCAGCTCTGGATAGTACATCAGTTATACTCATATATAGTTTGTCCAGTATTACGTAATGATCCGGGTTACGACAGGATGAATCACAACAATGGTGTAGTTCCATAGGAAAGTCAATGTCACGGAGACCAGAATGACACACGTCATGATATTTATTCATCTGTTCTGGCTGCCTATTTCCCCATACAATACGTTTCTTAACATCATCATTTTTCACATAAGATGTAAATTTTCTATTTAATTTATGAAAATTACACTCTATTAAAAGTGGGAAATGGTCAGACCAATACACATCATGTTGCACCTGTATATTACAAATAGTTGGTAAAGCTGATTGCGTGACAACGCAGTGGTCTAACCACCTCACAGTCCCATGCGCGTCACTACGAAAGGTAAAAGTGTTGGACCGCAGTCCTAAGATATCTATATCTGCACAACACCATTGGTGATCCTTACAAAAATGTTCTAGCTCCTTATAAAATAATTCGTTGGGATGAGCGTTAAAATCCCCTATTAAATAAAATGCCTCGACACCACTATTCTTTTCTACCTCTATAATCGATTGAATCTCACCAAGACATTCGGTAAACATAGGAATATTCTCATTAGAATTAGTAGGCATGTATATACTAAATATTAGTGTAGACCTATGACTCACAGTTACTTTTATCGCCACGATCCGAACATTGTTACACTTTATCACTGACACTGACTGAAATGCACATTTTTTCCACAATATTGCGACACCACCATACGGCCTCCCAGTTAGTAAGCCGGCGGAGGTATCCACTGCAGACGTACCTGTAGCACTGAAGCTGTCGTCGATCGTGTTGAGCAGGTCCAACTCATGTGGCAATAGCCACGTCTCTTGCAGCGCCACTATATCCGCAGACTTGCATAAATTCCTAACACCTTCCATCGATCTTTTAATGGATTTACAATTATAACTTATAATTTTACAGTTATTATAGCTGTCCATTAAATGGTTTATTAGCCTCACCGCTTCTAAAATCAATAAACCGCCTAAACGAAATTCCCGACGGCCATAGCTTATCATCCAAAAATAGATCAATCTTATACTTCACAACAAAGATTTTGTAAGCATTATAATCTCTTTCCTTTCTCATTCTTAACTTGACAAAAGACAGTGACTCACCCGTCTTCTGGAAAACGTAGTCTATAATATCCTCTCAGATACATCTTTGTGTACATTAGAAATAAGCAAAGGGACTTTGGTTTCCGCTGCCTTAAATTTGTTACTTTCACCTGATTGTATGACTGCAATTCCTCTCTTAGCAATAAGTCTATTCTTCAAATTCTTTTTGTTTTTCACTAACGTCCACTTTTCATCCCTGTTACATTCATCACCATCCTTAGTGACCTGCGCATAAGATTTATTCACGCATACCGGCGGCGGCGGTTGGGTTGACACTAACTCACAGCCGTAATTTTTGCAGGACTGTTTATTAGCTAAACCATTACTCAGCTGATCGTTGTTGTATGATTCATCAGAAGCGCGACACACCTGTTGCGGTACATCGTCACTGTTATTGGGCGCCTGTTCGTTTATCTCACTCATACTAACATTATTAACATACGCAGACTGAGATGGTAATAATGTTTCCATCAATCCCATATTATTGTTAGTCCTTTTGTAAGTATGACTTAACATTGATGGTGATAACAAAATCGATTCCCGTTGTTCATTAGAGACTTTAGATTGACCTGTTGGTGACTCGTTAGCAAACATTGAGACCGCCATCGCGATCGGTCCGCTGTCTAGCATCGATTTGTTTTGCATGTACCCACCACGCTTCGTATTTATATTTCGCTTATCAGTAACCGATGAAGATTCATTACAATCTGATACCAAAATATCTTGTAACTCTTTTTTCGTGACACAATTTTGCTTAATTTCTTTAATCGCTTCTTGCACGACTAAGATTTTTTTGAGGAAGGGAGTGACATCGACGTGATCAAATGTCACCGGGGGTAGTTTTTCCAAATCCCTTGCCACAAAAATTGGTATCTTTTCTGGATCAGTTGCTTTAAACAACACAATGATGTCATCCAAGTTACGTTGATTTTTGCCTTGCCGTTTCCTTGTTGTAATCTTTTTTTGTAAAGATTCCAAAAGCAACGATTTGGCAGTCTCAATATCCTCTGAAGTAAAAGCACTTTCACAAATCCTCACAAGGCTCTCTTCGTCCATAACGTCCAGTTTGTTTTGTATAAACGCCAGCACTTCACATATCACGATGTTACAATTCGCACATTTTAATTTATTACAAGACGACATATTTAGCCCTTTCGCACGCCCGGTCATTGACCCACGCACGCTCAATACTAAGTGTATATTTTTTTGATGTGTAGGCAACACTCAGAACTAAGGTGGTTGTTTTCGGGGATCCCCCGAAAATAGTTCGTCAATTTTTTGAATAATTTTGATTATATTATACTTTATTTGTATGATATCTGGGTCAAGTTTGATTTGAATTAAAAATGTTTGTTTTCTATGCATGCACAAAAATATAAATACGACGTACAGTACAGTTCGGAGTTCGCGTTGGATGTTTTACTTGTTTTGGTTTATTTTGTAAAACGAATATGCCTAAACCACAGTACACCCAAAAGAAATCATAGAAGAAGCCGATTCTTCCGAAGATGATTGCATTTAAGATTTTTTTTTTGTACTTTTCAAAAGTAAACTATAATTTTATAATAAAAAATACAATAATGTTGTTTTATTTTCAAATAATATCTAGGTATTATCTGTCTGGCATAATATGTTAGTGGTTTTTTGGTGGTTTGAGGGATCGCCAAATTTAGTGGTTTTCTGGTTGACTACTATGCCAGAATTAGTGGTTTCGTTAAAATAAAGTTGGCAACACTGCTAGGTACAGTACAGTACTAGTTAGTCTGGGTAACCACTAACTAAGGTACAGAATGTGCTTTTCAAAGAGTATAATAATAATATGGTGCTTTTCTTGTCTCGCATGAATTATTTAATCAAATGAAAATATTTCGATAGATACCTACAGTAAGTATGTAAATAGCTAACTGGACAATCTTGTATTTTTCTATAGATACCTAGCCAAAATCTCAGACCAACATTTTGTTGGTCTGAGGCCAAAATGAACACATTTATTTATCTAGGTAGGTACTTACTTATATACCTACTTACCTACATAAATTGCAGTAAAAAGAATACCATATTTTTCCTAAGATTCGTATAGTAAACATAACAGCGAGTGCCGCAGACGACACTTTTGACACTACACACACAATAACATTTAAAACTTACAGCTTACTTACATAAATAAAGTTATTCACGCTCCTAGTATTATTGCAGCGCGCGGCCTCGATAGTCGACGCGACGCGACGGCACTTGTCCTTCAGTCTAAACTTTGTGTGTCAACCGGAATCACGTTTTTTCGTTACTTTTGCTCGTCAAAAATGTCCAATCACGGTAAGAAATTAGAATTAATGCAAATTATTTTGTCATTTCAATGTGCAGTTTATAACTGCGTTAATTTACATTCATTTGTTAAAGATATCAATAAATTAAATTGACTACCTAGGTAGGTACCTAACTATTTACCTACTTATGTAGGTACATTTAACTATAACCGGCATTCAATCAAGATAATAACAGCTCCAAAATAATGTTTGCAGATTCGACCATAACAACAACATAGTCGGTTATCGTGCCCGGTCTGTACCTACAATAAGTAAATAAGCAATGTAGAAAGCACTCATAAACCTAGGAAATAAAAATAAATGTATGTAGGAACATAACACTTATTATATGTAGGTACTTATAACTAATTATCGATGTAGTAAGCTAGGTACATCAACAAAATCATGCATAGAAAAATAAATTAAAAAATTTGAAAAAATACACTCACTGAAACGCCTTCTAAAGGCTTTCTTATACCAAATAATATCTTGATAACTACTGTCGACAGTGTTTAATTAATGTATGATCGTAGGTACCTACCAACTCTTATTTTCACATTGATACAAGTTTGTTTAAAAAAGACGTCGCGTTTGAAAACATAATAATCAGACGTACAATGTGTGGAACATGATAACAGGGTTAATAAAAGGTTAATAACTTTATATAAAGGTAGGTAGGTACTTATCTATACCGGATGACATTTTTTACCGTCTCGAGCATAATCAGATGTGTTGTGTAAGTGAAACAGAAGCCATACCCGAGAATATTTGCTTAGTACCATTGAGATTGTACAGGTTCGGAATTTCCTTCAAAAATCATGAAAACTATCCATCCTACGGCCCGTGCGTAAAAACGAATAATAGCCAAAATAGGAGATAGTAAACGGCGTAGGCTGCGATCGCGCATGAATGAAAGTTGTACGTGTGTGCGAGCGAAACGCACGCACATTTCTTTTGCGTAGAAACCTAGTAAGCGGCCGCCCCTCGCATGGTACAGTCGTGTTGAAAACGTTTCCAAAATCAACGCAATAACATTTATACTCCACTTACTAATAAACTAAGACAAACCTGATCTACAAATAAAATGAACACAATACCCAAACATTCTCAAACATACAATACAAATACCCAATTGACTAAATAAGCCTCACACCAAAAGAATAAGTAGTAAATAGGTATTAACTTAACACAAGTAAGAAAACTTAACCTACCTAAAATAATAAAACACAACAAATACTTACGTAAGTACAAATAAAAACCCCACCAATTTACCAATTAAAAAGATAAAATAATAAGAAAACCTATCCTTACAAATAAAACGAAAACAGTAACAAAGACACGGAACGAACTTTTAAAACAATCTAAGTAATCTTTTTTAAATAATTCGAAACAATAAATACTTGACCGTTATGACCGTACTTCATTCAAAATGAAAAGGACGTGCATACATGCGGGAGCGAGAACATTGAAAGAAGGATGTTCAGTCGACCCGTTGCTAAGTAACGTCGGCGCGCCTACGCACACACACGTACATAGAAACTTGATGTGTGCGTGAGAGTTCACTTACCCGGGGTTCACGTACGAGAGCCGAGCAGCTGAGCGGTACTCGCGCGCGGGCGATACGACCGACAGACGCGCACGCGCATTGCGCGCATTTTACAAAAAATGAACTTAGGTCTGTACCTACCTTTTTAGCGATATCGCAGTAGGTAATTATTGTTCAAAATGTTTCGTTCTAAACATAAACTAGCACGTCTTTGCATATTGTTTGGTAAACTTCGAGGCGTGTCTCTATCACTTTTCAAAACAATTATTCGCTGTTTTAAATCACTAACGCTTTGAGCTTCTTCGGTATACACTAAACGTCAGACTAAACGTTTTAGGTCGGCCCACAAATAAAAGTCAAGGGGTGTTATGTAGGTCTGGTGACCTCGGCCGCCAGTTCACAGGTGCACCGCGACCTATCCACTTATCACCAAATTGACCATCGAGATACGCGCGCACAGATCGTTTGTAGTGAGTTGGACATCCGTCATGCTGGAAGTACATGTCTTGCAGATAGGGATCAGGAACGTCTTGCAACATGGTGTCAATGACAGAACGGTTCTGCACCCAGTGACAAAACTCCATGCGGGGTCCGGGGGGGAATTTGAGGAGAAAGGATACCGTTCCTTCGCAGCGACTGAAGATGTTCTTCTTCTGCGTACATTCGCCTTGCACTGGCTGTTTTCACCAAACAAGATACTCTACGTTAGAATATTCGTACATGTTTAGATACGACAAATATGACCGGGTGCACGATGCATACGCGGAAACAAACAGCGCGACGTCACACGGTAGGCTGAAATCGGACGTCGATGGACTTAGGGATGCATGAAAATCAACATGCAATTCTTTAATTTTTTATTAGATATTCGGGTTCTAGCATCAAATACAAGACATTTTTATAAATGTACATTTTTCCTCAAATTAACTATTTTCGAAGATAAAGCAAATTATATTTTTTTTTGTATGAAAGAAAACATATTTATATGAATTTCTTCCAATTCTCAAGACATCTCAAAATATGGTTTGCAGATATGAATTACATGATTTTTTTTCTAAATTTTCAGCTATATGTCGGGCTGCGATTTTCTGCGATTTCAGAGAATTTTAATTTTTCATTCTCATTTCCACACCACCCCTGAGGTAAAGAACAAAGCGCGTTTTTTTTAATAAGTGGTTTCCCCAAGAGGCCTAATCCACTGACACCCACTTACACAAACACACTAGTTATATATTATATAGTTTGTTATATATTTAGAATAATTAATCATCATCCGTTTCGCATTCGGCTACTATTTCTGTTTTCTACATTTACAAATTCAATGTTTTCTCGCTCATTATCTTCGTCAAAATCATCATGTATTAATAAACCTTTTGCCTCTTCCGAAAGTTCTTTATGTTTACGAATCATTTTGTGTCTCTTTGTTGAAATGTAAGGGTCAGAACTAATCAACAAATTATTTAGTATATCCTGATTACAAGCTGTCCTGCTGAACTTTCGTGAATGGTTTTCGCGGTATCTTCTAAAGTCTTTGTTTCTAGATTCAGCAGCCTCTTCTGACAATTTTCCAATAGGAATTAATCCGAAGTTCTCAATTATATCTGCTCCGTGAGCAAGAACTTTATGTACGCTGGAGGGCATGTAAAACCACTTGTACAAATCTATATACAGCTTCATTGTGGCATCTGTGTAGTCCTTGAACTTAACAGGGTCAATTCTCTGGCCTGAAGACATAGTTTCTAAAATAGTTGCAAATCTTTTAATTAAATTTTTATCGACACCTGTAATTGAAGCAGTAATATCTGTGTTTGTGAAAAATCTTCGAGCAGTATTACCGTCATTGGTTGTTCCGTGTCCTTGTTTTACCACATCTATTAAAAGACCAGTTTGGTTTTTGAAAGCTTCTTGTATTACTCTTTTTTTGTTTTCCATCATAGCTTTATTTTCGCCTTTTGCAACCCAGGTTTTTAATTCTAATCTATAGGCAATATGAAGGACACATTCCATAAAACGTATCCACATATGTAATGATGATATGCCGTATTTGTATAAATCAGTATCGACTTCTTTTTCCAGAATTAAAGGCAAGTTATTCATTTCGGTTGTAGTTGCTTTACAAATATCACATCGTTGTGCTGAAGTGTCACATAAGACTGAGGTTGCTTTGCCATCTATCATAGTTAGTAATACGGAATGTGAAATTTTTATTTCTGCTATTTCCGTTGCTATTAAATTCTTTATCTCTGCTTCTGTCTCATTCTTTTGATTTTTGATAGTGGTTTTATCTTCCTTTTGAAACTTGAAAAACATAGGACGACACCAAAATGCTGAATTTGGTGAATCGTTCTCCCAGACGAGTTGGTCCCCGGACACAATTTTGATTGGTACTAAACTTCCCATAAATATGCTTGAATCATCAATTTCCTCTGCATTTTCTGAAAATATTCTTTGTTTGTAATTTGCCTGATTCGAAGCACCATCAAATCCACACTTACTAATGAGGGTCAATTCTTTAAACTTAGTGCTATCTATTGTAATAGTTTTGAGTATTCTCTTAGTCGTTACATCTAAAAGTGACTGTAATTTTATTTTAGCTGCTGTATCTGTCACTATCATGTCATTTTTAGGTGGATAACATTCTTCCTTTGCCATTTGGACCTTGTAGTAAGAAGGCAACAAATCAATATTCTTTTCTTTAATACTTTGTCTTAAAGTATTGTATTGCCACTTGGACAACTTAAGGGACAACACAAGCCCCAAAGCTTCATCTGCAGTAAATTCTGACTTTTTATTTTTATTTTTTATCTTTCTGTTTTTAAGTGTCCAATCATGTAATGACACGTCATAATTTGCTGCGCTCTGATTGGCAGACGCGTTCATCAAGGTCATCGTGCTAATGAGTTTTTATCGTAAACAAGTGACGTCACAGGAGTGATGTGGAATATTGGTAATATTTGGGAATAACAAAATATTTGCTTCATATAACACATTATTTTTCATACAAAGTTTAGGAGCCTATATCTCTTAAATTACGAGGAATATCAAAAAAAATTAAATTACATAAAATGCTTGAATTTATGCGTAAAATCCAATAAGATGTATTAAAAGCCTTAAGTCCCTACTTCGCGATTTCAGCCCACTGTGCGTCACGCCGCCGTGACTAATCGCAGGTGACTGAAGCTCGGGACGCGGGCGGGGGGGATGCGCGAGCGAGCAGCTCCGGCGCGGCGGCGGCTCAAGCGCCTGATGATATCAAAGAAGCCGACGGCAAGTGCGGCGAGTACCTACCGGCCGCAAAGGAACGTATTTAATTCATTGATAAATTCCGTGCATTTAGTAGGGTGCGTATGATTTGAATTTCGATATTTTTTCATCGATTTATTCATTTTTTTTTTAATTTCTGTTTTTATTGTTTTTGTATTAAAAGTTTACTTCAAATGGGGAGTATTTTTAGATAGATCAATTTGTTTAAAGGGTATAAAAAAATAAAAAATAATTAATTAACTATGCCATTGGCTTCTACTCCGTTCACCTACTACACCCTATGTTTGTCGAGACGGTAAAAAAAATCATCCGGTATAGTTTACCAATAACTCATCATTCTCCTGCGCTTATTTCAATATGTATTGGTAAACTTCGTAATACATGGAAACCGTTTTTAAAGAACCATTCAATAGAGGGCACTGAGGGACACAATGTGAATTGGTTTGATGATATTATCAATTGAGAGGAGACTGTCTTGTTCAGCAAACGATATTGTCATATTGTATGTTTATTAATGACCTCGTTTTATTTTAGAGCGTGGATGAGGATGAATGTGTAAAAGTAGGTAAGGGGGACCGAAAAATAGATGAATGCGTGAAAGATGAAGAAGTTATATGTGGAAGTTGGAAGTAACAGCTGATAGAGATGAGTGGAAGTACATGACTGCACCGACCTCTAATAAATTGGAACGTGAGCAGCGCGGTAGGAGGATAACTATGTCCTGTCCTAGTTGTAGCGTTCTCCTTAATGCAACTCCCTCCCTCCCTAAGCGCAATGGTATTGTTGGTTGGTCTATCCTTCTTCATCTCTCTAGACATGGGCGTTTTCGTATTTAGTTGCTAACGGATATGTAACCGATATTCAGTTTTCATATCGATATCGAAAACCGTTTTCAGATATCGATATCAGTAGTACGATTTGCTCCCTGATATCGAGTAGCCGCCGGAAAGTTGCTAACTTATGGAATATTTGTTGTAACTAAATAAATAGAAACTAGACCTTATTGCTAGCGCGTTAGGATATAGATATTACGCACGCACTATTATTAACCTAATAACCAATCACTAGCCGAAGTTACGTTATATTCGCTTCATCACTTTTACGCCAGTAAAACATTGAATGGTAAGACAGAGACAAAGCGAATAAAAACCGTCGATGTTATATCGCTCGTGATGTGAAGTTTGCGTTTTGTTCGTTATTACTTATTCGACATTATTCGTAGTTCGTTCTCGTTGTTGCGCTTTGGATAAGCCATAGCTCGATGAAGTTTTTGTGAAAACGGTTATGTGTATTTAGATATCGATATGGTATGATAATAAACACATATCCGATATAAGTTACGTTTTGATATATCGAACCCATGCCTACATCTCTCGTATCAGTAGGTACGATTAACGCCATCAGCACTGTCGTCGGTCCCTCTTTGCTCAGGATCGTACTAACCACGATACTCTTTAGGCTCTGCTAGCATCCATCTATTGCACCCATCATTTCTTCAGTTAGACCATCTGATGAAGGATGGCCAGATAGGCTGCTAATACTTTCTAAGTAGGTATATAATTTGTTCCAGTTCCGTATTACGTGACCGCCTCAGTGACTGCCGCCGGTGTTCTCGGCGGTGCTTACTTAGCGTATCGCCTGTCACAAGACAAGCCGACGAAACTACCAGAAACATGGGAAAAAGTCGGAGTTCTGAAAACGATCAATGTTTACCCAATCAAGTCATGTGCACCTGTTTCATTGAACACAGTTGAATGTACTTATATGGGATTAAGAGATGGATGGCTCCGAGACAGGTTTGTATTGATACAATATTATTATACATCCTATGTTATTGTAATCTAGGTGCCTCTTACCTGACGGTTTTAATTTATCCATACGTTCCACAACAGATGTATAGTCTTCTCAGACCAACAAATTTGTTGGTCTGAGATAGTCTTATAATAAGCCTGAGTAATCGCTCCAAAATGTAGGTACCTACCACTTTCTCCACGTCCAGTTCATATTTCGTTATTTTGCTGCTTTGCAGAGTCTTGATGGTTATCGATGACAAGAATAACTTCATAACAGCGAGAGGATACCCTGAACTTCTACAAGTATTCCCTACTATTCGAAATTCTGTTCTTACTTTGAAACATGCAAATATGGAGACAATGCACGTCAACTTAGCTGAGGTAAGTTATCTAAATTAATATTTTAAAGAAGTAGAATTGTTTGTTTGTTTGGATTGAACCGATTACAAAAATTCGAATGCCTTAGGATAATATGTTTTATGGCCATAGTTGACTTCTACGCAGATGGAAGTCGCGGTCTTCACACCACTCTTTTTTTTTCGCTGTAGTCGGGTAAAAATGAAACTGTTCGTTGGTAAGCGCATCACTTGAGAGAGGCTGGACCGATTTGGCTATTTTTTGTTGTAAAATGTTCGTAATTAAGGTTTTTATGGGAACAAAAATTCTATTGGATGAACTTCAAATTCGGGAAAAACTGAACGTCCTTTTTACTATGGATCGGAGGAACGTCTGGCGGGTCAGCTAGTTTCTTCTAGTATGTTTAATTTTTGAATGATATTATTATAATATCATATTTTTTTTTTTTTTTTTTTTTTTACAATACCAACACAGAGTTTATTTATTTATCAATCAATAACACTTGAATAAAATATACAATCTAACACTAAACAATTTTCTAACTAATATTAAATAAAACTAATTGTACAAATAAACAGCTAATATCTAAAATATGGCGTCGAAAAATTCCTCCGCATCGCTGTCGGCTGGTAGTGTACCCAAGAGACTGGCGGCATTGCCACGTTGAATGGCAATGCTTAGCCTCTGACCAAGGTAAAAGCCAGCCCTTGGGTCACGGGAAGTGTCAAACAGCCGTTTCGAGATTTCATTAAATAAACTATGAGCACTTGGACCCCACGGCCCTAGGGTTTCAACCCCAAACGGCTCGAAAATATAATTGCCTATAAGGCTATTATACTTTCGCCGCTTGAGGTTTTCCGCAGCCGCAGCGGCGGCGCCAGCACAGCACGCCGAGCCAGGAAGATGAGATGGCGCAAGAGTATCGACACACGTTGCGTCCCACACTAAAGGCCTACCCATCTTCCATGGAAATAAGGACATGCCGTCCGGTCTTTTGCCATCGTCGCGTGCCAGGCCATTGGGTTCTAATACAGCTGGAACGCCGACGGTGACAAGAGCTCGTCGGATGATGTCATTAATGTTAGCGTGACGTGCTAAGCGACCCGCACTTCGGCTGCAAGACAGACCGTGGTGTCCGAGGCTGTTGACAACTTCGCCACAGTGACAGCGATGAGGAGAACAACATGGAGCTCCTAGTCGCAGGGAAGCAGCGATGCGGAACGTAGTGTCGTCGAACAAAGTTCCCAGGTTCGATGACGGTAGTGCGTGAAGCCACAGACCCGACTCCCACTTACCCACAGCCAGCAGGCGCGCGCGCTCCGCAGTAGTAGCAGACGTGTCAAGTAAATTGTTCTGTACTACTCTGCAGAGCGGCTCATCCCACCGTCTCTGGGAAGATGGATAGTCGGGTGGATCTGTATTCGGGCAAGCGAGTCTCCAGGCATCCATAGCCTCGGTGAAGCACGGCACGTCAAAATTAATCAGTGTGGAAGCTAGGATTTTCCTGATTAATTTCTCAGTACCGTGGACCGAGGATATGAATGCCGGTAAACTAATACTAGAAATTTTGCGGACGCCGAGGCCTCCCATGCGGATGGGAAGAGTAGCTTGCGCCCAAGCTCGGTCGTCCATGGCCACATTTAGGATCAACGTTAATGTATGACGGATAATTTGGTCCATTTGGTCTAAAAGATTTGTGTACTTCCATAAATGCGAAGCGCGAAGGAAATATGTTAATTTAGGGCCGAAACAGCAGTAGCGGATTAGGGTTATGGCCGAATGCATGTTAATTTGGAACAATCTTTCCGAAACGTCATTGAAATTTTGAATTTTTTCCTCAATGAAACTGGGAAAGGAATCCTCAAAGATTGGAGACCCAAGGAGACGAAGAGAGCTTTTTTCAATAATTCTGATATCTGGGGCTATTGCGTTAAATTTGGGAAGTGTCAGATGTCTGTCAGTACTGTCCGCTAAGTATAGTTCACATTTCGAAAGGTTGAGATCAAGGCCAATGGAATGAAGTTCATTTTTTAAATATCATATTTATAAATACAATTGGAATCATATCAATAAGATATAGAATGCTATTTAGGGATTGTGAGAAATTGGATAATTGAAATGTTTTTATTACATAATTATTTTATTTTAGATTGTAGCTCTACAAAAACCTAAAACGGCAGTTGTATGGGGTGATCCAGTAAGTGTGTATGATTGCGGCTGGGAGGCAAGCGAATGGTTCTCGAGGTAAACAGTTACGGTTTATCACAACGTTTATTGTGATTTTGTGGCGTGTTTATTTTTGTGTAGGTAGGTACTTTATTGTGCTATAAGCATTGCCTATTTAAGACTGCGTTATCAATCTCGTGTATTTGGCACACAGTTGATAAAGTTTATCAACATGACTTTTTCCATACTTACTGTAAGTAAATACTTATTTATTAGGTAACAAAACTGAAAATATAATTGCATTCTACGTACTTACCTTAATTTTTGTAGGTTGGCTAGGCTAGGTTTATTCGGACTGACATTTTCTCGGATTCAGATCGGATGTGGTGCAGAACCGCTCTTAAAGTATGTAGGTATATATGTAATCTAATAAAATATGTTACAGATTGATTGATCGCTCGACAGTCAACTACCGCTTGGTTTATTATGCAGCGGAAAATTGCCGCAAATTGCGTAATAGCGCTAATAAGATATACAAATTCACAAAGAACGATACGGTAAGTCACACACGATAAGCAGACATAGGTCGTCTATCATGTTTGCCTCTCCTTTTATGGGTTCCGTATATCAGAATGAAAAACCGAACCCTTAACTGCGTGTACATGCACGAACGAACAAAACATGGTGAACACGAACATCGAACACGAAACATTTGGTTCGTAAGTGTAGACGTAAGTACCTAAATTATCGCACCCTACATTTATATTTATCGTATGCGTAGGGGTATTTGTAGAGATTTGGCGCTCCCCGGCGTTTGGAAAACACTACGGCGCGAGCATGTCGCTGACGCGAATCCTTAATGTATGCCCTGCCAAAAATCGCTCAACGCGCCTAAAGAAGTTTTCAATTAAAAAAAGGTAACGGAAATAAAGACTTGCATAAAACCAGCTTGTTATCCTGTCATCGAAATAAATTTTCTACTAGTTTACTGCATCGCCTTAACATTCGGGGTCACACACTGATAAGTCAAATGAGTTTTATGCTATCAAAAAGCACTTAAGCAAGAGTTGATAACAAGATTATTACACCATACCATTGTCCGATGTGGTGAGAAAGAACATAAATTATTATATTAACTTTAGTAAGTAGGTACCTACGTCATACAGTAACTTTAATTACAAGAATACACAATTAAAGTTAGTCGTAGTACTTTCCCTGAACCTACTTTTTTAATCATCCTAGCATGTTACTAATTTATAGATAGTAACAAAAACGCATTAGTTATCATGCGAAAGTGAGTTTGTTTGTTTGTTACGCTTTCACGCTAATACGGCTGAACGAATTTGGATGAAATTTGGCACATGGATAGACCATGACATGAGAAGTCGCGGGCAACAGTTAGTGTTGTGTTCATTCTTAACATAGTTCAAAAAAAGGTAGGATGTAGTCGGCGGTTTTTTTTTACATGCGTGTACACCGATTTTTTTAATAATTGGCTGATTTACGTGATTCTTTTTTCATTTGGTAGAGGAAGCTCGCTCGGTTCTCCCATAATAGGTACTTAGATTTTATTATTTTATCTTTAATAATTTGATTATTGATTCCTTATTATTTTAATTTAATTAGATTTAATTTAGGAATTTAACTTTGCTTTGGTAGCTTCAATTGTGTAATTTAATTAGATCGATAAGAAACCCAAATGTGTTTATTTTCTTTTCAGGGTGCTTTCCCTGATGAAACGTCTTTCAACCTCGTCAATGAGGCTTCGGTCGAGGAGTTGAACACTCGTCTTGCATCGGACAGTCAAGTTACAGAGCGTAATTTCAGACCCAACTTCCTGCTAACTGGAGCTCAGGCTTACGACGAAGACAAATGGAAGTTCCTCAAAATCGGCGAAAATATTTTTGAAATCATTAAACCGTGCTTTAGGTAAGGTTTTTTTTTAAAAAAAGTTTAGGTTTTAGTACCTCTATGCTTTCTTTATTGTTTTTGTGTTACTTTCAGATGCGTGTTGACGACCATCGATCAAGAGACAGGAGTTCGCAACTCCAAAACTGAACCATTGACGGAATTGAAAAAGTAAATAATGACCCAATCAGTTTTTACCACAAAGCACAGCCGATATTTTTATTCCCATTATTACGCCCGTACGCCCGATTATTCAAAGTGATAATAACACGTTTTTTTTTAGGTATCGTCAAGCCGTGACCGCTGATGAACGCAAATCGTGTGGGAACTCACCGCGCATGGGGGTACAGATGGCGCTGCGCAGTGGACCAGGCGGCAAGATCTCAATCAACGACCCTATTTACGCGGCATAAAAAATGTTTGCTTCACATTTTCTAATCAGCGAACCTTGATGTTCCAATCAGGTTTAAATCTCGAAATATTATAACTTTTAAGAAATAAAAGAGGGAATTGGTTGTAAGTTACTTTAGTTACAAAAAAATATTGTTAAATGCGTACAATTTGAGCCGCGATTCTTTTATCGTCGTTGTCAGTGGCTATCTGTAGGCGGGCGAAGGTTCCTCCCCCCGTACCCTTGGTCAGGTGCTCTGGATTCACCACGACGCAGCCATTTACTTCCTGAAAGACAACGATAATATTAAAAGGTTTTGCAGCTTTTATTCTAGTTTTTAATCACTTTTTTTTAAAATAAACTTTTCATAATTCTACTCGAGTCTTTTTTTTGCTAATATTGAATAGAATGAAAAGAAGATGAATAATATCTTGGAAACTGACAGGGGTGAATGTAATAAGAAAACATTATGCGCCGATCTCAAGTAACATAGGACAAAGGCAGACAGAACGTCCCATGGTAAAACAATATTACTATACAAACCTTAACAAAGTATCTGAAGTTAGAGGGTAGTACTAGGACGTGCGGTATGTAGGACATCTGCGCATGTGCAGCCCATAGCGCGGCGTCCACGGCCAGCCCTTGTGCCGGCGGCCAGAGCGGGTAGTAAGTCTGTTGCATCAGGATGTGGCTGGCTAACCGCGACAGCTTGTCACCGCCCATGCCTCTGTAATACAACCATTGTAAATAAGGATAATTTGACTTTAAAAAAGATTTACGTTTAAAGCAAAAACAAAAAACTGGCCAAGTGCGTGTCGGGCTTCGCGCAATGAAGGTTCCGTAGTTGGTATGAATTTATCCCAAGAACAATCTCACGGATCCCTGAATCCAAAAACGGCTTTCACAAACTCACAATATTTTTGAACGAACTTTCCAACGATTGCCCACATCATGGGACAGATGAGTAAAAAAAAAACATCCTAACTTTACGTGAACAAAACATTTTTGGGTACCTCCCTACCCGAAAACGTTTAGTTCATGATTTTATTTTACCCTTTTATTGGCGTGATTTATATTTATTACATTCCAAATTACAGCTTTCTAGTACTAAGTCTGAGCTATGCCGCGGACAGAAGCTCAGACAAACGAACTATGAGGGTTTCTTGTTGACCACGGAACCCTAAAAACTAGCGTGGGTCTTACATAATTATAGTACAGAATACTGTTAAGGTTTACTCCATCAGGAGTAAACCTTAACAGCTTTTGATTGCAGCAGCCCTTATAATTCCTAGCGAAAAATGAAACAGCTTTTGATTGCAGCAGTCCCAGATTGCAGCAGCCCTTATAATTCCTAGCGAAAAATGAAAATACCTAACTTGTAACACAAAACTATGCCGTGATTTCTGAAGAGAAATGAATGTGATAGAATAACTTGAAATAATATTTACAAAGATATCTCTTCTTGGCTGATGTGCATGAGTATGTCTGTGCTGGTAACGCCAATGACTATGCCATTGATGTTGAGCGTGCACGGGTCGGGCACGAAGTGCATGTTGGTGTGTTTCCGCCTGCTAGGGTACGCCGGAGTCGGGTAGATGTTCACGTGGAAAGCGTCCTTATTACTAGAAACTACGTATATCTTAGTGTATGGGCTGCAAAGAAAAACATCCAAACATTAGTATCTTCCTACAATAATTACAAATAGAAGCATTACTTGATGTAGAAGGCTTGTTTATGCTCACCTTGTATTACTTAATTCACCTAAATTATCAATTAATTTGTCAAAAAATGACTTGAAAGTCTCTGCCATGGTATTGTCTTTGACTTTGGTATGTTCGCTATCCAAAAACGGCCCCGTCATTATAACTACATGAGGTTTGTGTGTCGTAATGTATGTTACTAAATCTTTCAAAGGCTCATAGGCCATGTTGTCTGATGTTGTGTATGGTCCTGATGCTACCACCATCGACATTTTACCTAAAAAATTATTGAAACTTGAAAAAAATATCCAATTGAATATAGTTTGTAACAGCGACTTGCGACAAATAGAACCACAAGTACGGAATCACCGCGCCCGGCGTGTCCGTGCTCGGATCAGCTCCAAATTGTGTTTCGCATCACAACGTACCATTTAAAACATTCATCATATCAGCCTTATGATCCGCGACCGGAGGCGAGGCGTCGCAGATCACTTCGTTCGCTACGAACTTGTCACCACGCGTGTTTACTCCTCGCATCACAACAGTCTGACCAGGAAATAAAGAATACTGCTTCACACTGTCACAGAAATAATAAGCCTAATTATGCTTTTGAAAGCTTGTTACAAACATATAGGTTGTTTATTTAGGTTTAGGTCCAAGCAAGTTTGAACCAGGAGAAGTAGGTATGAAATGTATATCTATCTTTAGTACATCCAAAAGGGAGAATTCAATAAATGTATCAACCAACTTGCTAAAAAATATGTTCATCACTCCTAGTCGGCAAGCTCTACTATAACCAACTTGTCGGCTACTTCAGCTTGATGATGGACAGCTGTGCATCAGTGAAATAGCTGCACCGGACAGGCACGGAAGTGTTCCATATCCACCGCATATTGACTATGACTGGCAATAATTTTGATAGAAAGATGCTTAACCGACTTGATGTTAGACTTCAAAAGTAAATTATGATAACATTTACGAAGTCCGCGCGCCTACCCTCGGAACTATAAAGGATCTCTTTTGCTTAGTTCCAAAATATAAACTTATATCAATTGAATATACAGACTTGTCCAAATCCACTGGTACTGTTTGACTGAGTGATTGATCCCATGTTCCTTGGAGGATGACACTCTTTGGGTTGAGCCTGGCGTCTGCGTCGCATTCTATGCGGCCCACTACTGATACTTCAGCCTGTAATTTAATTGTTACCAACTCTATACAGCTGACTTTTTTATTAGGTTTTGGCTGTTGGGCTTGGTTTCCACCAGAGCAATGCAAAGAAGAATCCACCAAATGAATTGCTTCATTTAGTCATTTGAAAATGACGAAATTCTATTAGTGGTTTTTTTTCTAAGCTTACTGCACTACTTCCTGATACAGGTCTGGTAGAAATCCAGCCTCAATTGTTTTTTTCTATGAGCTACCTGTGATTTACATCTAACTGATGTTACATCTGAGATTCCACATTTCTTCATGATACATTGCGATATGTAGCGAATGTTGTTGTCAAACATACTAGCTTTTTCGTGAAGGAGTTCAAAGCCAAACCTAGAATGGAAATGAGAAATATTATGTTTTAGGGTAGGTGACAGGTACTTTTATTTTGATAGGTTATCCTGAATTTGGTCGGTTGGTTTGGTTTTTCTTTACAATTTTATAACTAAGTCTGTGTGACAGTCATCAATAAAATACTATTAGCCAGTCATTATTATTCAGATAGTAAATTAAATTTCTATTCCCTAGCACGCATTTGAGTGTGAAGTCAAATGACAGGCAACCGTTGCAAATTATGTTTTCTTGCAATACTTACATAGCTTTGGTGTATGTATCACCATCATCATTAGATACTTGTGTGATTTTCAGATTTAAAATGTCATTAGGGCCACAGGGATCAGCAATATTCTGTAATAATTTCTCATCACCATAGGAGTGTACTACAGCACCTGTATTTGTTCTTGATGCATACTTAGCAGATCCACTGAAATAAAATGAATGGGCCTTTCATTTTTCAGAGCTAGAAGAATAGGAAAGGAAACCTGGCAAAACTTATCTGTGGACCTCAACTTCATTGCATACAAAATGTGCATCAAAAGTCTATGGTAGAATACTTGATTTGACTGTCAGAAATGCAGTGTATGCAACTCTTATGTACTATGCCAGTATATGTGTAAACCAAGAGTCATCATATCAGGAAGGACAGTTCCATGAGTAGCCTACTTCTTATCCAACACATATTTTTGCTTGGATGTTAACTTCCATTAAAAAAAAAAACGATTTTGCCAAACTTACATAGTTGGTGAATAAGTGGCTGGACATAAATCATTTGGCTGATTGGGTGCAGATTCAATTTCAATTTTAACTCTCTGAAAATTATTAAAATAGCATTAAATTTGCTTCAAATTAATAATCTTAACTTTATTAACATAAAAGTTACCATGGACCATATGGACATGTTACAAAGGTACAATGATAATGCAGATTAAGTTGATGGCTGCAGACGAGTATGGATCTAGTCATGATTTGTAGTGAACATGAACCAGAAGCAAACTCGCCCACAAATATCATCAAGTTAAATGGTACACTCCCTAAAACACATGTCCCAAGGTTGAATCTTTATGTAACTGTCAAAAATCTTTAAGTATAACTAGCTCGGCAAGGGGATGTAAGAAAACAGTACAAATTAAATACAATATTGTAAATATCTTGTAGCAAGTCTGTAAACCTGTGTTGCTGTAAATGGAGCTCTGTCCAGTATCACCGCTGATGAAAGTCCTACAAGCACTCAATGAGTGTAGATCTAGTCACAGAAATTATACACTGAGGTACTAGACATACACCCATTAGGTGCAAGCAGGTGGCTCCAGACTTCTTTCTTGAAAGAAATGATCAATGTTCAATAATACCTGTAGAAAACATTAAAATCCTACTATGCAGCTGAAAACATGAAAGTGTCACTAAAGGGTTTAGTAGTTCCTAAATTAAATGTTTTGGTATAAACATGTAGTTAATAATATGCTTAGTGTTAAAGTTTGTAGCAAGCCATAAACAAAAATGAAAGAAGAAATTTGAATGGTTGCAACGCTAAGCCGATAATCTTGGTAGCCCAGTGTCTACAACTCGTTGACTTGTAATTTGGACTTACAATATAAAGTGTTTTATATTATTGTGATCTAATTATTTGTGTGCTTGCCATGATAATTAACTCTCATTCAATCTAAATGTAAACTTAAAACATTCTGCACTATTGCCTGGAGGAACCTTGGAACATTGATCCTCAAAATCCAACACTTAGGTTATAATCTACAAACAGCATAGTATACTGATACACTGTATAATGATCATACCTTTGGTGTTGTGGCCATATAATTTGATAGAACTTCATTGTCTGATCTGTATCAACGCTAAGGATTGTTGATGAAATACAACTCATTAGCCAAACTTACACTAAAAAAAAACAAACAATCGACAATAAACCGTTAATTAGACGGGCGGCTACTAAAACGACAAGAAACAAACTACAAGTTACAATTATTTGGGTAAATAATGAACACGTGGAGCATGCGCATTAAAAAGGATACTGAACTGAAGCGGGTGCCCCGTAAACCGTCAAACTAGTGCCGGTACCCACTTGTCCGTTTTCTTTAGCGGTTGCATTGGAACGATGCGCCGCCCGCTTGGAAAATTCCTTTCTCACAAACGTATCCAAGTTGTCCAAATTCGGCGATGCACCGTTTAAATGGTTTAAACTGAAGGCCATCCATTGTTCAATGAAAGATTCAGCGTCGATGTTGTATTCTTCGCATAAACTTACGCCTTAGAAAAAGAAGTGAATAATGGAACAACCTTGAACATTCATTTTGAAGCGGTACAAAGTTATTCTCAAAACTTTTGGTAAAGTTGATAAACAGATAGATGCACAAGTTTATTGCTTATCGCGAATTATTTGGGTACTCACATTTACTTATGACTTCTCTAGGCACATCTAAACCGAAAAATTGAAATTGCTCAGTCACCAATTCTTCGGAAGCCATTTTCTGTAAATTGAAAGAGCGAATGAAAGGGAAGGAAGCAAAAGAGCGCCAACGCCAATCAAAAAGTTTGCGTGCGTTTCGTCAAAGTTTTGACCACAGATTTGGTGGCTTGTATTTTTTCTTTGAGCATGGCAACACACACTTTTATTTCGGCATGGTTCATACAGTGACAAAATCAATAGGGAATATGCATGTGATTCAAATATGGGTCAAATATTTTTTTCTATAAACTATGTTACTTCAGAATTATGCCTCCATCAATATTTTTGCATAAAATTTCTTTTTGAGCGAGAAATTAATTTTTAAAAAGTCCCAAAAAACTGTGGGTAATTCAAATACTTGAAAAGGCTAAGAGCGGATGTGACGTAACAATCCGGAATAACAATCAAAATGTCAATGTCAAGTCAATCAACAAGTGTCAAGTCAATGTCAAACGCTCATAGAAAAAGGAGTTTTTGACGTTGACTTGACAGTTGCTTGTCTGTTTTCACGAACTGTGACGTCACCACACCAAGCGCGCCAAATGGAGGGCGTTTAAATAGCCCGGATCGGTTGGATATTTTTAAACATTTTTTTAACTACTTTAAATTGCTTTTTTGCCGTCGAATTTTTTTTTACTATTATTTGACGATGTAAACTATCGAATAAAAATATTAAAAAAATACATGCATATTCCCTATTGTCTTTGAGAAATTTTTAATCCTTTTGTTGTTTATATAGACTAAACCCATTTTTTTAATGACAGGGTCAAATAGTATTAGCTAGCGAAACTCCGCAGACGTGAGGCGTATCGATATCTAAACACAAATTTTCTGTCCACTATCCTTGCCCTGAGAGATCACTCTTTAAATGAACAGAATATACATAGAAATAAAAAACCGGCCAAATGCGATTCGGACTCGCGCACGAAGGGTTCCGTACCGTTATCTACAAAAACGATCAAAAAAATCACGTTTGTTGTATGGGAGCCCCCTTAAATATTTATTTTATTCTATTTTTTAGTATTTGTTGTTATAGCGGCAACAGAAATACATCATCTGTGAAAATTTCAACTGTCTAACTAACACGGTTCATGAGATACAGCCTGGTGACAGACGGACAGACAGACGGACATACAAACAGACAGACAGCGGAGTCTTAGTAATAGGGTCCCGTTTTACCCTTTGGGTACGGAACCCTAAAAATCAACAGGAAACTCATCTAATGAGTCGAATGCTCATTGGCTCATTCATTACGCGCGAATGCAAGTAATGTGGACGCTCCTTTACAGCAATTTTTGTATTCTGCGTATGGAAATGGTTGTAAAGAGGGAATTATTGCTTGGGTTGGGTATAAAATAATTCTGTTGGGATTTAGTAGTTTGAAAACAAGCAAATATTTTTTACTTGAAAAAAAAGAACACGAAAAATAAATAATAGTACCCGTATAATGCAATTAGTGAATAAAGGACGGATTTAAAGCGAAGGTCATAGGTGAATCACGAGCAAGTGAAGGATTCTAACGACTGAATCACGACCGTAGGGAGTGATTCAAGTGTTAGAATCCTGAACGACGCAAGCGATTCATGGCCCTCGATATAAATCCGTTTTATTCAAGAGTTGCATACTATACTTTATACCATGACTACGAGAAAAAGAACATCGTAGGCTTTGATGTAAACCAGCCGTGATTTGTTGGGTAGCAAGCTTTCTAGTATATCGGCCGCCCTCTCTTTCATAAACTCAGGTGTTAACACATCTTCATCACTTGAATACATTTTCAATCGATTTATTATTAAGTAACCCTAAACTTTTGGTTCGTACAACTTACAATATTTAAAATAGCGCCCATTTACTAATGACAGCAAAGAACACAAAACAGTTTTTATACCATGCCCCCTCTAAAAAGCTTATTTTATTCACTTAAAAAACAGTGAATAAAAAGCACTTTTAATCACTGTTTTGGTGTTTGAATTTAGAACACCAATTTGTTCGAACTCCATCTCAATGATATACAAACTCCTATTTGATTTGATTTTCGAAAAGGAGTTTAGCATTAGAATCTCCCTAGAGTAAGTATGTTCTGTGATTAGAATTAAAACTGTTTTGTGTTCTTTGCTGTCATTAGATGAAGCTGTTATGAAGATGTGTTAACACCTGAGTCCTATATATAAAAGTACTCTGTGACCTGAGTTTATGAAAGAGAGGGCGGCCGATATACTAGAAAGCTTGCTACCCAACAAATCACGGCTGGTTTACATCAAAGTCTACGATGAGTTTGAGTGTGAGTTTGTTTGTTTGAGCAAATGGAAAAATGAAAATCAAGCTGAGCACATTTTCAGAATCTGTTTTCCTAACTTATTTTAATGAGTTGTCGAAGAAAAAGAAGTCATCGACATTATGGAGTATGTTTTCTATGCTTCGGTGTAGTTACTATAAAAACAAGGCATAAAATTGACATAACAACATACTCGAAGTTGCATGTTCTTTTTCTCGTAGTCATGGTATAAAGTATAGTATGCAATTCTTGAATAAAACCGATTTATATCGAGGGCCAAGAATCGCTCGCGTCGTTCAGGATTCTAACACTTGATATCAATCAAACAAGATAGCACCATCGTGTTTGGACTCGTTGGTTATGTATTGGCAAGTGTTTTGACATAAGGTGCTGTTCAGGGCCTGTTGATGGAGCTGGAAGGTGGCCATGGGAAAACCTCAATCAAACAAGACAGCACCATCGTGTTTGGACTCATTGGTCATGTATTAACAAGCGCTTTGACACTAGGTGGTGTTCAGGGCCTGATGATGGAGCCGGAAGGTGGCCATGGGAAAACCTAATTCGTTGGATTTGTGATAGATCAGATATTTAAACAAATCCTAATGCTAAAAAGTAGAAAATAAATATAAGTAAAATTTTTTTTTAAAACAAGCTTCTTATGAACTAAAAAGTACTAAATAAAACTTACGTAAAAATAGAAATTTAATATTTTCTTAAATGCTTGAGGCGTAAAATGTCCTCCTTACACTAAACTAGAAGGTAAGCCTCAAGGTTTTAAGAAAATATTAAAGTTCTATTTTTACGTTTGTTAAGTTTTATTTAGTACTTTTTAGTTCATAATAAGCTTGTTTTTAAAAAGATTTTTACTTATATTTTATTATTCACTGTTTTCAGTGAATAAAATAAGCTTTTTAGAGGGGGAATGGTAAAAATAATTTTTTAAGTAGATTTTTCATGCCAGTGATTACAATCACAGTGGTATAGATTCATTTGAATGAAAAAAAAAACTATGATGATTTCTAAATAATACACAAATATTTTTGTTCAATGAACATCCATCATGAAGTTCGGGTAATATTCAGACTTTCATACCAAATTAAATTGATGTAACATTGGCTTAATTATAATAATGATTACATTTCATTAAATACATTTATATTTCAACCAGATTTTTAACATTATTATGTTCTTTGGACATGTATATGAAATTTACAAGATGGCATAGATTGGACTTCTGCTGTGACTACACTGTTTATGCATAAATTGGCCAAACCCCCTCGAATCAACCCACAAGTGTATGCAACATACTGAAACAGAAAAACATTCATAAGATGAATTATCAAATAAAAAAACGGATGTGAAAAGTTTCAGGCAGTTAACTAACAATAGCAAGAGTTGAAGGTTTGTTTCCTATTAAAAAGCAGCACTTACTCTTGGCGCTGACTCCAGGTACTGGTGGCCATTGGAAAAGTTTGTGAGGAATCTGAATGCATTATCTTGTAGGACATAAACACCTTGGTGATTAGTCCGCAAGTTATCTATTTGTTTTTTATAGATACAAGTCCAAAAGTCTGTACAAATGAACTTCATGGTATCTAGTTCATCTTTAAATCTGGGCCATTCTCTAGTTAGTCTTTCCATTATCTTATAGCCAGTAGCAAATCCAATATATTCTACGACAGACAGATCCACCTCCTGAAACACCATAATAATTCCTGTTTATTTTGATGGAATGAAATACGATTACTTTATTTTAAAACTGATAATATATGAAAATGTTAACACCTTTTTATCTTTGGGGGTTTCCTTAGATTGGTCTATAGCATAGTTAATTATTTCGGAATGTAGTAGATCAAACACAATATCGTCAGCCATTGGTAATCCCTGGAGTTCTCCCATAGACCGTGCAAGTACGTGTAGTAAAATATCTGCTTTATAATCTATGTAGTCGGAATAATAAACCTAACGTTATAAATATAAAGCGACAAAAATCAAGTTCTTGTTCTTGTTTCGTGATTCACACACAAAACAACATATATTTTTGTGACAATGACAATATTGACAACAATTGACAAACTACAGACAGACATGACATGTGACCAGTGTTACAAAAGAAAAATCCAAATAAAAAAAACATAAATAAAACTTTAATTAATTCATAAATTATACTAGAGTAAAAAGAGGAAGTATATTCCAAGTTTCACCACTAATGGCGCTAGCAGCACAAACCGTAAACATGTTTTGTCATAAATGTTTTGTTGATATTTTTATGTTTTCTATTTTAATCTAAATTAGAATATTTTCTAATCTAGAAACCATTTGTGCATTTCACATCGGTCCCACAGACTAGATAATAACTGTGGGAATAGATGTAAAGGCAATACGTGGTCTTTATCAGAAGAGGTCTTATTGTCTCTTATTATGCGTGGGTTTGCGGGCTAGGAGATGTAATTAAATGGGAATGAACAATAATATAAACGACGTTCCACCGAGTACATACGTGAGGCGCGAGCGCAGATCAATCAACTCACTGCACTGCCAGGGTAGTTACCATGAATCCTTGCCGGTTTCCCGGTTTCGATCCATTTCCGCGATCTTCCAATATTTTGGCGGGGGGCCGCAACCTCCGTGAATTTAGCAGCACGATTTCATTATTATGAACTTTTGTTAATGTTAATCGTTAGAGAGGGTTAGAGACAAAAGAAAAATCGTTAGTAATTAGTTTTTATGTAAAAACAATTTTAATTTTTCGTGTGAAGTTGGCCCCCCTTCCCGCAAAAATGGACTTAGACGTAATTTTATTTTTTTAATCGTTTGCGAATCGTTAGAGACAGATTGAGAGTTACACAAAATCGTTAGAGAGTTAATATTTTATTTGATATTAAATAATTTCTAAGAGCGTGACGTTAGCCCACCTCTGTGAATTTTGGCCCCGATATAATTATTCTCAACTTTGTTAGTGCTAATCGTTAGAGAGAGTTAGAGAGAAAGGAAAAATCGTTAGATAGTAATTAGTTTTATTTATCAACGATTTTAATTACTTTTGTGAAATTGGCCCCCATTCCCGCAAAAATGCACGTAGATGTAATTTTTTTTTAATAATTTTAGAATCGTTAGAGAGAGATAGAGAGTTTAAAAAAATCATTAGAGTTAATATTTTAATTGATATTAAATTATTTCTGAGAACGCGTTTTAGATTAAAAAGGCTCGCTCTTATTATGGGCAACATATTCAGCCGAACGGTACTTTTACTGTACCTATTAGAAGTTAGTTAAGTAGTGAAGATACCAAGCATTTCGTCATCACATGAGACAGCTTTGATCAGAGGACTCACACCACTATAGTTATAGAGTGTATTACATTATTGTCTGGTATCTTGGATGGGCTTGCATCAAACTATATATCTCCACTTGCTCAGTTTCTCGACAGTATTTTAATAAGAGAAGACATTGAAAATGAATAAAATCAATAAATCATTATTAAAAACTAAAAAAAAAGTTTTATTTAATTATTAATCTGTAACACTTGCATTCAAAGCATATTATTCAGTTTTTAAATATCATAATTGTCGAAAGGCTTTTCATCCACTTCCGATCTCGATTCTAAGTCATAAAACAGGAATTCTCCATCGTAATTTTAAAAAAATATAATATAAAATATCATCATTTTACTCCTGCTGAGCCTGTGGACTATGCTGAAACATACACTTCTTGCACTTATAGATTCCTAGTAGCTAAAATCTAAAGAGAGGTCTAAAAGAATTATGCTACACACTTTTGACTGAAAATATCCCATTTCATCTTATTTCAGAATATGGTACATACGGCTACATATCAAGCTATACATTTCCAATATAAGCTGACCTCGCATTGTACGGAAATCCTATACAATGCGAGATCAGCATAAACTAGAAATGTATAGCTTGATGTGTAGCCGTGTGTACAATGAGAAACGTAAGTGTGGACGGTTCATTCAATGCAATAATTCTCGCGGTAAATCTCTTTGATCTGCCTAAAATGCCGCCACCAGACTTCTCAATCACCCAACGTCAAACGCCAATGTAAATGCCGTTGACAAATTCTCGAGGTAAGTCGTGGTGTAGTACACCTACGGTTAACGTCTATCGCGATAATCCGTTGGTATGGCCCCAGCATATAAGAGATTTGTCATATTTAAAAAAAACTTTGTATGTCTGGCAGGGGGGAGTGGGGGGATCTACTAACCCTTCCCCTCCCCTCTCCTCCACGCTCTTAGAAATTATTTAATTAATATCAAATAAAATATTAACTCTCTAACGATTTTGTGTAACTCTCAATCTCTCTAACGATTAAAAAAATTAAATTACGTCTAAGTCCATTTTTGCGAGAAGGGGGGCCAACTTCACACGAAAAATTAAAATTGTTTTTACATAAAAACTAATTACTCTCTAACGATGTTTCTTTTCTCTCTAACTCTCTCTAACGATTAGCAGTAACAAAAGTTCATAATAATGAAATCGTGCGGCTAACTTCACCGAGGTGGGGCCGCCTCCTCAGTACTCGGGGTTACGTCAAGTTGACAGCTGTCACAATCGTTCGAAAATCAACTCCGTAAGTTTTGCGTCGTAATATCTTTACGCATACATACAGTAGTGCTATTATGATCTTTTGACGCTTGATAACATTATAAGAGGGCGCTGCTGGTAAACATTTGTGAAATTGTTTTGTGATTATGACATTGACATTTCATGTTGTTTTACAAATCGTCCGTGAACTTCTGATACCTCCTAACTAACATTTTTTTGTAAAACTTTATTTTACTAAAAACTCCTAATTACGATTTAAAATTAAAAACTATTTTACGGTCCTCCTGTAAAATTTGTTTGAAAGTAGATAGAAGATCTCAGAAGTTCACGGACGAAATGACAATTGTCATTTTTTGTTTCTTTTCTGCGTTTAAGTTTTGTTTGACAAATACGTTTTGATATTGGATCTTTTTTTTTTCAACGAATCTTAAAATTATCTAGACATTCACCATCTGATCGTACGGGTTGCCAACACTGCATGTGACACATGAGACCTCTTGAGTATTCTGTGCATGAGACATGACAGATGCGAATGACTAGAACTTAGTGCGTTTCATCACTTTTAAATTTCCTCACAGAGCTAGAGTACTGAGAGTACATACTATTGTAGTTCCGTTTCTTTTGCCGTAATCGCCGTAATGTTGGATCGGCTGTTAAAGTTGTTAACCCACATAGCGCCGTAACGGGGTTTAATTTTGGTTTTGGTCGTACAACAGTAGACATTACGGCAACTGTACTGTATGTTGACTCACACTCTAGACCAGCTATACTCAAAGTGTGCTCCACGGAGCCCTGGGGCTCCGCAAAGCATCTGTGAAGGCTCCGTGAAAATATTAGCCTATGGCTTATGTCCAACTGTAGACGACATTGCTTTAGCCGACTATTTTAGCTGCTTTATGTTACGGCTACATTTCGCGTTATCACAAACTTTTCTTCGTGCGCTCTCTGTTGAGTAATCGAGGGGTGTGCGAAAGAGAGCGCACGAAGAAAAGTTCGCGATAACGCGAAGTGTAGCCGTAGCATTAGAACTCAGACCAACAAAAAAAGCTCTTTTTTTGTTGGTCTGAGCTTCTGAATCATCCTAATCTCGCACGAATAATTACCAATTATGAACCGACTTCTTAAAAATATCCTCCTCCTTTTAGAAGTCGGTTATTTATCAATTCGACACGTATTTTATTATTAAATGGTTTTTATTTTCACCATAATCCAACAATGCCGCCCTAGTGGGAAAATGAACGCAGAGTTTATGCAAGTGTTATTTCCCCAACAAAATCAAGGGGGACACAGTGGACGACAAAACTGTGAATAATCAATCCAGTTTGTTCCACTGGTGGGACAGATTAGTGGAGCAAAGTAGAATTCAATGAAACGCAGTTTTTGATTATTTTAGGGCTCAGTCATATATTTCCATTTCTACAAGGGTTCCATGGCCAAAAAAGTTTGAGAACCGGTGCTCTAGACGGTTTATTATGATATGATCCAGTCTAGCAATGGACACAGCAATGGACTGGATTGACTCGCTGGATTACTGACTGGAATAATGTGAATTGGGCATTATGGTCGGTCCACACATGCGGACGTACGCGTATATTTTAGAGCGAATTCGATCAAACTTTTATCCCTAGTATAATTCTAATCCAGCGAATGAATATAAAATATTTGTCAGATTTCCTATACAAAAACTGTCAGACGTCAATTTTATTCCACGAATAAAAGATTTGGTTAAATCATCTCTTAGGAACATAGAATGACTAAACGGAGCGGTTGGCGAGTTATTCGCGTGCAAGTTGTAGTATTCACAACATGCACATATTTTTGTGTGGTTACTCATGTAACCACACAAAAATATGTGTGTGGGAGGGTAAGGGGAGAACAGCAATACCATCTAGCTGACCCAAATGTCAACCTCACCTGCACGCGCTGGTGGTTCGTATAAATTGCTAGCGCCGATTGGTCCTTCTGGCCTTCGTGGTGCCCCCTGCTAGATAACGAACGAGGCTCTGGCGTCCGAGCAATGGCGGTATAACCATACACCTGACGGCTTGCCAATCAGAAGAGGCTACAGCGGCCTTGGGAATTAAGTAATCCCAAAAAACCCTGGTGCAGAAGGCAAGGGGAAACCACTTCACTATTTTCCCAAGAAAACCACATGACAAGTTATAATAAGTTAAGGGTGCTGTCATGCGTTCCGACTGACCCTCGGCGCCATCGTGATTCCGGGTTGCATGGTGGGAAATATACTACCGGCCACACCGCTGTGGACCACCAGGCAGCGAGTGGAAATTATGCATCTGGTCTCGGCACAGGTCAAAATAGTACCCAACTGAGAAAACATCTGCGAGTGGGTACTTGGAATGTCAGAGGCTGCTTAAGACCCGGAAAGTTAGAAGTTGTGGAAAGTGAGATGCAAAGGTGCAAAATTGACATTCTAGGGCTCAGCGAAGTGCATAAAAGGGGCAACGGACACTTTAAGACGAGTAACGGGAACATCATGTACTATACAGGGGGCGAAGATCATAGCGCCAACGGAGTGGCCTTCATCGTGTTAAAGAAACTACAGAGTAGTATCAAAGGCTATCAAACTCCAAATGATCGGATTATTGCCATCAAAATTGAGGCGTGCCCTGTACCAATTAATGTTATACAGGTATATGCACCCACATCCCAATCTGATGAGGACGTCTCGGACCAGTTCTATGCCGAGGTGGACAGCATATTGTGCACCATACCATCTAGGGAAGTTGTGATCATGCAGGGAGACTTAAATGCAAAGGTGGGATGCACCAGGGGTGATCTTCTTCGAGGTTCAGTCATTGGTTCCTATGGCCTTGGTAAAAGAAATGACAGAGGCGAAAAATTTCTGCAATACTGTGTGGAGAATCAGTTGGCTGTCATGAATACGTGGTTCCAAAATCATCCGAGGAGGCTATATACATGGACATCTCCAGCAGGGCATAGAAATCAAATCGACTATATTGCAATTAGGTCGAGGTGGCGCTCGTCAGTCACCAATGTAAAAACGCTTCCTGGTGCTGATTGCGGTAGTGACCACCAGCTTCTGGTCGCCGACTTCCGGCTGCGTTTAAAAGCCCCTCGGCGGAATCCTCAGGCTAACGTTACTCTGAACAAACAAGCTCTAGACCACTTCCAGGAAACGATTGGCGATAACATCAAGTCACTAAAATTAGATCCATTTGACTCAAGTGAAGCTGACTGGAATAACCTCAAGAGGACTGTTTTAGATACAGCCAAAGTGAGTCATGATGCTTTTAAAACTGTACGGAAGAAGGAAGAGTGGATAAGTCAGGAGTCTTGGAAGTTGATTGAGGAGAGAAAACTGCTAAAAGCAAAGGGCCTGAGATCTGATATACAGAGAAGCAGATATAATCAGCTGCACGCCGAAGTTCAGAGATCTACTCGGAGGGATAGCGTCTGCGACGAAATTGAGGATCATGCAGTTAAAGTGCAAACTAAGGATCTGTTCATGAAAGTTAAACAGCTAACAGGTACCTTCAAACCGAAATGCTGGGTAGTAGAAGACGGTAGAGGTAACACCTTGTCCGAACTAGACAGTGTGTTGGATAGATGGAGAGACTACTGCTACAAACTATATCGGGATGAAGATTGTTTATGCACTGAGCGAAGGTGGGATGACCACAGATGCTATACAAAAACTGAAGCATAAAGCAGTGGGTCCTGATGGAGTTACCGCTGCAATGTTACAGTATCTTGGGTCCGATGGGACAAAAGCTGTGCACCAGATATGCACAAAGATCTGGAAGACAGGCCAGTGGCCAGTTGATTGGTCACAATCCGCTGTCATTCCTCTTCACAAAAAAGGTTCCACCAAGAAGTGTGGAAACTACAGAACCTTATCGCTCATGTCCCACGCCAGTAAGATCCTTTTGCGTATAATTAACACGAGATTATCAACGTATGTAGACCACCAGATACCGAGAGAACAAGCCGGTTTTGTTGCCGGCAAGGGAACTCGAGAGCAAATTTTGAATGTCCGCATTCTCATTGAGAAATGTCGAGAATTTAACAAGCCACTGGTCTTGTGCTTCCTAGATTACGCTAAGGCGTTTGACTGCGTACAGTGGCAGACAATGTTTGATGTTCTTATTGAAATGGGCGTCCCCCCACATCTCACTTTTCTGATTCAGAATTTGTACCTTGATGGCACTAGCTTTGTGAAACTGGAAAACAAAACATCGAAGACTTTCCATACGGAACGGGGCGTGCGTCAGGGCTGTATTTTGTCTCCGAAATTGTTCAACCTCTACGGGGAGCACATTATGAGGAGAGCGCTGGATGGTTGGCACGGCGGAATCGTTGTTGGCGGTGAAAGACTCACGAACCTGAGATATGCGGACGATACCACTATAGTTGCGTCAAGCGAGGGAGAAATGGCGGACCTGCTGAAGCAGAGAGCGCTAAGCTTGGACTCAAGATCAACCATTCCAAGACAAAAGTAATGGTGGTAGACCGTGCTCATCTTCTTCCGAGCTCAAATCTACTCGACGGGTATGAGAAAGTCAGTGCGTTCGTGTATCTTGGGTCTCTGATCACGAATGAGGGTAGCTGCCTGGATGAAATCCGCCGTCGTACTGGTATGAAAGTGCAATGACCAGTCTAGGGAAAATTTTGAAGAACCGTGGCATCCGTCGAAATACCAAAATGCGACTGACCCGTGCTCTAGTTTTTTCCATTTTTTTATATGGCGCTGAAACGTGGTGCATTAAAAGCCGCGAAGGCAGTAAAATCGATGCTTTCGAAATGTGGTGTTGGCGGAGGCTACTTCGTATAACATGGACCGCCATGAGAACGAATGAATCCATACTGGAGGAACTCAACATCACCAAGCGGCTATCTACTGTATGTCAGGAGCGTGCCCTTAGCTTTTTCGGACATATTATGCGTTCACCTAAGCATAGTCTGGAAAGGCTTTTGATACTGGGCCGGGTGGAAGGAAAACGCGCTCAAGGCAGAGCACCAGCAAGATGGTCAGACGCGATCAAAAAGGTTGCTGGAGGCAGCATCTATCAAGCGGTACTGCAGAAGACCGCATAGCTTGGAGACGCGTCATATGTGGTCGCGATCCTCAGCATTGAGGGAACGACGAAGAAGAAGAAGACATGAGTAACCACGGTATAATTATATTCGCGCAGTGTGACGTCATTCGAAGCGCGTAGTGTACTTGGTTCGTGCGCGTGCGCAGATGTAGATTCACCCCTTGGTTTTTTGTCTTAGAGAAAACTGATCGAAATCTGTAACTCACGCTCTGCAGCCGCACCTTTGAGGTGATAATTAAAGAAAGATAAATTCTTGTAGTAGTTACGTATGATGATTGCTACGCGTTTTGTGAAATGTCAGCTGAAAGAAGTACATACTCGACACCGGTGCCGCTACCATGATATTTGTTGCGAATTACTCTTAGCTTATCGATCCACTATCTTGTTAGGTAATAATAATAGCTCTATGAACCAGACCAGTAACTGTTATTAGATTTATCTATTCAATTTGTTATTTGTCTCTAGATACATTGACTAAAAAGATACCTTTAGAAATGGGTATGTAAATCAGCCTTGAATTTATCTCTTAAATATTACAAATTGATTACGGTTCTTTATAAATGAAATGAAGTTTTACTATTCCGCTTCTACTCAGTTATGCAATTAGTCTCCATAAAAATTCGATAAGGGCAACCCTAACTACGTCAGCTAGGAGCAGAAAAAAAAGGAACAATAAATAAATAAATAAAGATGGCGGATTGCGTCCTCAGTGCAGTGCTCCGTGGTATAATGTACCTTTATGAAGATTTTAAATAGCCCGAGTGGTGAAAAAAAATTGTAATAACAGTGCGATTGTTAATTATTTTCTATAACATTTTAAGTTTTTACGAAATAAGTGATTTTTTTTTTTCACAAATGGACGGAAATAACATTATCACTTTTAAAGATGGCGATCCGACGCGACCTGCCGAAGTCGAAGCGCCATCTGCTGTAGATGTGCCTAAACAACAATTTGAAGGACTTGTCAGAAAAAAAAGGAGGCGCGGGAAATCTAAACGCAAGATAATGAAACCATTTTCAAAAATTCCATGGCAGGATCGAAGAAAGAATGACAAATCTAAAAGAAATAACAGATTCCGGAAGATTGTTTTGGCAAAAACTCACGCCCCGTTTAATAACAACCAATTTTTGATGGAAATACATAAACCAGAGCCAGAAAATTCATATATTCTACGAACACCATCAGCGCGTACTCGTGATTCAAGTTTCAGCGTAGATTCAGAAGAAAATTACTTTTTTTCGCTGCCTGAAGACGAAGAGGAGTACTTGACGAAAGAATTTTCAAGTGTTTATGAAGATGCTCAAAGTGAACGGTTGTCAAATATGTCAAAAGATGACCTCATCCAGGAATATCTTCTATTGGAAGCCAAATATGAGAATCTCGTTAAAAGGACGGAACGATCTAAAGCAAAGTGTTTAGAAGAGGATAAAGATATGACAGCCAGAGATGCTTCTGTTACTGATAGGGACAGTATGTTAACAGACAGAGACACTTCAGGCACTTCCATTGGCTCTAGTGCCGTGGATGAGCAGTCCTTTAGTGAATTTATGCAGCGTATGAAAGAACAAGAAGAACAGATACACTCTCTACAGTTGGACAATGAAAAGTTGAGACTTGAAATTGAACATTTACGTCAGCATTCTCAGGACACATCAAGTGCAGACTCTGAAAGTGATAGTTCATCCTCATCAGATAGTGACAGCAGCTCCAGCAGGAGTGCAAGTCCTGTGGCTGAGCCAGTTGCTGAAGATTACTTAGTTGAAGACAACTTGACTAATGAAAATCATGTTCATGTAAATGGCCAAAATGAAGAGACTGAAGGTTCGGGAACCACATACCCAATGGTTAATGGCTGTCATGATTCTAATGATTAAAACAGTTTTAATACTTATATATAAGTAGGCCATAGGTTACTTGTTAAGTTCTGTAAAAAATGTTGGACAGTATTTAAGTATCTTTATTCTGCTTATTCCATAATTACAGTGGATAATATTATATTTTCTGGTGAGAATGTATGGATTTTATATGACATGCATTTAGTGACTTGCTTAATAAACTTAGCACCCTACTGTACAAATGCCCTCAAACATTCTTTCCTGTTAACACTGGGAATATAAATGTGAGATCTCATTTTAGATTAGTGAAAATATTCTGTGATATCCTTGTGGATATTTTATCAGTAGTGATTAATGTAATAAATTGTTTTTATTTTCAAATAGATCTCACTTTTATGTTTATACAGTGGGACATATTCATTATCTAGATATAAGGTAAAAATGTTGTAGCAAGTAATCATTTATTTTGTATAATTATATATTCTTATATTTTATGGTTGCTGTTGGACTTGTTATGAATGGGTGTTTTTTTCTGTGTTTTAAACCAAATTGAATGTGTCAAGTAATTTGTAGAGATAGTTTTATGTAATTTATAAAGCCTATACTTATATTTTAACAGGGATTGTAATAATTTTCTGCTGCACCATTAAAATACAGTAATATGTCAAAAGTTTGTGATGTTATTTAATTACACACATAATTACCAAAGCCGGTAAAAAAGTTGTCAGAAAAATAAATTGGTGTTGCGAGTAGCAAAAATTTTGAAATTACATAGGATACCATACATATGATAATTATACCATTGCCCCTCTAAAAAGCTTATTTTATCAAAATATATTTCACTTCGACCTCCATCTCGATGCTATACCGCCTTGCGAAAAAATACACGATACAAACTCCATGTGCAAAGAATACTCGACATACAAACTCCTTGTGCAAATGTAAACAAATGTCATTTTCGCTTAAATCTTTATTTTTCTCGTAGCCATGGTATGAAGTATATTATGCAACTCTTGAATAAAACGGATTTATATCGAGGACCATGAATCACTCGCGTCGCTCAGGATTCTAACGCTTGAATCACTCCCTTAAAAACCTTCACTTGATCGTGATTCATCTATGGCCCTCGCTTTAAATCCGTCCTTTATTCACTAATTGCATAATATACTATTATTAAAAAGATTCACTAAGTGAAAATCTTTTTAATCACAAAAATATAAAATACAGATTCATAATAGTATATTATGCAATTAGTGAATAAAGGACGGATTTAAAGCGAGGGCCATAGGTGAATCACGAGCAAGTGAAGGATTCTAACGAATAGGTGAATCACGAGCAAGTGAAGGATTCTAACGACTGAATCACGAACGTAGGGAGTGATTCATGATGATTGATGAGAGTGATTCAAGTGTTAGAAAATCCTGAACGACGCGAGTGATTCATGGCCCTCGACATAAATTCGTTTTATTCATGAGTTGCATACTATACTTTATACCATATCGCACCCTTAGTAATATAAAGGCTTAAAACAAAAAAGTAGTTTTTTGGGAATACGTGTTTAAAGATTCTGAATTATAACATTCCAGTTTATTTTTCAAATAAAATGCTTAATATTTTAGTTGTAAATGTGATTTTCTTCAGATTTATACTTCGATACCTAGACTATAAGTAGCCATCAATAAAAATAAATAATAATATGAAATTCGATAAATTATAAGTATTTGAAAAAACACTTTCAAGTTAGGCCCATATACTACAAAATCTTTCCCTTCAATATCTTTACATTTCGACAATATAGCGATCTATTATGAATTAAACCCAAAAATATTAGTATATTTTTATAATATAACGGCACAACTACAAATTGTTCAATATAATACAAAATGGTTAGAACAAAACTCATCTGTTTTATTGTCATAGAAGGGCACAAACACGAATTGCACAACGTTTGAACGGTCTGCCTTCGACAAGTATGGACACGTTACTGGTTGCGACCTTATAGCAGTAAGAACGGGAGACGAGCGGGGGGAGTGTGAGAGAGACACAGTTATAGTTACAGAGTCGTTAACGTTTTTTTTCTCTCTCTCTCAGCGGTAGCCGGTAGATAATTTCGTTTTGTGCCCTTAGCATTCAAAATCAAATTTTTCTAAAATTTTGACTTGAGCCCTTATATTATTAAGGGTGCGCTATGACTACGAGAAAAAGAACTTCGAGTATATTGTTAAGGCAATGTTATGCCTTGGTTTTATAGTACCTACACCGTAGCATAGAACATTATACTCTATAATGTCGACAACTCATGAAAATAAGTTAGGAAAACAGACTAAAAATGTGCCAGAAGCTTGATTTTCATTTTTCCATTTGCAAAACTCATCGTAGGCTTTGATGTAAACCAGCTGTGATTTGTTAGGTAGCAAGTTTTCTACTATATCGGCGGCCCTCTCTTTCATAAACTCAGGTGTTTAACATCTTCTTCATCACTTGAAAACATTTTCAATCGATTTATTATTAAGTAACCCTAAACTTTTTGTTCGTACAACTTACAATATTTAAAATAGCGCTAATTTGCTTTGATAGCAAAGAACACAAAACAGTTTTTAATATAATGCTACTAAACTCCTGTTCGAAAATCAAAACAAATCGGAGTTTGTATAGAATTGAGATGGAGTTCGAATATATTGGTGTTCTAAATTCAAAAACCAAAACAGTGTTTAAAAGTGCTTTTTATTCACTGTTTTCAGTGAATAAAATAAGCTTTTTAGAGGGGGAATGGTATAATAGTATATTATGCAATTAGTGAATAGCGCTAATTAAAACGGAAATTAGACGGATTTAAAGCGAGGGCCATAGATGGATCACGAGCAAGTGAAGGATTCTAACGACTGAATCACGACCGTAGGGAGTGATTCATGTTTTATTCAAGAGTTGCATACTATACTTTATACCATGACTACGAGAAAAAGAACTTCGAGTATGTTGTTATGTAAATGTTATGCCTTGGTTTTATAGTACCTACACCGTAGCATAGAATACATACTAAATAATGTCGACGACTTCTTTTTCTTCGACAACTCATTAAAATAAGTTAGGAAAACAGACTGAAAATGTGCCAGAAGCTTGATTTTCATTTTTCCATTTACAAAACTAATCGTAGGCTTTGATGTAAAGCAGCTGTAATTTGTTAGGTAGCAAGTTTTCTACTATATCGGCCGCACTCTCTTTCATAAACTCAGGTGTTAACACATCTTCATCACTTGAAAACATTTTCAATCGATTTATTATTAAGTAACCCTAAACTTTTTGTTCGTACAACTTACAATATTTAAAATAGCGCCCATTTACATAGTAATGACAGCAAAGAACACAAAACAGTTTTAATTCTAATGCTAAACTCCTGTTCGAAAATCAAATCAAATAGGAGTTTGTATATCATTGGGATGGAAATCGAACAAATTGGTGTTCTAAATTCAAACACCAAAACAGTGATTAAAAGTGCTTTTTATTCACTGTTTTCAGTGAATAAAATAAGCTTTTTAGAGGGGGCATGGTATAAAATAATTATTATCATGACAAAAAAAATATAGAAAACTCTACAAGTGTTTAAAAAATGTGGGTACTTTAACAAACATTATACTTTTTCTTTTTTTGTCTTTGATTCTGGTGCATTGGGATTGGCACCTTTATAAAATTGTTTGAGTAAAGCCATGGCCTCAGTTGCCATTAAATTTCCAATCAAATTATAATTACATTCATAAAAGTTACTTATATCTAACACAGTTTTGCCACCAAATCTGTCGTTGGTACAACCATAAACCACTTCTTTTATATTTAAGTTGCTGAGTGCTGCTGCACACATTATACAAGGCTCAACTGTTACATAAACTGTTATATTTATACAGTACAATCTGTAATCAATATGATTAGCTTTACAGTAATCTATGACTTGGTCTATACAATTAATTTCAGCATGTCTTGTTGGATTGTGTGTAGCATTAACACTATTCCTAGACTCAGCAATAATATCTGAGTTTATGACGAAAACACAGCCCACTGGGACTTCTTGAGCTGATAAAGCTTCTGATGCTAAATCAAGCGCTCTCTTCATGAACTCAACCATTTTTTTAATAAAACTATTAATATCTTGTATTTGAACTCAATAACACAATCTAGTTCTTCAAGTGGCATGTACAGCTTTGTTTATTTAGAGTCTTGTTGGTAGTATTGAAGCAAATTATAATTTTTAAGACAGTCAGTTGCTCTCTCTGGCCATTTGTTATTATTCACTGCTCTGGGGCTTGGATGTGGCAAGTACAGAATCTGAAATAGGAAAACACAATTAAATTGATGAATGAATTATCCATGAATACAAAACAGCATGAATTTGCATGATTAATGATTCATAAGTTTCACCTACACACCTGGATAGCTCTTGAGGAAGGGTATCTTTTTAATGTTTCTTTTGCTCGAGTTTCACAAAACTGTCCAATTGCAACTATCTTTTCAACTTCATATAGTTCTAGAATTTTGCTGAACACTGGATCACAGATGTTGTATAATTCTTGTACTTCACCTCTCTGAGAATTATTTGTAAACATAAATTAGCTTAGAATGATGGGGATGTATTACTTATTAAAACCTTATGCACAAGTAAAAATTACTGTACAAAGGCAGACTTAAATAACACGAAAATAACTACAAAATACAATAATAAATACTAATACATAGATACATACATATAAAGGAAATAAACTTTGTCTGGAGAAACAGTGATTGGTTGAGGAGAAAACGAATCAGCAAATCAGTGCTGGGATGTATCTAGCAACATCTTTGCATGTGTGCATGTGCCTTCACTTTCACTTAAAGGTATTATTGTATGGAACAATTTGAGGGTTGACTAAATCTTTCTTATGGGCAAGCTCTATGCATCTGGTCCTGCCATCTGGCACAGTTTGTCAGCAAATAAAGACCTCTTACTTTGAAATCACCTGGAGTGAGATTGCAACCTGAGGCTGTCATCCACTGCTGAGGCAAGTAGTTATACACAAAACTGGTTTTGAAGAATTTTTCTGGTGTTTCACATAAAGTTTGAAGCAGACCCCAAAATCTTTTGCCGCTGACCTGGAAAAGGAATGTAATACAAATAAGACAGATAGATAAAGCCAATATATTATCTTTATTTGGCAATGCTTGAGTTTATAATGGTTAAATGATAAAGTACACCTTATTTTTCTTTCATATATCTTTATATGTTACAACTATAAGTATATCTGTATAGCTGAGGCCATAATAAAAATATCTGCCAGTCAGCAAGGTACCTAGGGTAGTGATATTCACAATATGAGAAAAATACCAACTACTAACTTATACTAACTTCAGTTCTGCTACAATTGAAGCCCAACACAGGACGAGTTTTAATCTCAGTAGGTGGTTTCTGCACCGGCCCACTGATGCCCAACCAATCTCGAACTGAACTTATTTCACCAAACGGCACCTGTTGATTTCATCACATGTTTTTAATAAGTGAAGTTTTTCATTACTACACTGTTGATTGGCAACTAGTTTTACACTTGCTTAGCCTCAAAATTATATTTTATTTTAAATTAAAGGAAATCATAGTTCATATAATCATTTGTTTCTTGCTATGTAATCATGCATGATAAAGATCTTGTCTACATTTAAGAGTATATAAGGTAGTCCTTACTCCAGTCTGAGACATTCCCCAAGGTCCAGGATTCATGCCAAAATACATAATAGGTTTTGTAGTATTGCAATATTTTCGCACGTACATTTCAAATGTATGCCTTGCATAAATGGTTGGATTATAAACAGCTTCTACTTTTTTGGGCATTTGAAACTGTTCAAGAGAAATATTCAATTCGTCGATTAAATTCAGAAAATCTTCGCTTATATCCTGAGAACTAGAATCTCCTAAACTACTGGAAAAAAACGATGATACAACTTCTGGCTCCATTGTATTTTACGGGGAATAAATGATCACCTTTAAACACTATTATGCACATAGAACGTTCATCACTTACTATACGAATGTATCGATACAATCTTGATATCTGCTGATATGCATTATCCGGTAAAAAGGCATCGCAGAAAGGCAAAATCAAAACAAATACGGACACACACAAACAAAACAGGTACTTAGGACAGACAAGAAGATGACAATGACACTGACACTGACATGACAGCCAGTCAGTAATCGTAAGGAATTGAAATGTTTGACTATAGAAAAAACAGTTATACAAATATGAGGCATATCGACGCCAAAATCATAAAAATATTGCCATCTCTTTTTAACTTTCATAATTTTGCGTAAGTGAAAAAGGACAGTTACTTTATTGGCAACCCTACATTTCTAGAGTCATTGAATACCTATTTGCGGCCGAGTCGCCATTTTATCCTCTCCATATAGTAAAAGTACTCTGTGATCCTCTCGCTGTTTGGTACCAAACTTGAGTACGTCAACTGTCAAATGCTAATGCCCTTGAGCTGTGGTTATAATTGTAAATTTTGGAGTAATTTGCAGTGATAATGCGTTTAAACTCGGTCCTCTAGTAGAAATCGTCAATAGCAAGATGCCCAATTGCAATATAATCGGATGTGGCATCAAAAGAAGCGGAAATCTCCCGAACATAACTGCACCAGTACGTACATAATTTCAGCTGAAATATCTTAAGATTTATATGATAAACAAAAGATTCTGCAATGATATATAAAACTATATATAATAATACGTCATTGAGATTCTGCATTTGTTTAACAGTAAAGCATTCTTATTTTCCCTTTTGCCTTTATTTTTAATAGTTTTTCAACATGAAATGATTTTCTTGTTATTGAAGGGATAGAGTAGTGCATTTAGACATTTTTATATTTATCGATAATGCTATTTTATGATTCTTTATTGGTTTTATGTTTTATTTTCAAGGCTGCCTGATGAACGAAAAAGAAAATTTGGCTGGAAACATGTTGAAAATTTAAAGATGTCAACAAAAACAATTCACATATTTTGTTCTCTTCACTTTGAAGAATCATGTTTTGGACACTGAATAAAGTAACATTACGTGACGATGCTTTACTATCACGAACCATATTGGTAAGTAACATTGCATGTTATAAATTTTTCCAACATGATTGTGTAGTGGCTGATAAATGATGGTGATGTCCTCAATTGCAACAGTTGTCTAATGTACACAATGAGTGATGTAAAGAATGTGTTGGAAGAATTAATATTAATTAAAAATCCTATTAATAAAATCAAGAAACATCAAGAATACTCATAATTTTATTGCTTGTTTACAGCCTAAGATTCGAACAAATATGTCTGGCATTTTAATTGAGAATGATCAAAATCAGACAAACTCACAATCCATATCTGGATGTGGTGCTCCCAATACGGTAATTGATTTTTGTAATTATAAACAGTAGGATCATTACTGTTTTGAAAAGTCATAAAATTTTTAAGTATTTACTATTCAATTTATATTAACATTATGTTAATGATAAAGAGTGGTTTTCAGGTCCAAGCTGTTTGTGTGCCTACCACTCAAAATCAACCTGGAGAAATTTCAAAGAGGAGTGGCATAGATTTAGCCCCTAGCACATCCGCTACACTAGATTTAGTCTCCGTTGCGCTACATTTCGCTGCTAGCACCTACGTTGCGCCAGATTTAGCTGCTAGCACCTCCGCTACGCCAGATTTACCGGTATGACCAGTTCCGTTTTTTTTAATCTAATTGATAACATCTCATTGATTGAATTGAGACTGGCTGGGAGATATATCTCGCTTCTTGTCTTCAATATCTATGAAAGCTTAATTTTATTTGATTTCAGGTACACACATTTAAAATGATAAAGAAATTAAAGGACAAATGTCAAAAACAGTCCAAGAAGATAAAGAGACGGAGAAAGTTAGAAGACAGACGAAAGAAATTGCTCATTTTAGTAATATTATCAAAGATTTTAAAGGATTTTATAAGATTTTATAATAATATTTATTAATTAAAAGTGTAATAGAGGTATTTGAGATAATTACCCAAACTAAAAAAATATTATAGTAAATAAAAAATAAATATAATATAATAGTAAATAGTCATCATCTGCCTAGCCTTTTCCCAACTATGTTGGGGTCGGCTTCCAGTCTAACCGGATGCAGCTGAATACCAGTATTTTACATGGAGCGACTGCCTATCTGACCTCCACAACCCAGTAACTGGGTAATACGATACCCCTTGGTTAGACTGGTTGTCAGACTCGTGCTTCTGACGACTCGTAACGACTGAATATAATAGTAAATAGTATTGTTCAGAAATGAATAAAATTGATTTCTTTAATATAACTTTATTATAATTATTGTTGATTTTTAATTAAATAATTAACCCTCGATCATTGTCCTTTTAGAAACTTAGCATCAAAAATATGAATTATGGTGAATAAAACCATTAAAAAAAAGTTTTTCACTGGTTATCCGTGAAATTCAAATTTTCATACATTTTTTGCAAATTGCAGCTCTGTATTAGGTCGATTGTACTATTATAACGGATTTCACTCCATTGTATACACATATATAGAATACTACGTCGATATAAAGCAGCGTATATCTGTCCTCCAGTTCTACGGTTTAGCCTTGGAAGAAAGACGATCCAACAAACAACTTAACGGCGCGGTACTCTATCGGTTAAATGAAAGACTCATGCATGTTAGAGCGAGGCCCTATTAGTGCGTTGCGCTGCGTTGCGTCGTCGCTGCGTCGTTTTCCATACATTTTTTATGACATGCCCCATGTCCTAACCTCGCATTTAGTGATTAATATCACATTTTATAAGTTCCGGTCACTTTTTAACTTAAAACAAGCGCGCCGCAGACGCAGGTGTGGCATACAATGGGTTGATCCGTTGCGACGACGCAACGCAACGCACTAATGGGGCATCACCCTTAAAGAACTTGGGGTATTTTTACCCGTACATATCGTACCGTAACATTATGAAAACATTTCACAATCTTTTATCGATGTTATTTTAAAGAAGTATCGATAAGGGCTGCTCTAGTAACCGCCATTTTATCCTCTCAGTAGAGCGTAGGTATACACGTTTTTCTTGTAGGTATGCCAAGTCCATAGCATTTATTAGTCATTGGCAATTGGTCTGTGCTGTCTGCGCTTCGTAGACTGTGGTGTTCTGTGATGCCCATCTGCCCATGCTGCAGTAATGCTTGCTGCCCAATGACTAGTGATGCAGGATGGGTTAGTCCATTAATTTTTAGACCATCTCAAATGAAAATATTAAAAAAGCCGACAACCAGAGATCACACTCCAGTTTTTTTGTGGTTACCGCAAAACCGCGGTAAATGTGGTACACGCACAACTGTTCTGACTGTTCAAAAATCAGTTGCGGTAAAACCGCTTTCTTCTTCATGTCCCGGTATCTTGCAGGTAAAAACCAAAAACCATGCCCGATCAATCATGGGCGTTATACAAAAAAACAGTTTTTACAGTACCTACTTATCAAGTAACCATTTCCCTAAAAATATTCCTCGGTCGGCACCAATGGTGACCCCCCCCAAAATCTTTGGCTGCGACCACGCCTGGACAGACGGGCGAGTAAACTCCCCGAGCCATACGTACGCGTACTTGCTCGCACGGCTATCACCCCTTTTAGTTTGCTGTGGTCATTTTGATTGACTATTTCTGTCAATGTTCCATACAATTTTTGACAGGAACTAGAGATTTGTTTCAACATGTTTTGTCTTGAATGTTTCGTCAGTGCAAACGCACGGTAATGCCTTCCTTGATAGACTCGAACGTTTGATATTTCTCTTGTCTTGTCCTATAAAAAAATGTACTCTGTGGTCTTGTCTTTTGTCTAACTGTCAATCAGTGTTGCCAACTTAGTGGAATTTCCACTAGATCTGGTGGTTTAGACTTACCTTTTAGTGGACAAATTTTGGTTTTAGTGGCTAGTGGATTTTTCTAGTGGCTTTGGCTGCTTCAGTTAGTGGTAAGGTGAATAATTTTGATTATATTATACTTTATTTGTATGGTATCTGGGTCAAGTTTGATTTGAATCAAAAATGTTTGTTTTCTATGCATGCACAAAAATATAAATACGACGTACAGTACCTGCAGGGCTATTGCGTTCGCGTTGGATATTTTACTTGTTTTGGTTTATTTTGTAAAACGAATATGCCTAAACCACAGTACACCCAAAAGAAATCATAGAAGAAGCCGATTCTTCCGAAGATGATTGCCTTTAAGATTTTTTTTTTTGTACTTTTCAAAATTAAACTATAATTGTATAATAAAAAATGTTGTTTTGTTTTCGAATAATATTTAGGTATTATCTGTCTGGCATAATATGTTAGTGGATTTTTGGTGGTTTGAGGGATCGCCAAATTTAGTGATTTTCTGGTGGGTTACTATACCACAATTAGTGGTTTCGTTAAAATAAAGTTGGCAACACTGCTGTCAATGTCAAAATTTGTCAATTTATTTTATTTTAGTCAGCCGGTGTTTCTTCTCTCCGACCCCTGTTAATTTATTATTACATAAACTACATACACATAAACGTTTAAATGTCTGTACTGAGCGAAGATATCGTTCGCAATCTTATAGCGAATTCCAGTGTCCCCTTGGTCTTCCGGGGCTTTGTGGGAAACTGGTCAATAAGCCAGTGGAGTGTAGAAAAATGGTGTTCAGTTTTTGGAGAAAAAGAAATACCATTTAGATGTTTAAAAAAGGATTTTCTATCGGACGAACCTTGTTGGGAGAGAAGGTGCTCTGTAAAATCGATGACTTTTAAAAATTTTGTAGATACTTCGGCTTCAAGCGACGAGTGGATGTATTTCGACTATAAATATCTTTATCAGTGGTTCAACGGCGACGATGAATTGTATAAGGTAATTATTTACACGAGCTCTTACAGTTAAACATTGACAAAGTGCTTTTTATAATAATGAAGGCTAGTTGTTGTTTTTAGGGTGTTTCATGGGAACAGTTTGGATATTCTGAAAAGGGTGCCTCAGATGCGACGCTGTGGGTCGGCAGCAGTGGTGCGCACACGCCGGCACATAAAGACACGTATGGAGTTAACATTGTGACTCAATTACATGGAAAGTAAGTTATAAAACCCTTTTCTCCGGGCCTAACAAATTGCTGCTTATAATTTAAATCCTGTTAAGTAACATTATGTTGCTAATAAATGGAAATTGCTTTTTTTTTTTCAGAAAACGCTGGATATTTTTTCCTCCAGAAACTGGTGGATTGAAGCCCACCAGAGTGCCTTATGAAGAATCAAGTGTGTACAGTGAACTGAACTTCTATTGCCCCAACAATTTAGATCTCTTTAATGGTGATATATTCTTCCTTTTTATTACAAGTTTTCAATAAAATAGTAATAATATGTTTATAGTCATTAGTGATGCATAAAAATGTTTCATCTGGCAAACTAAACAAGTTTTAAATTGACTTTTAGTCAGCACGGTTGTTAAACCATAACATAAAATCATTGCTAATTGATTTACCACATAAAATATAATTCTGTTGTTTCAGGACTGACAGGTGGTCGCACGGTGGAACTGTCAGCTGGTGATGCCCTGCTGGTGCCACGGGGATGGTGGCATTATGTGCAGAATGTGGACCCATTGAATATTGCTCTCAACATGTGGCTACCCCATGTATGTTCAGGTCAATTAAATACAAGTTATAATGTCAATAAAAAGAGCAATGACAATGTAAAACAATTTTTTTTTTCTAGCTTTATTAAACTACTAGCTTCCGCCCGCGGCTTCGCCCGCGTGGTATGTCGATAAAAAGTAGCCTATGTCCTTTCTCAGGCTCTAGATTATCTGTGTACCAAATTTAATTTAAATCGGTTCAGTAGTTTTGGCATGAAAGCGCGACAGACAGAAAAGTTACTTTCGCATTTATAATATTAGTAAGGATCTCTTTCACTTCTTAACTTAAATTAAATTTTATCATTACATATTATAAAACAAATAAATAATAATTGACTTCTTTGACCCACTTTTTACTCATTTTAAAATGTTTAATAAACTTTTCTCAATGTTTATTTTTTGTTTACAGGAAAAGGATGGTTCAACCAGAGTGTCTGAGGCCCTTATTAAAATATTTGTAGCTCAAATATGTAAGGACCTGCCACATGAAACAGCTAAACTGATTGTCAATCCAAATGAAGTAAGTCATTTTACTATGCATGATTAGTATCTATTTGTTTCTATGGAAAAGGCTTGTGGCTAAGTAATAACAGCTGCAGGGCTTGATCGAAGGTTAAGCTACACTTGCTAAGGTCAATCCGTGGATGGGTCGTGGGTGACCATCCATAACATATCGAAACTCCTCTGTGCCTAGGAAAGCACGTAAGTTATTGGTCCCAGCTGTCATTCATAGATCTTTGACAGGTAGTCAGAAGCCTAAAAGTCTGACAACTTACCAGTCTTATCCAAGGGGTATTGTGTTACCCAGTAACTCGATTGTGGAGGTCAGACAGCCAGTTGCGTCATGTAAAATACTGGTAATACTGGTATTCAGCTGCATCTGGTCAGAATGGAAGCCAACGCTAACACAGTTGGGAAAACGCTAGGCATACGGATTTGTTTATTTTATCAGCAGTCTTTGTTGTGACTACTGAAAAATAGGTCAATGCCGCATCATATTCAATTATGCTATAAACTTCTGTTTACATTTATAAATCTTCATATAAGATATTTGGTTGCTCGCCAGACTAGTCACACAAAACACAGTAAACATATAATATTTGTGTTAAACCATGAGCTTTATCCAAACAAGCATGTATTAATAATATAATAATATCTAATATTAGCTGCGTGCTCATTTTGAGTGAGTCAGTAATGCACTGCAAAAATGATATCATTTATAGCTAAAAGGAATTTGTTTAATGGCTTCTTATTAATAATAGGAGGATATCGTAAGGCCATGACATTGACTGACTGAATTAGGCCGTGTCGTAACCGAAAGCGATGGTCGCGCGATTACGCGATCGCTACCCTCGTTTATATGAGACCAACTTCTGCCCGCGTTTTCGTCCACCAAAAAACACTAAAACAAAATACATAAAACTCGGCAATAGTCTAGCTTTCTTTCTATCAGTGTCAGAATTTTCGGAATCGGTTCAGTAGTTCCGATACACTTTCACAAATTTTACCTCTTTATATTATTAGTACTTACAGACGTACTCGCGCAATCAATCAAGTCGCGGCTTCACGTCATATTTCATGGAACGAACGCGTCGATGGCGTAATCGCGCGACCATCGCTTTCAGTTAGGCCGTGGACTTATGCTCTCCACACTTGTTGTCGCATATGGGATTAATAGATCATGCTGCAACATCATTGAGTCAAATGCATTTTTATATAAATTGTAAGTAAAGAGCATGTTTATTTGTTCTCGCGTCATACATGTATACGTGTCATCGTTTTTAGGCCAAGCTGTTAATTAGCTGTTCAGGGTTTGAATGCCATCTAAAGTTTCGGATAATTAGAAACTGCATGTCACATGGTAAATGATGATATAATTAGTATTCATTCTGATGTTGCATCCAATCAAAATAATTAACAACATCAATCGACATTGGATAGAAACTAGAGTGAAATCTTGTGCGTTCGTGCATTTAAGATTACAAGGCTGATCGCACATGACCAAATTATTTATCACATAATTATTACTCGTTTATTATATATTTTAAAGGCACGTAGAACCGTATAAGTTTATGATGATCTAATTGGGTACGAATGTGGCTCGTTTCGGTTGAATACCCTATCTATCTGCTTAGCTACGTACCTACATGTTACATTATGTTACGTGCGAAACTATGCGCGATATGTTATGTGCGAAGTGGAATTTGTCTGAGCAGTGCCAACTTTACATCCCCTGCGAACTTTTCCTATACATTTCAAGCAAGCAAAAAGTCATCTAAATAAATTGACTTTAAAATTATACCCGCATTTACTTTAATGAGATACTTTTATTTACAAAAATAATATATTTTCAGGACGATATATCAGATACGCCGTTGTCTGTGCTATTTTTACAACTAGACACAGTAGCAAAAGCTTATCTTGATAGCAGACGTAAGCTTCGTCGTGCCAAACGACAGCGAACGTGTGAGGACGAGCCGGCGAACACCGCCGTCGAAGACTACGACTTTCACGCTTTAATAGACAATAAAGCTAACAATTTGGAGATACCACCTAATATGAGTAGCGAGGAATTGACCAAGTTGATCAAACAGAATCTGATCGAGTACGCGAATAAAGACCGGCCCTTATGTGACGATGAGATAGACGGGTCCACAACAACATTGTGTCTTACTAAAGCGGTCATCGATTCGTACAGTGAAGCCAGTGTTATTGATCTAGTGAAGCAGAACTTATTTGCTCGTCTGAGCAACCAGGTTAAGTAAAAGTATTCAATACTGACTGACTTTGTATTAAAATAGGTTTGGTGACCCTAAAAATATCTCAAGCAATATTATTATATTTTACATTTTAGTTTAAAGAGAAGTATTGACTGTATTTATTGGAATAAGTAAGAATAATAAGTAGGTGATATTGTGAAAGTCCTACTTTCGTAGACTAAAATATGTAGGAGAGTCATGAACGGTAACAATGGAGATAATTTGTACAACACCTTTGTCTTTTGCCTACGCTAAGCGTAATGTTATGTTATGAAACAGAGTCTACATCGTAGAATATAGGCATAGGCACAGCAATATACGACTATCAATCAACGCTACGCTATTTTAGATAGGCCTGTACCTTATAAACGCGCAGGCGAACCGTAGCGACCGATAACCGCTAAGCTATCAGTGCATGCATGTATTTTTTTAATATTTTTATTCGATAATTTACATCGTCAAATAATAGTAAAAAAAAAATCGACGGCAAAAAAGCAATTTAAAGTACTTAAAAAAAAGTTTAAAAATATCCAACCGATCCGGGCTATTTAAACGCCCTCCATTTGGCGCGCTTGGTGTGGTGACGTCACAGACCGTGAAAACAAACAAGCAACTGTCAAGTCAACATCATACACTCCTTTTTGTATGAGCGTTTGACATTGACTTGACACTTGTTGATTGACTTGACATTGACATTTTGATTGTTATCCCGTATTGTTACGTCACATCCGCTCTTAGCTTTTCAAGTATTTGAATTACCCACGGTTTTTTGGGACTTTTTAAAAATTAATTTCTCGCTCAAAAAGAAATTTTATTCAAAAATATTGATGGAGGCATAATTCTGAAGTAATATAGTTTATAAAAAAAAATATTTGACACATATTTGAATCACATGCATATTCCCTATTAGCGTGTTAAGTGTGCTGAAACAACGGAAATATCAAGGTTTTTTAAAAGTTGTCCTTTTTAGGGTTCCGTAGCCAAATCGGATCCCTTATAACTGCTTCGTCGGTCTAGTGGTCGCAAGCGCTACTGCTGACCATGAGGTCCTGGGGTCCATGCCCGGGTCGGGCATTGTCATTGGGTTTTTCCATCTGGAATTTCTCAGTAGCAGCCCGGAATCTGGCGTAATGCCCGGTTGATGTAAGCAGTAAGCTCGCCCCCTATTACATGGAACTCAAAGATTACTGGCAAAATGTGGGTGTTACTATAGGCACCTACACCTCTGCACAACCTTTCGGAGAATACAGGCGTGATGTTATCTTATGTAACCCTTATATTGTTGTCTTGGCCGTCTGCCTTCTGTCCGAGTCAAAATGTTGTGAGAAAATTGTGTGTATACTGTGCATGCGTAAATATTCATCCCGACTACGGAATCCTTCACCGCGAGTGGTCCGACACGCACTTGGCCGGTTTTTAAAGATTTATAATGCGATGACTGACGTCTTAGATATACTTTAAGGAGTAGGTACCTATTATAATAATCGACTGACTGAATTGTATAATATTTCGTTAAACATCCTTCACCATCCATCACACAAGTTGCCACATACATGTTTTAGGTACCTACCTCCCGGCTTGTGCCGGGCACATGTTTCCGAAAGAATTTTACTGACATCTAAGTGCTAAAAAGTATTAGGAATGAACCAATTCTCAAAACATGTATCGCAACTTGTGTCGGTCGTCGCAGAAGAGGTAGGATGGCAACGTATACGGAACTATACATATAAATATAATAAATGTTCATTGTGATATTAGAAATGGAATTGCCGGATAAGATTGTAAGAGATGTTTCATGGAAATATAAATGTATATTTTAAATATTGTTTTTATATTAACTTTGAATCCCTCTTGTACGAAGTAATTAGCTAAGGTGTCATTTGTGTAGAATGTGAACGCCGCTGGCTGGTGCAATCACCCTTTCAATTATAGTTTTAAATGCGGGAAATGCATCCGTCAAAGGGGTGATTCTATGCGTTTAACTAAACAAATTCACAATTAAAATCATATCGTCACTGAGCGTGCAAGACCGCGGAAGAGCAGTTTGTAAATACCGCGTAACAGCAAAAGTCGCAAACTTGACATATCTTGCCAATCAGGGGCTTGACAAGTGACAATTGTCAATCAGGGGCTTGACAAGTGACAATTGTCAATCAGGGGCTTGACAAGTGACAATTGCTTCGAAAGCGTTTCGTATTTCTACAACGACTTTCAGCAGGATTGACATAAACTTTTCGATAGCTAATGTCAGTCCTATACATTTTTGCCTTTTCCATCATCGTTATCGCTGATAGAATGTCACTTTGTCTAGGGCCTCAGATCCTTTATCCTAATTCGCTTAGACTAGATGTAGACGCTGTTTTCGTATAAATAAGTCGTAAAAAAATAGTTAACAAGTTCAGTCAGAAAAATATATTTGAATGGCCAAAATATTTAATTTTTTCTTCTTCCTGTAAAATCGTGAAAACGCAGATACGCGCTATTTACAAACTGCTCTTACGCGGTCTAACACGCTCACCGACGATATCCGATTTGTGGAAAAAAAAAAACAAATTCCTATACTTACAACACAGACTAAGTAAGTACCTACCTATTTCGATGCATGTATGAAAAGTTTGTTTTTAACTTGGTACTGAATCACCCATCTTAAAGTAAATTGGTCATTCAAATGTTTTTGTCCCGTGCGAGTCGGTGCGAGGATCAAACCCGTTAGCGCACAGCAGCCAATCATTTAGCCACGGGCCACAGCATAAAATAAAACTTTTGACGACACGGTTGGCGCAGTGGCTGAGCGATGGAATGCTGCGCAACGTGTCGCGGGTTCGATCCCCGCACGGAACAAATATTTGTATGATCTGCAAGTAGTTGTTCCGGGTCTGGGTGTTAGTGTATGTGAGTTTCTATGTTTGTAAACGAACCCACGATACAGGAAGAAATTCTTAGTGTGGGGCAACGTTTTTTTTTTTAAAAAAAACTAGATCCATAACTTTTAAAATGTTTAATTAAATTATTAAACGTTACGATTTCTTGGTCTTGATATATGAGCGGTAGTAGAAATCTGAGAACAATATGACCATGAACAGGTTCTGCGGGATCAGCAGGTAGGCAGGCTCGCGCGGGAAGTTGCACTCGGACGATGTCGCCAGCGCTATGAAGTGCATCAGCAGAAGTGTGAACTGGAGCTGGAAAATTATTTTAAATTTTAATGAGAGGCTTGTGGCTAAGCAATAACAGCCGCACGCGCGGTTGGTCCGTGAATAGGTGACCATCTTTACATACCAAGACCCCTTCGTGCCTCGGAAAGCACGTTAAGCCGTTGGTCCCGGCTGTCATTTGTAGATCTTTGACTGTTACGGGTCGTCAGAAGCATGAAACTCTGACAACCAGTCTTACCACCTATCGTGTTACCCAGTAACTGGGTTGTGGAGGTCAGATAGGCACTCGCTTCATGTAAAATACTGGTATTCAGCTGCATCCGGTTAGACTGGAAGTCGACCCCAGCACAGTTAGGAAAAGGCTAGGCAGATGATGAATCAGGCCCACGATTTTTTATAGTAGGTATGTATCGAGCTGCGAAAGTCTGATCATAATCATGGCTGAAAACTTTATTAAAAAATCTGCAATGATTAGGTTAGTTCCTACTATTAAAATAACACATTGATACTGTACGCATCGTGGGGACATAGTACACTGGAAGGTGCTTATGACCTTTTAAATTTTATTTATTGCGTCAAAATACTCTGAAACGGGTGTTGTTTCCGAATCGTAATTCGTAATTAATGCAAATTCACAAGTACCTGTGTAAAATATTCACGAATAAGTTACGTGGACAATGGTGCCGATTCTCTTGTACACCGAACTAAATTAACTAAACTATCTCTAAAATTCCTTACTTTTTACTATGAGAATCTTAAAGCTATTCTGCCAAAAAACATCTCTAAATTTAAAAATTATTTTGACACAACTAAAATCGAATTTGACAATCGCGACTCCACTTGGTACCTATTTGTTTGCCTACCACGTGATTTTTTTGAGCCGGAGAGCCGCGCAATGTGGCCGTCTCGACGTATTTTTATATGGAATTTTTCACATTTTGGAAGAAAACAAAAAAAAAAATACCAACATGATGAGTATTACGGGTTTGCGGGTTTCAAAGGGGGTCAACATTTTTAATTTTTTTTGCGATAGGACACACCATTTTCGAGATATAAGCAAAAGAAAATAAAAAAAAAGATACAGTACCGTTTTGCAACTGAATTCGAGGTGTGTTGGTTTGAAATTTAGTTCATGACATCCAATTTTATTCCACACACATTTTTAATCATGATTAAAAATAGTCAGAGTTAGTTAGAGGATTATAGATAAAGAACAAAAATTTTGGTTAAAACGTCAAATTCAGAATAGCATTTTCACTAAATTAAAACTCAGTGCCATCTTAGTGCTGTCATAGTCTATTTTCAGAATGGGAAATCGTCGTTTGACAGGAATAAACTAAATTTTAATGATTTTTAGTTTAGTTTAGAGAATTTGTGACAAGAGAATCGGCACCAATAGGAGATTAGAGGAGGTCGTGCTTATTTTATTTCAGACCGGAGTCCATAGGGTTAGTAACAATTTTACTTAATTTCTAGTGTTAGTAGGTTACATACACAATCACAAATAAAAATATACAATTATAGCTCAGCGTGGAGCCGCATCCACCTCTGCAACATCCGGGAATCCCACCGATCTGCGCATATACTAAGAATACTGTTGGTGCTGCCGCGAACACGAGTCATCAAGGATGCACATCTGTTCCTAATAATGGCGGTAAAACCATCAATATTATTATCTGCAAACATCCCCGACGCACTACTACGCCACGGCAACAACGGCAATAACAACACTCATTGCTTAGGTAGGTAGTTAGGTACTATTGAAATAAAGTAGGTAATAAAATAGTAGCGCCTAGTAAAATTTTAATCAAGATTTTATTAAATCTCATAAACAAATAACGGGTGTAAACGTAGCTGAGATTCACTTGTTCTTCCCGTCATTGTCATGGTCGTGTCGTGAGTGAACATTTTTTTGCACTGGATTCTGGACCATACCAAGGTCACCTTCTGGTTACGGAGATATTGGTCAAAGTTCCTACTTTTTTTGACGTTTTTTTACGAAAACAAGTTCTAAATGCTATAACTTAACTTTAAGTAGGCTCCCACGATCTTTGTATAACGTTGCATGCACCTCAATGCCCTTGAGATGCATGTACCTCAAAACAGTGTCCATCGAATCAAAGTTGTTTTTCATGCGTTACATTGCGCATTACAATAAACAGCGAATTTTCACACCAAAAATAAAAGTTGTCTTGCACAAAGTTATTTAGCTCAATATACAGATTGTGTTGATGACGGCTTCGTGTTAGGTCTTTTTACACCCTGTAGGTACAGGTAGGTACCAGTCGGGGGTGCGGCGCATGTATAAGTATCTCCCGGGCCCCTGACTCATAGTAGAAGTAGGAACAAATAAACTACCTACCGACTAAAACCCCACGGTTTTAGTCGGTAGGAGTCCGACATAACATCCATGAGGATATCCAGAGGGAAAAAAAAAAAAAAAAAAGGTACAGGTAGGTACACTTACGATTTGCACTTGGGTGACATGTTTCTTCCACCAGATAGACTGTTTGTAGGAGTCATCCCACGTGGTCAGCAGGTAGTAGCCGTACATGATAATGTGGACGATCGAGTTCAAAGTTACCAGCATCGTCACATGGCCACCTGTGGTGAGAAAGTTCTTCCTTAAATTTTCAAAGTTTCCTGATCCTTAGGTCACATCTTTATTCTTGTTGGATTGGATCCCAAAACTTACTCTTTTTAGTTGTGGTAGGTACTCTCCCCAAACAAATTCGAATATAACTAGGTACCTGCTATGTAAATAACAGTGACAGGAAGTTATCACACATCTAATATGTGGGAAAGAAAGATACGTATTATTGAAAAACTACCCAAGCAAAGTTAATCAAATTTAAGTATATGGGACCACCGCGCAAGCTTTGTCTATCAATTGACGAAAATACCTATCGATGAACATATAAAAAAAAACATCTGGACGAACACAGAACCTCCTCCTGTTTTGAAGTCGGTTATACTTAATATAAAAGATTAAGTATGTTGTTTAGGTGACTTTGCTATTTATGTCAATAGTTTTTAGACCCATATCTCAAAAACAATTAACATAATTAAGTATTTTCGGTTACAACCGAAGTAATAACTTGTTTTTTCATAATTTCTTCTAGAAATACAAACTTATTTTTGCGGTCGATAAAATCAATAAGTACTATGCATGCCCTAATATTCATTCCGACTACGTGCACCCTTCACTGTACGTGATCCGACACGCACTTGTCCGGTTTTTTTTTAAGTTCAAGTCCTCCACCTCGCTAAGTTTAGGCTCCGTTTGATTGGAGCTCTTGTCTCGTAAATACATGAAATGACTATCCTGTTTCAGAAAGAAAGACTTCCCAAGTCCTAGGTGAAATAAAAAAAAACTCACCTGGTACCCATTTCACGATGCCCCAAGCAACGGCCACCATCCCAAAGTGATGGTACACATGCAGGAATGTCACTTGATTCTGCTTTTTTCTTAGAACGAAGAATATCTATAATATTACAATTCAAATTGAAGTAGATATTGGGTAGGTATTTAGGTAAAATATGTTATAGTTTCACCGAAACCGCTGTACCGCGCCTTAGGAATGCGCGGCGAGGCGGGGGGCGGGTCGCCATGAGCGTTGACGGCGTACTAACAGCTGACAAAGCGGAGCCACACCAACAGCCAGCACAGATGAATGCAGATTGGTTTATTCCGCATTTTAGGTAGGTATGAAGCTACAAGTAGGTACGCGATGGGCTCGACTTATCGAATTCAGTGGACGTAACGTAGCGTAGTCAGGAGTAGTCAGGAGATTTATAAGAGTTACGTGTTAGAAAGAGAGGCATCTTCTAGCTAGGTGAATATAAACGCGCTGTGTGACCTGAATATTATGTCGTAGCAAGAGTCGCTTTTTATTTAAATGATTTTCTGTGCTCCGTCTCGTCGCGCAGCGCACTTACCTAAGGCGCGGTACAGCGGTTCATTGCCAGCTTTTTTAATTAAGCCACAAAACACTATAAAGGGGAAGTAAATAATATTGCTGGTCCGTACGTACCGTATCCAGGAGATCAACGAGTTTCATGACAAAGTATGCGTAGCACACACTCCACGCATATTCTACGCTATGAGGTGCGTCATCTGTTCCTTGGCATACTAGCGTATAATGATTTAGCCATCCTAGGGTTAAACTCTGTAAAAAAGTATTTAAGTTTACTCGCTATGTAACTTGCCTATTTGATCTATTTGTAGTTTCCTTATAAATTTTTCTCTCTCTAATGAATCAATCAGTTCAGCCAATTGCAGTCCATTGCTAGACGTAGGCCTCTCCTGCGTTGCTCCACAACACCCGGTTCGTCGCCTTTTCCTCATGTCCCAGCTTTTTGAGGTATCGATCCATCTAGCAGGATTCGTCTGCTCCAACTTTTTTTTTTTTTAATATCCTAGCTTTATTCTGAGGTGCCTTTTTGGCCTCGCACAGGTCGGAAAATGTTTAATTTTTATTTATTTTAGTTTGGTTCATTGTTAATTTTGTAAGTTTTAAATACCCCTTTTTTAGGGTTCCGTACCCAAAGGGTAAAACGAGATCCTATTACTAAGACTCCGCTGTCCATCCGTCTGTCTGTCTGGTCCGTCTGGTGTCCGTCTTCGTACGCGAGTCCGACTCGCACTTGGCCGGTTTTTTACTGTTTGTATTTCATGTGCGTGTCCCAAATAAAATAATGTTTATTTCTTTCTTTCTCTGTCTTTAGCATTCGTGTCGTGTGCTTGTGCTAGAAGTGAGTCGTGGGTCTTGTACCTCATCAGCGGGTTTCCACCCTCGCACCTTTGGCTAGCTAGATCGCGTCTTAAAGTTTCGTGATTTTGTGGTAGATATAGACTCTACTGATCAGCAACCGTAACACACAGGGCTGTTATAGAATACAGGAATTTGTTAAAAACCAAATCCAGAGCTGGTGATCTAAGAAGGTCGTATGTTTTTGAGAAGTGTAGGGAATACTTACTTTGTAAGCGATATATGCGCAGCCCACTATTTGAATAGCATTATATGCTGCAATAGTTCTTCTAAGATCGTAAGCAGGTCTCGTGCTCATGAAGTCAGGCAGCCATTTGAACACAGTCGCTAAGTATAGTATCATGATGGCCAGTCCCGGCCATGGCGAGTTGATCAGGAACCATTCTTGCGTCCTGGGGTCTTGACGGAATAAAGAGCTATTACGAAACTGCCTTACTTAATTAAAACTGCATAAATTAATTAATTAAGTTTGTACCTGTAATATCTTCATTTAAATAATAATATAATTTCACTGCACCCCTTAAAATGACTGACATAGTTTCAAAGTTATTACGACACTAATTGAGAAGCCCGGTAGCACAGCCGTCCAGCTAACACCGACACATAGTACTACACCGTGACATGTAACTTTACAACGGACCGTGAATGCCTGCTTACAACAAGAATGCCAACATTAATTTCAATATCAATCACTTCCTTACATATTATAAAACAAAGTCCTACGCCGCGTCTATCGGTCTGTCTGTACGCGATGAAGTCAAAAACGACCGAACTTATTTTCTTACGGTTTTATCCAATGGACGAAGTGATTCATGAGGAAGGATAACTAAGAATTTGTGATATTGGCTGAAATATGATCATGATGGTTTACTACGACTGGGTGCTTCCGCGTGAGCCAAAGTCTCCAAAGTTTTATGAAAACAATGTATTACGGGATTACATAAACATAACATAATCAGCCTATAATGTTCCCACTGCTGGGACACAGGCCTCCTCTCTATGAGAGGGAGTGGGCCGTAATCCACCACGCGGGCCCAGTGCGGGTTGGTAGATATCACATGTCTTCGAATTTTTGGTTCTAAGACATGCCGGTTTCCTCACGATGTTTTCCTTCACCGTTTTGAGAGCAGTGGTAATGAAATTACTTACACAAAGTAAAACGGCTGTCGGGGTTCGAACCTACGACCTACAACTCGTAATTACGGGATTAATACATTGTTTACTTGGATGAACACTTTAATTTAATTCCGGTTTAAATATTCCACGGGAACGTTCCCGTGGATATTTTCCGACATCCACGCGGGCGAAGCCGCGGACGAAAGATAGTGTATTCTAAAACAGTAACTGTGTTTGCATTTTGATACTTCGTCGCCGATTTCGTAGACTGGCATGCACACCCGGCTGTGTTTGATTCTTTTTACGGACTGAAAAATCCGCATTTCGTACAGTTTATGATGGTCTTTATACAAGCTTAGTACCTACGCACAATGGGAGGTTTGGCTAGAATTTTAAAGAAATGACCAAGAATTTATCTAGGTACTCATTTAATTTTGGTGCAAAGTAAAGCTTATTAGGCCTTTAACAAGATATGGAGAAGTCAGAAAAACGTTAATTTCTAAGTAGTGTTAACGCGTGTTTAATATCAGTTTTTGGTCAAGCTCCATACAGAAATGTCATGTTTAAAGGGTGTTTAGGCTAAACAACTGATTAACACGGTTTTGTAGTAATAAGGTAAATGTTAATAAAGTCAAAAATACTCGTCGATGTAAGAGGCCTGGGGGCCTACCACCACCGCTTGCAGCAGTATTATTTTAATATTACTTCAATGTAGAAAAGAGATGAAGCTCTACAGGACATATAGTTCCATCTCTTTCCCCCACGAAGCGTAAGCGGTGGTGGTAGGCCCCCAGAAAGACCAGCTCGAACTAAACCGTTTTGTTTCCGTAAAATTATTAAAAATCGACACGCCACGAACATGGGTTAAGTCGCTGTACCTTCTACATGTAGAGCCCATGTAAATAAGAGAGCATAGGTCACGCACGGCGCTCTATGCTCTACGTCACAATTTAGCATACTTATTACGGAACGATCGTGTTTGTGACGAGGACGAGATAGTACGTATATGGCCAAAGCAAACTATATTCTACATACTATACTATATACCTATACCTATATATTATTATATGTATATATTAATACTACTTATAGGTACTCTTACTTCTCTTGTCTCTCGATATCGAGTTAGATTGGATTTGGGGGCATAGTTTCTCTGTTTACGACGTCTAAATGCAGAGAAAATTGTCACAGGGTTAGTTGCAGTTGCAGGAGTACAGGAGGAGTAGTGGTCTGGGTACAGGTTCAATCATAGGGTCCAACATTAGAAACGATAGTACCTATGAAAGTGAAGTGAATAAATGCGAAAGGGAGTTTGTTTGTTTGTTACACTTTCCCGCTAAAACGGGTGAACGGACTTAGATGAAATTTAGCGCATGGCGGGTAACTGGGGTGAGTGGCTAGAATTCCATATAACTGCTCATTCCAGTTCCAATTCCATTCATGAATGAGTAACTGCAGTCCTTCCACAGTTATACCGTTTGTCCACCGCACAGAGAACGGGACGTCAACGAGAAACGAGATTACGCGTCGTCATCTCCTTTTCCTTTTGTGCAGTGGACAAACTTACTTTACCTCTGATTTATCATTTCTGTCAAAATCGTAATAGTGATGTTGTTTATTCCCATGCTGTTGGATTGCTGTAAGGCACTATATCAGAGAAAGGACTAGCTACTAAACAGGGATTTCGAATCTCTGTTGCCTTAAGATCGAGCAAAAACAACGAAACAAACGTTTCTTGTATTGTACTTTGGAACTCTAAACCAGAATTTGATTGTTCTGTTCCTCACTATGCCAATGAACGACTGACTGCTGGAAACGAACTCCAGAGTACAGTAAATAAAACGTGTATTGTAACTAAATAAAGGTAAGAAAATGGTTGAAGGAACTGACGTCCTACCTTCAGTAAAAACATTAATAATTAACCCCCTTTGTAACTATTAATTAAATATTTTTTTTATTATTTGTTGTTATAGCCTCAATAGAAAGAAACACAATATGTGAACATTTTGTGTGCGTTACGATTGCTCCGCCAAGTTACCCAAACGTTACGTTCGCGCGGCCAACTTAAAACCCTTATAGCCTTCATTATTGATCGATGCTTATAACTTCTTTATGTCTACTTTGACAATTTTGGTTTTTTCCCTTCGATTTTGACAAATTTCGTCAATTTTTTGAGCGAAGTTTTTTTTTGTTTGGGTATCTTGGCGGAGCAATCGTAACGCACACAATACTTTAAGAGCCATAGTTCTCTCAGACACCTTCCGCATGTGGGCGGAGCTAAACTCCCTACTCCCCGAATACGTAAAACGCGCGCGGTGGCGCGCTGAACTAAAACGACGATCAAAGAAAATGCACGGGCGCAGACTTGCGCGAATAGGACGTCAATTTTGCCTACGACTCCAGAAAGGAATGGCGGAGATGCAAGACTGATATTTGTATAGATAGATACATAAGTTACGTATAGCTATTTTAAGTTTTTACTGGACATTATTTTTTTGCATGTGTTTGGAAGAAAATATAAGGTGTATCTTTTCATACACGAAATATTTTAAGGGGTCATTGTACTCATCATTATGAACAACTTTCACTATGGTACCAACCCTGAAATCACGAAAAAAAAATCAGCTATTCCCTAGGTACTTTATGTTCGCATAGCTCGTCAAAATGTAGGGAACAGCTGATTTTTCTTTCGCGATTTCAGGGTTGGTCCCTATATTATGGAGTGAGAGTTGTTCATAATGATGAATAAACACGACTACACATCAAGATCTCGCATTGTATAGAATTTCCGTACCTACAACGCGGGGTCAGCTTATACTGGAAATGTGTAGCTTGATGTGTAGCCGTATGTAGGTACAATGACCCCTTTTTAATATTTTCTACCGACATACCTAACTACATACCTACCTATATACCTACCTACACACCTAACTAAATACCTAACTACATACCTACCTACATACCTACCTATATACCTACCTACATACCTAGCTACATACTTACCTACCTACATGTTCTTAGAGTAAACGCTCAAAACTCCAGTACTTACCTACATATCATTTATTTCTGGTGCATTTAGAAATCGAGTTTGACCACCTGTTTTTTCCATTGCATTGCTAAAATTCGCGCATTTCTCACATGTACTAGTAGCTGTATGGGCTTAGTAATGGATTCACGATCATTGAGGTCTGAGTTCGAATCTTAGTCTTTTGTTGTATTTATGTTTATTTATAATCTATTCATTCTTATTATCTATTTTTTTATGAAGTTAAATATTAGTTATTGTATTATTATTTAACTATTTATAGGTATTGGTATTCAGCAGACTTTATTGTAACTAATAATATGATTATTTTAGACTTTATTGCATGTTTTTTTTTTTAATATAACGTAACGTATAAACTCGAGCACGATACAGCCAGTGCGTGTGCGTGTATGAATGATGTCTCAACATTCCACGGAGAACACACAAATATGAACTGTCTTTGTACCTACCTACTACCCAAAAAAATATAACATTGTTGCATTTAGAATACGCGTCATAGTGGCGAACTGTTCCTACCATTCCATTGCTAAAATTCGCGTATAACTAACATGTGCTCGTAGCTGTATGGACTAAGCAATGGATTCGTAATCTATGAGGTCTGGGTTCGAAACCTACATTACTACGCTGTTTTTGTTTCTTTGAAAGCAAACACTTGTTAATAAATAGGGTATTTATATTCAATTCATGCTTATTATTTATTTTTTTATGAAATTAATTGTATTCATTACTTCCAAACAAGTAAAAACTTACAAAAAGTTTTAGTACTGTGTGAGATTTGAAATTTTGAACTCACGGCTCACTGATACACGCACACAGTCATGTAGCTGCTCGCCAATCATCTTGACTTGACTCAGTCACAATATTACGTTGAAATTATGAACTAGAAGAACCACACAATGATGATTCAAGTGTCTCTTGAAAATAGAAGGTCATAAGCATAGAAATAATAGGGGCAGCTCAGACCGCGACGTGAAGCAACGCGCACTTTTGAACAATTATCGAACTTATTTTGTTCACCAAAAGGTATAATTTCAGTGCGAGGGTTGAGTGGGTTGGTTTTAGGGTCAATGCCCCACTTCTTCCGTGTCTGTGTCCGCGCGCCATGATCAAGATGCTAATGTCGTAGGCAAATGGCCGTCTCCGCGAACTTACGCTTTCGTCCGCATCATTCATGACATGACAACCTAAGATGCAGTTCAGTGGTTTCTTCTAGAAATTTAAGCCAAACTAAAAAGTTTATAAATTATGAAACCACTTACTACATAATTATCAGCACACGTAGGTATTTTATTACCTATATTTGTCTGGAATATCATTATTCATGATAAACAACAAATCGGAAAATATTTCTTGCCTTTACTACGTTATTTTTGCTTTCATATTATCACAGCGACTGTATTATGTTTGCAGGAAATACATTGCTTCTTCACCACTACCTAAGTGTGTCGCTAAGTGACTGGACAAGCAATGTAAAAATCACAAAACGATACTTTATAGCGGTTGCATCGCGCGCGTAATACAGAGCTTGCGACAAGCCAGTGATTTCGTGTGAGTACCTGATGAGATAAGGTTTATAATTGATTGTACAGTACGTTCTGATTTATGAATGTGTGTTCGCGACTTCGTATCTATTGGTTTTACTTTTACTGAATTGCATGTGTATGTAGTGACGTGGATGGTTGTACATAATTATTATAGATTTAGACAATATTTTATGTCACGACTGCCCCGTTGGTCTAGCGGTCGCAAGCGCTACTGCTGAGCATGAGGTCCCGGGTTCGATTCCTGGGTCGGGCAAAGTGTTATTGCGTTTTTAGGGTTCCGTGTGTCGTTGGAAAGGTCGTTCAAAAATATTGCGAGTGTATGAACACTATTTTTGGATTCATGGATCTGTTTGCGAAATATTAAACTTTGAAGTGCTAATTTTTATTAGAGTCAAATGTTGAGGCCCCCCTGCCAGGTAAATGGTTGGTTTTGGATATGTGAAAAAATTCACGGCAGTAGTAGGTATATATTATAACGAAATTAAAAGGAAAACTATCACAGCTAAATAGGCTCTACAAGTTAACGAGTAATAATCTACCAACTTAAATTTGCAGTTGCAAAAACAATGTTGTTCATCTACAATGTTGAGTTTGTTCTTGCAATAAATTCATCTCAACTACGGAACCCTTCATTTTGTGTGGTCCGACACGCACTTGGCCGGTTTTTACATCTGGAATTGCTCAGTAGCAGCCCGGAGTCTGGATTTGTGCCTGGTTGATAGCAATAGGCTCGCCCCTATTACATGGGACTTATCTGGCGAAATGTGAGTGTACTAACTAAAGATACATCTCTGCTTAACCCTTCGGGGAATACAGGCGTGACGTTATGTTAGATTTTATATTTACATTTTTTTTGGTTTACTTACATTGTAAATTGTTAATTTGTATGTAAATTTTGTCAATGTAAATAAAAAAACTATTTTATAAGTAATTCCACATTTTAAAAAAAATTCAACGATATAGCGCCTACGCGCACAATTGAATTGGGCTCTCTGCAGCGAGCTATTCTATAAACGCACATTGATACAATTCGTACGTAAATATTTGCACTAATACACGCAAACGCGCGTAGTCGGTCCATAGCCGGGGCGGAGCAGCGAGCGACACAGCCGTCCCGTCTCAATGCTCACGCGCGACTGCCGCCCGCGCCCGCGCAGAGCACCTCTCAACCTCTATCTCTAAGTGGGGTCATTATCTTTGCAAATATTGATTGATTTAAAAACGCTCTTTCAATTTTGTAGTCCTTCAAACCATCAATTTTTCAGTGTAAAAATATTTCCAAACATCAAAGCCGTTTAGAAGTAGTAGGGAATATTAGCCAAAAATAGCGTTTTGGTAAATATTTTTTTAAGGCAAAAGTATTAGTCATACGCAAAAACCCCTTTTCAAAAATGTTGTACGTGAATCTATGACAAACATATATTTTTTTCAGATCTTTTAACCCAGCCGTTAATGAGGAGTAGGCTTTTTAATGTGACCGTTTTACGGTACTAAACCGGACTTAGCGCCTTAACGGCCTATCTATCATGAGATACAGCCCGCTGACAGACAAACGGACGGACAGCGGAGACTTAATAGGGTTCTGTTTGCCACCCTTCAGGTACGGAAATCTAAAAAGCAATGAAAGTCTTGTGTGGTTTGTTATTAATTTTTTATTACATATTTGATTATTCTATATTTTTAATTGATTATAATATTTTAAAAATAAAGGTCTACTTCTTGAAAGGAAACTCGGGATGCTTGTCGATTCCGGGGAAGAATGCGAAGTCGCAGATACGTCCATCCTCTCCCCGGTCCAGTGAGGCAAGCTCGCTCATCTCTGTTTCATTCAACTCAAAGTCCCACAGCGAGATGTTCTGACGAACAAATAATAATAAATTAATTTTCGAATGTCGTGCTGGCCCAGTGGTTAAGGCCTCGCCTCTGTGTTGTGTTGTGGGTTCAAATCCGGGCACGTACCAAAGTGATATTTTCAATTCATATGTTTCTGAGTTATCTTGGACATTACTGACTAGGTTTCCTCACGAAACCTGGACATACTCTATACTCATATTACACAGAGGCAAAAGTGAGTGTGTATTTGTATGTAGGGGGTCATCTTCGGAGTATCTGATCCGATTTCAGAAATTCTTTCATTCAGTCAGGATATATTTTATGATAAAACAAGAAATTCATTCGGTTGATATCGCGGGCAGAAGTTAGTGAGTAGTTAAAATAAGTCTGAAATAGCCAACCCGTCTTTGAGCAAGCGTGGTAATCAAAGCTCGTGCCTTCACTGCATGCTCGTATAAAACAAATGGATTTCCATCTATTTTCATACATAATGCTAGCTTGGGGTAGGTACTTACACAAATGTTAGTTTTTTTTTTATAATCCTTTTTTATGATCCAATACAATATCGAATTTATTTACTACACAACAAGGTTCACGCGGCACCGCGCATGTCAGCGTTCTTTGACAAGTGTCAACCCTCGCACTGAAATTATACCTTTTCGTGAAGAAAATAAGTTTGATAATTGTTAAAAAGTGTGCGCAGCGTAGCGTCCACGGGTAGCGGTCTGAACTGACCCTCAGACTTACTTTAGGGGCCTACACACCAAATTTTTGTGGGTGTCACAGATTTTTGTGTGTCATCTCATTATGTTCGATAGTGGAAATCTGTTGGCAATGATTGTGTAAACGTGTTGGTACTACATTTAAATACGTTGCTGACGGAAAAAAATAAGTGTCAGTCACAGAGTACTTTTACTATATGGGCAGTCGCCTGCGTAAGGCAAGGGGTTACCACCACCTGTTATGACGAAAAGAGATAGGAAGACGCGATGGAGCCATACGAGCGAGACGTATAGCTCCATCTCTTTCCACTGATTTCTGAGTTGCCATTGAGTTCGAGGTAGGCCACGAGGTCATGTCAAGCTATAGTTTGACCGAAACCGCTGTACCGCGCCTTAAGTACGTGCGCAGCGAGACGGGGGGTAGTGCAGGCTGCTCATTCGTCAAAGCCCCCCGCTTCGCCGCGCTTTAGGAATCCTAAGGCGCCGAATGTTGCATGAATAAATAGGTGGGCATCGATGTCTCCAATCTCTATACGCAAGCGAACCATAGGAAAATTGCATTGCCAGATGGATATAGGCGTGGCTAATGTTTTTGAGTTTATTTCTTTCCTTTAAGACACATATACAAGTAAATTTTTTGTTCGTTTTCCGAATAAAATAAGTATTGACCTGTTTGATCCTGGCAGGGTTAGTGCTTTTAGGGATGGCGGCCAGGCCTCGCTGCAGCGTGTGTCGCAGTAACACCTGCGCCGGAGTTCGGACGTGCGCCTGCGCAATGCGCGTCACCACTGGCAGCTGCAGAAGGTCCGGGTACTCGCGTCTGTGTACAGAAAGATACATCGTTTATCAAAAAACGACTAGCAGTTTAGGAGTTACGAGGGAACAGATGAACATACATAACCTGTTAAAATCATAACCCTCCTTTGGCTTTGCCGTAGTCAGGTAAAAAACCGGACAAGTGTGTGTCGGACCACGCACAGTGGAGGGCTCCGTAGTCGGGATGAATATTTAATTATTAACGCATGCATAGTATTTATTTTATTGGCTGCAAAAATAGGTTTGTATTTCATAGTATGAAAAACAAAGTTGTTTCTGCGGTTGTAACAAAATATTGTTATTTTTTATTGGTACTTATTTAGGGGTATGATGAACAGGGTGTAAAGTTCACTCATCCTCTATAGAAAAGGGAGGTCCTCCGGCCAGACGGGTGTTGTTACTGGCAGGCAACTGTCCAACGATTGATGTCGGAAACTTGTTTACAGGGTGTCTCAAACGTAGTGGTCCAAAGGCAAATGTGGTAAAGTGGAGGTGTATTTATACTGCTACACAGGCGTTCATTACCTAATTCACAAAAAAAAAACACTGCGCAAGCAATGTGAAATTAAATTGCTACTGAAAGCTGCGGTTGTCGTCCTCAGGACGAGCAGCGGGCCGCGGGCAGAAGCTACTTCTTCCATATTTTCGACTTGCAGTGTTGCATCTCAAAAGTTATATTAAAGAAGTACAAAAAACAAAGAGAGTTGACAAAAAAGGTTTTTTACCCAGTTTTAGCTGCTAAAGCGTCAGCAAGTGCTTTGGATCCCAGTGGCGAGTACGCTACGATGGGAACACCGAGCTTGCTGGCGGCGGCGGCGAGCCCGGGCTGCTGGCACAGCGCGTGCACCTCCACCTGCAGACAGGCCGGCCGCGCCGCGCCGCATACGCGTGTCAGCTGAGCCGCGTTCAGGTTCGACACCCCCACGTGTCGCACACGACCAGACTCCTTTAATTTCAGCAATGTCTGGAAACAATTGGTCAATGATACACAAGTTATTGCGGAGGCTAAATCCAAGCGCTAAATTATCATCTTACCGCTTTAGAATTGCACGTTGGCTAAGATTTTTTCAGAAGAACTTCACCTGGCCCCCATATTTTAGTTTTTGAATTGACGGCATGATTTACGACCAAATCATGTAGTGATGGTTCGTCCCTTATTACTACAGGTTTTTCAAATTTGGTGCTATTGCGTCTGTCGGAAGCTGTGTGGATCATGGGTGAAGTATTGCTGAATTTTTTGGGTACTCGGAGTACTACTACGTTGTTCTTTTTGTTTCTTATTGGAGTTTTTGAATGCTTATCTTTTATTTTTCTAGCGTAAGTGTACATCATAACTAAAATACTTGACCGTTTTTCGTCTTTAAGAAAGCGATCGCGCCATTTAGCACTAAAATCACTGCCAGTCGGGGAAACGTTAGAGTCAGATTTGTTCAGGATAAGAGAGATAATTTCGAGGCTATGATAAGATTTTATGCTGTTCTGGCAGCCGAAGTCAAACGCATCTCTATTGAAAGCGCTCATAACGTGCACGTCTGCATGCGCCACAGTCGTCCAGGGTTTGCTGAATACTGTTTGGTTTGCTCCTGTTCGTTTCAAATTTTGAGCTCCTATTATTTTTTTCCCTCCGAAACAACAGAAGAATAATGAAATGAATTTACTTTTTGAATTTTCTGTCGTCCCTTTAGGAGTTTCTTTCAAAGGAGTAACATAGCACTGACCAAATGTACGTCTATTATAACTACTAGCCACGAACAGTTTGTTTTTGTCAACAGGCTTGTTCAGTGAATGGTCTTCGCGTAAGTAAATACATTGCAAAGATGGCTTGCATTTTCCTTGATTTTTTATGAAGGCTTCAGTTCTAATGACGTCACTAGAATTCATCGCATTATATTTTAGTCTGCCTAGGTATATTGAAATTGTTCTCAGTGAAGTACTAGGTATAATTGAGTTGCAGTTCCTTCCAGTCTATTTTCTGATTCATTTCTATGTACTCTACGTTTTATGTTTTTATTAGGCGCATTCGGCCGCCGCGGCACACTCTGCGCACTCGGTAACCGCGGCGCGCTCGGTACCCGGGGCGCATTTGGTTTCCGCTGTCCAATTACCTCACGCTGCACATTTTTCTTACGCTCCGCAATTTTTGGTACCGCTGTTACAGCAATACGTTTCCCCTTCTTACTTCTTCGATTTTTTATTTTTTCTATACACCATCCGCATAAACAAATGGATTTAAAACCATTTATAAGTTTTGTCTTTATTCCGTTTAGTTTACCGCCCTTATTTTTGGCCCTATTAGTGACAGGGACTCGATTCTTATTCATAATAGTAAAGATTTCTTAGGTACATCATGTGTTTTGCCTGTTGCAAGAAGGCATAGTAATTAAAACTATTTTAAATGTTTGTGCCAATAAATCATAGCTGCCTGTGGATTAACAAAATAATTCAGCAATACGTGAGGATTCCAAAAAATTAGCACATTATTTCGTGCATTCAGAACGTTATTTTTGACTAGTTTTTGACGGTTTTTGTCACATTAACATCTCTGCTTGTCACCTTGCTTTTTTTACTTCTACGTTCTGCAAGTGAAACCTTTTTTCTGTCAACATTTATTCTAAGTCTCCATTTGATTATTTTATGGAACTTATTATATCAATTGCGTTGTTATAAGTATTGCGAAGAACACTACCTAGTATTGTTGCATAAACTTTCGGTGTTCTTTTCGGTTTTAAGCTTCTGTGCAAATGAATAATGCTCATGAGAGAAGCGTCCAAGTCTAAGGAGTGAAGAGCATTGTTAGAGCAGACCTTCAAGTCAATGCTTTCATAAGATCCTGCGGCACTTTGACAGTGGTACGGCGCTCCGCCGCCGTCGCTTCCGCCTGTACAACACGGACATACCAATTTAGGAAAAGTGCTTTTGTACCATGCGTTAAATTTAGTTTTCAGCGATTGCCTATATTTTGGAAACGAAGCCACCGAAGTGCCTACGTTGTCTTTAGGCATTTTAGGAGATGCTTCGACATTGGTATCAATTTGACGACTTTCGAATTGATCAGTATCAAAGTTATAGTCAGGTGACTCTTGACATGTTTCTTGTATATCTTTTTTGACCTTGCATTGTCTTTCTAGGACGGGCAAGTGGCTCACTTGTGACCAGTAAGACTGAGCATCTAGATTAACATTATATTTTGGAATCTCTTTGTTTATTTCCTGTGACTCGAATGTGGAGCTTGATTTTCTTTCAGTCCTGAATAAATGAAGAGCTGGCAGTTGATAGCTGCACTCTTTGTATACTTCATCACTGCGATATATTGAACTTATGTTACGTTCGCATAAATTTTCATTTTTCCCTTTTTTGATGGGGCCTGTGATACAATCGTCTGTATATGAAACACCCATGTTTAAGTTTGCTTGATATATTCACAAGAAATAAAGTCTATTAGAAATATATAATTAATTTAGACTTTAGTATACGCATGAAATTTCTATTGAGTGTGAGACTATTTCTTTATGTAAAGGCCATGATGGGTGTTGACATATTGTGTACATAGTGCTGTCAATTCGTAATGGCAGTTCAGTTATTTCTATTTACCTTCCATAGTTCAAGTAGGTTAGTTGAGTGGTCAACCTTCATGCTGCCGTCTGGGTTCTTCGGATGCAGGTCGCCAGGAACGTGCTCGAACGCGAAGGGAGTGTGTATGAGATAAAGGTCCACGTAGTCAAGTTTGAGGTCACGAAGAGACGCGTCAAAGTACTCCTGAACCAATTCTGGCCGGTTTCCTGGGTGATTGAAAATGAGTATTATTTTTTGATTATTCACTTTCTCCTTACCAAGAGAGAAACCGAGAAAATAGAATAGTAGGTGTCTAGGTATATATGCGTAATTAAAAAGAAGAAACATTAACAAATGATGTGTTTTTCTTTCTTAATTTTTCTTATGGAACGCGCGGGAGGCCAAGTCGAAGATGGGACGAACTAGGGTTAAAGTTTAGAAACGTGCCGCCTCGATAGGTAGAGGTAGGGGAAGGTTAAGTAAATAAACCCCCCTTCCGGAAACCCATAGTTATACCCATATACGATTTTTTTACATGACATAAATCTCATAGAAAATGTTGCTATATGTTTAGAGGGAGCTGGAAGGGAGAGAGGAAGACGGCAAGTCATCGCCGCACCCACAAGTTCACAGGAGACACATTTTCAAGCTCAATGTCAAACATCTCGAAGGTCAAGGTAAAAAAAAAAGTTAGGTAAATATCTAAATGAAGTACGGCGTTGTCGACGGAACCCCGTGCTCCTATTTCTGAATAGTTAAGAAAAAAATAACCACGAAGCTTCGAACCTAACCTGTCCGAGGCGGGGTACCTTAAGTCCCGAGCCGAAGATCTTTGTTCGCTCGCAAGCTCGTAGACTCGCTCCGTAAAAAGTTTTTTTTTTTAAACTTTCATTTTTTTTAATGGGTCTCCGACAAAATAAAATGTTGAGGAGGGTTCAGGAGACCCTCTAGAACCCCCAAATAAGCTCACATTCTTCCTCGAGTTTCTAGCGAGGCGGCACGTTTCTATACCCAACCATATTTATGTAATAAGGTGTCCTACTGACCTCCGGGAGGGAGTTTGGTGACGACGAACAACTGCTTTCTCCGGGCGGCGTCGCCTGCGATCCAGCGGTTGAGGGCGCGGCCTAGTGCAGGCTCGTTCTCGTAGGCCCGCGCCGTGTCGAAGTGCCGGTAGCCCGCCTCCAGGGCTGCTTCCACTGACTTCTCCAAAACATCATCTGCAGCCTACAAAATGAATTTAAATGTTTATTTTTAATCCTAAGTTATTGTTATACTTAACTTCTTAAAAAGTACAGATATTTCAATCTTGGGTAAGTAAAGTTTAAGATAAACCTTTAATTTTACACCTTCTGGGTCAGTCAGGGTCTTCCGGATTCCGAGTCTGGCTGGCAGCTAGCTGGCTGGATACCTACACTACCTACACGGGCACTGAACCCGAACGGCCTGAATACTTACCTGAAAAGCGGTGGTTGTGCTTGTGTACAACGCTATAAGGTTCTTTTGGCATGTGGCCAAAATCAGAACTAATGCGACCATCTTGTTTGGTCAATACAATTTCTGTGACACTTCCGCGAATGTTTACCAACAACGCCCCTCTGTCAATGTCTCTCAGGCGCCAAAAGATCCGAGAGTTATCGATCTCTTTGTATGTTTGATCCGCAGACGTTCGTCCAACCACAGAATAAAACAAACAGACAAGTTGAGTACCTTTATGTTCCTTGGTAATGACCAAGGAACATACAGGTACTCACCTACGGCGGTCTATATAAAAATGTACTCTGTGATTACAACTTCAATCACAGATTAGAAGACTAATTAGTCTGTGGACTAGTCTTTCAAGGCAAGGTTACAATGTGACGTTTTATGTTTGTCAAAATTCACTTTCAAATACTTTTAATCCGTTTCTCATCTTAAACTGGTTATTGGTTGGAGGTACTTTTGGACAAATTTGATCGTTCTAATTTAATAATGTATAAATTAACTGTACGACCAAATGGTTAATCAACATTTTCGAGATAATGAAAACAGTGGGTCGCGATCAATCGCTGATGAGATGAGAGATTGAGTAATGACTTCGCAGCCGTCGGAACTATGTCAGAACAGTGAACACGGTGTTCAAGAAAAGTGGTCCCTGGACAACAACTCTTGTCGCGCCTCCACGTCCAGAGGACTGTCGCACTCGAGTGGAGACTTCGATGGCAGCAAGTCGATTTCATTCTGTAGCAAGAAGTGCTCTTGCGAATCACGTAACATGTATTTTCAGGAGTGCTCCGAAGTACCTTGCATGATTCGCTCGACCTCACAAATACATCGGAAAAAGTGGAATATTTTCAAAAAAACCTATAACTTTTTTTTAAAAAAACGAAATAACAAAAAAGGAGGTAAAAGTGAGGATAGAAGTAAGATAGATCAAAATGAACAACAAATTGTGGAACCGGAAAAAGCGACATAGGTACACACGGCTACACATCAAACTATACATTTCCAGTATAAGCGTGATCAGCATAAAGTGGAAATGTATAGCTTGATGTGTAGCCGTGTGTACAAATGAAACAGATCAATTAGTCCTTCACATGCACCTTTAGAACAAAGAGTTGGGTGTTTGTATGTTTTTTTTTGTTAAAGATAACCAGAATATTGAGCGGTGTTGAGAAAACCTTACATACAAGTTACCTTTTTTTAAACATAGGCCTTTCTAAACTCTTACGTGGTGTGTGTATCTCGGACAGAAGTTACCAACAGTGTCGTACCTATCGTTGTCTAAATATAACGAGCTATGCAATATTAATAAATAAAAATATTTTAAAAACTATATTTCCTACACTTACTTGCCAAGTTCCGAATCCAATTCGCGGCATGCGGTCGCCACCTTCCAGTTCAAAGTACTCCTGAATCGACATATTTGCAACTGTACTTTAACACAAATCTATTTGTTTTAAATTATGTTAATACTTGTTTGTTGATATCTGTGTTTAAACCGCAGAGAATCAAAACACAATGCGAGTGAGCGGCGCGGACGCAGCAGTCTGGCTCGCAAGCAGCCTTGATTGTCTCACTGCAATTGAGCACCGGTACCGGTTTGCCATAGAGTTAGGCATTCGTCCGATGAACGGTTAAATCTGTTTTACTTACAATAACATTTTGAATGTATGCGAGACTCTTCGTGAAGCCGACCATTTAATGTTACATTGTTTTATTTTTAGGCACCTACCTAGGTACCTAAGTTTTACTAGTATTAGAATATTCAAATAAATTATAACTGAACAATTTGGATGACTGTACTTATACAATTTTAATTCGTTATGCACAGTTTATACGACCATGACCACCGCATGCTTTCAGTAATTTTATCCTGGTGTTCCCAAAGGCGAGACACGTCCCGACTTTTTTTCCGTGGCGTTATGTATATAGAACGTGTCGTGCGTGGTCAAGCTTGAATACGAAAAGCAGAATATTTGTAACTTTGATAGTGGGATACTTACCTTATAAGTAATGTATGCGTTTAATGCAATATAATAATAATCTTCCTTTTTATTAAAAATAATCTTAATTTAAAGTTGTATACTTCATAATTGGGCCACCCTTTATAGGTATAACGGAATCAAAGTAGGCCTCATTCTGGCAATTAGCATGATTTAGTTAATTAAACAAGTTTTAGTTGGATGCCGTTATGCCACCAATTATTATTTCCTATCCTACAAAAAGCTCCCAGCAGGCCACCAACTGCCATAGCCGACCTAGAAATCTCTACGAACCGACTACGAAGCTAGATGTGGCGACTACGGTGCAGGTAGGTACAACTAGACAGTTGGAGTTTGAGGAGCAGTTGGAGGAGCTCATGCGAGATGAGCTACAGTGCGACTGTGGAGCCACATCACAATTAACGATGCCTTACCTTTTGTCGTGCTATCTGTGCAATACACCTGCATAGGCGCAGTCGCTGCCCAAGATTTTGGGGGAGGTCACCATTGGTGCCGAGGAATATTTTTAGGGAAATGGTTACGTAATTGATAAGTATCTATTCTAAAAACTTTTTTTTGTATAATATATGCCCATCGGGGTCACTGGCTAAACTGGCTCAAGTACCTACAGATTTTAGTTAAAGCACGTAAATCATTCAGTCTCTCGACAACTTTACTGATTTTAGGGGGTTATGACCACCAGGACCCCCCCCCCCCCCCCCCTCGGACCGCGCCTGCACCTGCACTGTGAAAGACCTTTGCGAGGCCAATGCCAATGCTCTCGACGTGGCCGAAAATATGGAAATGGAATCATCGATTCGACAAATAAGAAGAGATTACTTATCTGGGCACGGGAGTGCCCCGCCAAGTCAAACAAAATGTCCTTTTTAGGGTTCCGTACCCAAAGGGTAAAACGGAACCCTATTACTAAGACTCCGCTGTCCGTCCTTCTGTCTGTCGGTCCCACTCAACTCAATCAATTACCTACTATTTAATGTTTCAGTAAAACAGGAACAACACTGCTGTTTTTGTCCCTAAACCAATTTCAATACACAACAGGGTGTACGCAACATCTGCGTGCAATAACAAACATGCTTTATCACCGCGGCAGATCATTTACAAACCTATTGTAATGTTTACAAGTGGTTAGGTAATTGTAGGATTATACAATTATGTTTCTGTAACAATTATTCAATGTTTGACAATAATATACTGTGGTACTTGAGTTGCGTGTACCGTGCGGCTGTCGACGCACTTTATCACAATGTAAATCACAGTTAGCAGATAATGATTGCTCTAATAGTTGGCTTGCTCCTATCATGTTCGTTGTGCCTTCATCCTGCCATTATGTAGGATTGGTGGACATTGTTGGTTTTTTTTACTAAATAATAAATTATTATAAAATAATTTCCGTAGTTGGCATCTTGTAGGTATCCACCTACTTACGCAACTAAGGAGATAAAACGTTTTGAAATTACTTCTCAGTAAGTAACACTAAAGTAGGTAGCTAAGTACCTACCTAATTGTCTTATGATGATAATTGCCTTTGCATCATCATAAATCAATAGAAATATACCTACCTACCTACTGATGGCTTTTCCCTAGATAGATAAGTAAACCTACATGAAGGTGCACTGCCTATATTGCTAGCACAATATTTTATTCCGACATTAAGTTATCCTATCAAATTTTCATGCTAAACAACTAACTAATGGCAGCACATGGCCAGAGAAATCTCATCATCAGAAATCGAAAAGGCAACGTTGTAACATGAATACTTTCATACATTAATATATTTTTAATGAGCTATTATACGATAAGATATCACATTACAAGTCGGTTAATCTCCAACAAAGGCAATATAATGGAAATACAAATTAATTTTCCCACATACCCTTAAAGTAATATCATCCTTTTGTGTGCAAACAGTATCTCTTTACCATTCAATTTGCGAACCGTATGAATGAACTGTCACAACACTCGTGGGCCCATTGGTGCGTACAACCCATAGATTGTGGTCACTGATAACATCCCATTCATCCCCTAAATAAAAGGCGTGGTTTATCTGAGTCCCTCCTCCCATTGTCCACGAAAAATTTTAAGGGTAGCAGATAAGGGAATACATTTAGTCACATTCAGATCCAGAAGCCGTTGGTCATGGATACCTCCCCGGTACAGTCAAGTGCGAAGTGTGGCTCTGACTTTAGCATAGAGCGGATTTTGAGTAGTGACAGCAAAAGAAGAAGCGACAATGTAGAAGTTCCGGATTGGTTGTGCTGCACTCGGTACAGACCTCCTCGGTTACCACGTAAGTATTTGAATGGTATCTATATTGAAGCTGAAATGATGCAACTATGCAAGCGATTGTTGACCTCAATCAATTCCAGATAAACATTGTTCTCAAAGTTGCAATTATAGGAAGTGATAAAGTTTGTACGTAATTACGAATATCCTTCGATTGGTGTTTTCCTGTCATAAAAAAAACAATAACAATACCTCCATCAATTTATCTTTGCAACAATTTCCGTGTATTGGAAATAGAGTAGGTAGTTAACTAATGGTGGATGCCTGAGATAGGCGATAAGTTGGTCGGTCTCATTAGGCAGAAAGTTTTAAGTGGGTAATTACCGGACATCGACATACTAGCTCGCAGTGCGATAATAACCATTTAGTACGACACGAACGTTCGTCGTTTCTACTTCAAAATGCTAAAACGAATGCAGCTTTAGGTACCTACTGCACGTATGGTCCTGGTAATCTCAGCCTTTGCAAAGGGAACTACAGAACCTCGTGTAGTGCTGCCCATTTAACTGAATGTCTAGTTATTTAATGGAAGCATCTTGAACTTTACTATTATACTTTTTGTGACAGGTGCAGCGAGCAGTAGCGGTGGTCGCGCTCGTCGGTCAGGCCGGCACGCTCGGGTGCCGTTCACGGCGGCGCAGGCGGGGGCACTGGAGGCCGCGTATGCGCGCGCGCCGTACCTCGCACCACCGGCCTTGCGCGCGCTGGCTGCTGCCTTGCAGCTACGTGACGATAGAGTGAGTGGCCAATCTGGTTGTTGAATTCGTGGGTTGTCTTCCGGCATATATTTTAGTTAGGCTACACAAATACCAAGCAGTCTCAAGCCGAATTAAAACTAGGTAAGAACTCACTATTATTATAGTACCTACTTATCTATTTTTTAACGTAACAGATTGTCACCCCTAAATATGGCACTGCGGCAGTGTTAGTTTATGTAGATCTAGAAGAGAGTTGGTCACAGAATACTGCCCTGGGGCATCATGAAAGTCAACAAATGCTCTCTTGTAGTAAATATGCTAAGTTTTACTTATTGTATGCGCTCGTTTGGATAGATTAGGTATTTCTTGATTTGTAAAGTTATTCCTTTTGCTTCAATTTTTTCTAATGTCGGCACTAGAATCTGTAAAGTAAATACATATTGTCGAATGCCTTTGCTGCCTATTAGGATCATGACATGTATTATAACGTAACTGGTGGATCTGCAGCACAATCCTTCGGGGAAAACAAGCATGATATAACGTTAAGTACCAAAGATGGTCAAACTCTTAGGTGTCTGGAACTTTGCTTACTTTAGACATTAAAACAGAAAGATGAGTAAGTAAACCGTTCATCTGTTTTGTAGTTTCACGGTAAATACATTGGTATCATTTATTTATTTAATTACTAACTGCGCCCCGCGGTTTCGACCGCATAAGTCGAAATCCTGTGGGAATATCGGAATAAAAGTATACTATGTCCTGATCTAGGTCATGGTCTACACGTCTGGAAAATTTCATCCAAATCCGTTCAGCCGTTTTAGCGGGAAAGCGTAACAAACAAGCAAGCAAACAAACTCACTTTCGCATCCATACTAATATTATAAATTCGAAAGTAACTCTGTCTGTCTGTCTGTTACCTTTTCACGTCTAAACCACTGAACGGATTTCGATAAACTTTGGTAAGGAGATAGATGGCATCCCGGGGTAGGAGATAGGCTACTTTTTATCGACCTACCACGCGGGCGAAGCCGGGGGCGCAAGCTAGTTTATAATATTAGTTAGGACTTATAGTTTACTAGCTTCATAACATACATATAGACAGACAGACAGAGCTACTTTCGAATTTATAATATTAGTATGGATGTACACACATAATATAAATAGACAATATAAGTAACAGAAAAATACATAAGTATACAATAGTAACCGTACCTATAACCGTATGTTAATTTGTAGCAATTGGCATGGGAACGTTCAAATTTGGGTACAGTAAGTATGCTAACTTTTTATTTTTGTTCACATTCACACGTGATGCTATTGTATGTAGAATAACCTGCTATTATTATAATTTTCTTTACGCTAGATGATTTCATTGTGAAAATTAGGTATAACTATAAAAATGTCACTACGGTTGTGGAAGGTCTCACTAAATGAAGCTTTCTACGATCATTCCCCAGTAGTAGGTACCATCGATCTTTGTCACTAACCCCATCAAATTATTGTTCTCAGATAAAGATTTGGTTCCAAAACCGTCGCGCTAGAGAAAGAAGGGAGAAATGTGGCAATATAGCCCCACCGATAGCTGTGGCGCTTCCTGCGACCACCACAGCCCATGTTTCACTAATTTCATCCTGTTCCTGGACATCAAGCAGTGATATACCCGGCCATCCCTTCAATATAGCTCTAGAACAATGTGAGGGAGAAAGAACATCGCTGTATGAAAGAGACCGAAGTAATTTGAGCGTTTCATCCTGGAGCGTATCGACCGATGAAGATAGAGATGAGCCGCTAGATATCGAAACTATTGAAGACTAAAGTATCGAGTAAGTATTAGGAATCTTGAATAGAACTACATTATTAACCCACAATTTACTGTGATATTCGTGACTATATGATAAGTAATTATAAATTATGGAAATATATGGATAATATTTTATTCAAGCATTTTCATTAAAACTACCGCGTACCGTTGGTTAGGTAGACTAGTACATAAATTAATACCTACCCTACTTAGTAAAATGTTATATAGGAACTTACAACATACTAACAGCAAGTGTGGCACTAGAGACGTGTAAAATATGATATCGAGATTCTGGATTCAAAGGATTTTTTTTTTGTTATTTTCTATTTGGATATCGATACCCACGAATTCCCAGCACGCCCTTGAAGTGTATAAAATACTGTAGTGGTATTCTGTAAAATTCTCACCGTGAAAACTTAGGTGAAGTGAGCTTAAAGTGGGCTGTCAATCCACCTGACGCTAGGGATTGACAGCTCACTTCACCTAAGTTTTCACGGTGAGGTGTTTACAGAATAGACCGGAGGTTTTTCTAAACTGATATTTCAAGTAACTACAAGGTCATAAACACAAAAAATAAGACTATCAATGATATCATACGGATGGGTATGATATAATTGATAGTCTTATTTTTTGGGGCTACGGAGTGTGGCTAGCTGATCTAATTATATCATACCCATCCGTCTACGGAGTGTGGCTAGCTAATCTAATTATATCATACCCATCCGTCTACGGAGTGTGGCTAGCTGATCTAATTATATCATACCCATCCGTCTACGGAGTGTGGCTAGCTGATCTAATTATATCATACCCATCCGTCTACGGAGTGTGGCCCCGTGGTTTCACCCGCGTAAGTTTCGATCCCGTGGAAATGTCGGGATAAAAAGTAGGTATCCTATGTCCTATTCCAGGTCATGGTCTATCCATGTGGAAAATTTCAAATTTCATCCAATTCCGATCAGCCGTTTTAGCGTGAAAACGTAACAAACAAACTCACTTTCGCATGCTAACTAAACTAATGAATGTTATAAATGCTAAAGTGAGTTTGCAATTTTTAACGAGATTATAATTATATTTTGTATGCTAATTCTATTGATCATTTTAAATTATTTCAAAGCTAGTATCTAAGTGTCTAAACATAATTATTTAGGGGTTTTTTTTAATGAAATAGCAAAAAAAAAAACAAAACACCCAACTGCAAAAACACATATATACTTACCCGTCTGAAAACAGAAAATCAAGGTCTTGGAATTGCGTTTATTTAATCGGATAACAATAATAGGTCTTTACCTATGAAACTGCCGTTCTGCAGTACTGGCCATTTCAAATCAAAATAATTTTTGTTTGGCTAAGAATTCTAATTTCAAATTAAGTTTATTTAAAAACATGGAATTCTTTTTTCAAAAGAAGTCATTTGTTTAATGATTAGTGTTACATTTTCATTATTTTTCATCGCATTTCAATCTTTTTCGTCATCATGGATACGTTAAAAAATCGAGTAATTATGGAATATGAGTACCGTCGTGGCAGCAACGCGGCACAAGCGGCACGCAACATCAACGACGTTTACGGAGCTAACACTACAAACCAACGCACCACCTGTTATTGGTTTGCTCGCTTCCTTTCTGGAAATTTCGACCTGAAAAATGAACCTCGCGGTCGTCCGAAGACTTTGGTCGACAATGACGAATTAAAGGCGATTGTGGAAGCTGATGATACACAATCTACGGCTGAATTAGCAGCAGCTTTCGACGTTAGCGTCAAAACAATATTGGTCCATTTGCGTCAAATTGGCAAGGTAAAAAAGCTTGACAAATGGGTGCCCCACGAACTCAATGATCGCCAGCGCGAAGATCGCGTCGAGGCGTGCCTTGCACTGCTCAACAGACACACAAATGAAGGAATTTTGAACCGCATTGTTACCTGCGATGAAAAATGGATTCTGTTTGATATCCGCAAGCGCTCAGCAAGTTGGTTGGATCCTGGTTCAGTACCTAAACAATGCTCTAAACGAAAACTTACCCCTAGAAAAGTGATGGTTACTGTTTGGTGGTCTAGCGCCGGTGTGATTCATCACAGCTTCTTACCAAACGGGGTGAGCATTACTGCAGATGTGTACTGTGAAGAACTGAACACAATGATGGAGAAGCTGGCACATCTCCAACCAGCATTGGTCAATCGCTCGTCTCCGCTGCTCCTGCACGACAACGCGCGACCTCATACTGCACAGCAGACGGTCTCCAAGTTGCAAGAACTGGGGTTGGAAGCTCTCCGTCATCCGCCCTACTCATCAGACCTTGCGCTTACAGACTACTACTTTTTCCAGAATTTGGATAACTTCTTGGCGGGAAAAAAATTCAATACCCGAGAGGCAGTACAAAATGCCTTTGAAGAATTTGTTGCCTCCCATCCAGCTGATTTCTTTAAGAAGGGCATCAATAAACTCAATTCGTCTGTATGTTTTTTTTTTTTTTTTTTTTTTTTTTTTTTTTTTTGTGTGTATGTTACCCGATTACTCCGCCAATTATGAATCGATTTTGATGATTCTTTTTTTGTTTGGTAGGTCATGCTTCAGAGGTGGTCCCATATAAATTTTATTAATTTTGCTTGCGTAGTTTTTGAGTTACCTTCAATAATTACGTAGTTTTCCCACTTTGCGATGTTGATGACATGTTAATTGACTCCGTCACATAGCAGACAACGGTATACGAATTTGTGTGGGGTAGTTACCACAACTAAAAAGTGAAAAATAAAAACTTTTTACAAAAAAAAAAACAACCGACTTCCAAAAAAAAAGTGAAAAATAACTTTAATTTCGGAAGTCGGTGGCAAAAAACGAAAATTGAAAAGCAAAGACACCGACTTCCGAAATTAAAGTTATTTTTCACTTTTTTTTTGGAAGTCGGTTGTTTTTTTTTTTGTAAAAAGTTTTTATATTTAAATCATTTTGCGGGGTGAACCATCTGTATTAATCTGTGATGTTGCCTAATAATGAAAAAAAAAAACAACAGAATGTCATCAAAAGATTTGTATTTCTCAAAATGTTTGCAAATAATATTCACATTTTTCAATGTTGCTGTCTATTAAAAATAATTATCTATTATTATCGAGTCCCTAGCGCGTGCGTGTACGATCAGTAAGATCCTTGAAGGTAAAATTAAAAACGTCACAAATTACGCTGCAGGTACGACTTACGAGAATCATTTTGACCCCTGTATTAAATAAATTAAATATTAATTGCTAATTAGCTGTGTTGTCGTAGTTAATCTAAGATAGTTAATTGATTCAGGCGTGACTTTGCGGAAATCCATTATAAAATACAATAGACGCAAATATATTTAGTAACCTATTCCGTTTGACTATTCTTCAAGAGTCATAAAAACCCTGTAAGAAATCGACACGTGCTTCACCTCTCAACGAGGCTTCTTCAGGATGACGATTGACCAATTGCAAACCGGAACACGACGTGTTACCACACCGAGCGCTGGACGCAACGTGAATCTAATCTAGTTAGGTAATCTACCTCGATCCTTACCAAGGTACCAACACAAATGTTAATGAAATTTTCATAATCATTAGGTAATTAGTTACCCATCTTTCAAGGCGCAGTCGCGGAACAAAAAGGAGCATTTTTCGATTGCAATCCTTTCGCGTATGGCTCGCCCCACTGTATGGGGAAGGATTGTAATTGAAAAATGTTTACAATACATGTTACCTTTTTATGTTCATGTTTTAATCTCGTAGACTAAAATTTAGCGGGTGCAAATGTCAAACTCCAAATTCAAAAACAAACAACAATCATTTGAAATGTCAAATTGTCTACGGCATTATAAAACGAATTATAGAGTTGTCGTGTAGGTAAGCATTCGAAAAAATAAGTCTCCTGCCCGGTACAATTAAAAATTGGCCTGACCTTAATGAGATAGATGCCAATTGATGCCTAACAGAGGCGGCTCGTGATATTTATTTGTGGGGGTTCACTAAAAAAAGAAACGTAGAACTAGAGCTTACCATTTATTTTATTTGTAAAGAAAATCCATTCGGCGATCTTTTTGGCGAGCGAAGACATCTATCACTTTCTTGTGAAAATCAGTTATGGAATTAATTAAGCGTTTTTCAATGCTTATCATACAACAAGATACACTGTATTGTTCCATTTTTAACACAAATGTCGCGCACAAACTATTTTTAATAATTATTTAGAATAAACACTGCGAATCTACTGACAGCCGAGTTGAGCCGACCGTTTGTTTACATAAGATCGGCAACAGCGCAAAGGCATAGATCGCATTCCCGTGCGCGGCCGCCTTGCGTCGTTTGGCAACGTCGCGCGTGAGCGGCGCTCCAAATTAGGCTAATTTCTCATACAAAATCTTTTGTTTCACGCGTCGGACTGTGTCGATATTTCTCTTTCGCACTCATTGAATACAGTGCTAGAAATCGTACTGAACTTTGTTTCATAGGAGCGCAATCGCTGGCGCTCCACACGTTACAACTTGACGCCCAATGTACGCGTAGGAAATGGTTTTCTAGTAAACTGCTATTGTATACATGGGCATAGTAGAAAGAATGTATGTATAGGATTATAATAAAGAAATATAGATTATGCTATTTTCGTGGGAGTGCACTGCACCAGCGCTCTTTATGACGAGCCGCCTCTGATGCCTAACCTTTTAATTCTTCGGCTGTTAATTGGTCAGAAATTGTATTACAAAGGATGTATTGGACATGTTTCAATAATGGAACAGCGCGCTTGAAACTCTTTAACATATCTTAGTTTTTTTGTCCTTTCGAGGCCTTAAACAGTGCAGTTAAAATCCATGTATAATACTGGTATTCAGCTGCATCCAGTTAGATTGGAAGCCGACCCCAACATAATAGGGAATATGCACGTAATTCGAAACTTATTCATTATTTAAATAAGTATACATTGTTAGGAGTCAAGAATCAAATTCCAATTTTTTCCAATTAGTGCATTACTTATTGTACAATTCGTTATTTTATGTTGCTTTTTTGGTGGAACGGAACGCAAAATCAAAACGCGTTGTCTTCGACAATGCCGGAAGTCACATCAAATACTATGGGAATAAATATATATTATTTGCAAAGTGCTTTATAATGATGACTAGGTAAGTAAGTATTATATTTTGTATTTATTATGAAAGGCATTGTATAATACTTGATTTGAATATTACATACGTATTTAGCTCTGACTGCCCACTAGTAGTATTTAAGATAATATAAATGATTATATTTTGTATTTATTATTAAAGAAATCGTTTATTGTTGATTTGAATATTACATCTTCAGTAACATAAAATGAGGAGCAATCATTAACACTTTGTGGGACACTAAACGCCCCCAGACGTCATAACAATAAAACTTGTAACGCCTCGGTCAGTATCCTAAATGACCGACCCTATTTCCTCTTAATTACCTTGGCTATGCTATGATTTGATTCTACTAGAGAAAATTATTCGAGCACTATTCTTTAGTTTAATTAACCTATTGCTATGTCAACGTACAAAATAATATCGATTTAACAGTCTCTTGTAAACTTATGATGATTAAATATCATGATTGAGAGGATTTTAATTTCTTTGTAGCTGTTTCTATAATTCAATATCTTTTAATTATAGAAAATACTTACATATTTGTTCCGGTCGCGAATCATAATTTGAACGACATACAACCTGATAGTGACTTGCAGAAACAACCGTAATAATATTTGAATTACGCGGGCTTTCTTGGCTCTTTCGTCTTAAGAAAATAATATACCTACGGAAAATGTTCTACACGTGACCAGGCGCGGTCGCAGCCCAAGATTTGGGGGGAGGGGGGGCGGTCACCATTGGTGCCGAAGAGTATTTTTAGGTCCCCCCCCCTCGGACCGCGCCTGCACGTGACAAGATAATACTAAAGTAAGGGTCATTGAGGATTAGCCACACGGACTGCGCGCATGCCCTCGCTCAGCGGGCATTTTTCTTCGGAAGTTTCATCTACTTGTTGGCTTTCAGTGGACTTGCTCAGGATCTCGTAATGAGCTGCCTCCTCTTTTTCCGGACTTGTCTCGTCCAAAATGTATCTGTTAAAAACAAATGAATCTATTCATGGAATGTTTGAGGTATTCTGCGTTCATAATTTATTTGACAAACATGTAAACAAAACAACACTACGTGTTTTAGGAAAAATAACTGTAATGCCTACACATAAGGTTCGGTTTGCGCTACAACTGCATTTTTTGGTGACTTTTTCAACGGTACTAGTCAGTCTAAAATCAACTTTATTTATACTTGTATAAAGTTTATTTTTGTTTAAGTGGAAATAACATCAATATTGGAAACAAGGATTTATTTAAATAGACCTTAGGTACTGTAGAGAACTTCAATCAATCTGCCCCTGCCTAGCCTTTTCCCAACTATGTTGGGGCTTCCAGAGATCCTATTTTTTTAGTTAATATGAAACCTTTTCTAGTTATTATAATAACCATGGCATTAAATTATAAGATAATTTAATTACATTATTTTTCTTTCCTCTGGAGTGAGTTCATAAGTTAGGTGCGGTCAATGTTATGCAGTTCTGACTTCCCTTCTTCTGACTTAGAGCCAATTTGTAAATGTTATTTCTGGCTAGAATTAGAAAAAAGAAAAAGAAAGAAAGAAAAATTGTTTATTCTTATTGAATTAGGTCATTGTTCTTGTGTGTGTGTGGATAAAATTGAACACTGCGTTACCCCTATTTTATCCATTAATGTAGTAGCTGATGTAGAGATTTTTTAGTAAATATACAACCTTTTCTTGTGATATAAGTAACTCGAATACTTATTCGAGTAATATCACAAAAAAGTTTTTTTTATTTATTCTGGTACCGTCAGCGGTCCGGTCCGTGGCAGTACCTATTACATATTTAGGGGGCTTGTTTACGATATCAGTAACCTCAGTGTATGCCATCAGAGTAGGTATAGTCAGCAACGAAAGTCGATTAACACCTCCGTTTTTTCATCATAATTTTTGCGAAAATCTACACTAATATTATAAAGAGGAAAGATTTGTATTTTTGTGAGTATGTTTGTAATGAATAAACGCAAATCCTACTGCGCCGATTTCAAAAATTCTTTCACCACAGAAAGCTACATTCACCCTGAGTAACATAAATACAATAATTTATAAAGATTACACGCGGGCGAAGCCGCTGGCGGCAGCTAGTATTAAATAAAATTGGAATGGTAAGGAAATGAAAAAAAGATTAACTTTTAGCGATTATAATGTGTCTAGTTATTGTACCTTTAAGGCCAATGTTAGGGCAAAGAAACCACAACGAAAACCACGCGAAAGAAACTAGGGCCGTCCAAAAGCGCGTTGGGTTGATGATATTGTCAGTCATGTGAAACACCTGGATGACGGACGCGCGGAACCGGGAAGTATGGCAGAAAAAAGGGGAGGCCTATACCCCAGAAGTGGGGGATTCCAGGCTGAAATGATGATTGATGCCCAAATAACATCACGAGACACAAATTCACTACAATTGTTTCTTACCCGCATGCTCTGAAGAACGCGGAGGCGGAGGGGTTATGCGTCAGCGCAGTGAGGCGTACGCAGCGCATACGCGTGGCGGCTGCGAGCTTTTCTAGCACGATGAGCACGCGTTGTCCCAGGCCACGCCGACGACCTTCCGCCTCCACCTGAACCTCGTAACTGAAACAATTACATTTATTATGAAACTTCTACCAACTCAAAATTAATTAGGTATAATACATCGAATGGGGTATCTATACCATACAACACGAATCGTTTTGAAACAGATTGCTAATCCATTGCTTCATAAGTTCGATAAAAAAATCTGCTCAAGAACGTAAATAGGGGAATGAATTTTGTTCAAGTTGAACTGTCAAAATTATACAGATTAGTCTTAATCGTTTACAAAAATGTTTTACGCAATTAGATAGCTGATCTCACCATCTCCCTGTCACTTTGCTTTGTTTATTTTGCGCACGGCCAAAGTATGAAACTCTCTACCAGCATCTCTTTCAAAGTAAGACCTAGACCTCATCGACCTCATTTCCATCAGACGAGATCGAGGTCCAGAGCAGGCTTATTTGGCAATAAAAAAACCTGGGGCATCCCAAAACAGCTGGCACCAGCTTTCACATCGTTGTGAAAATTTCATTGTAAACTAATCGACACTCGATGGAACGTTTTCAATTTGAGCCCGCGTGCGTTTTTCTAGCATGCTCGCTTATGAAAGGTGTATCTTTTGATACACTTAATATCTTAAGGGGGTCGATTTCAGGTTTGGTCCCAAAGTGAAAGTTGTTCATACTGATGAGTACAATGACCCCTTAAGAGATTTCGTGTATGAAAAGATACATCTTAGATACCTACGTGCGAATACTTGTGGTATGGACGCAACTTAACAAGTAGCAACATATAGTGCCGTAGATGAAGTATCATATTTAAGTAGTTGTCTGTTTAGAATTGATGCAGCATTATAAAATGTTTTAAAGATACACGTGCCACCAGCTGCTTCTGAGGGTAAGCAAGTAAGTACAATGTGGTTAAAGTTCATTACAGTTCAGCATTCGCTTCTCATTAGGGTGAAAGACGATAGTTGTTATCTTAACGCAGTCGAGAAGCAATTAAGATTTAGGACGCCGTGCCCTGACTACCAACAAGGTTAATTGCGCAGAAATAACAATGGAGACGGCGAAGTCCCCGTCTCCTCCGAAGTTAGTTTTCAAATCGGGACAGCTATATGGTTACAAAAACAAAACTTTTATGATGACTATTTAGTTCCGAGTTTGGTGAGAAAATGTGAAAGCAAAAATATTTTTTTGTAGTAACAGCTTATAGAATTAATATATTCGTTTTTCTGTCAAAATTAACGACCTAAGTTCAGACTATAGAAAAATTGGGACATTTCGGCGTCTCGATAAAGTGTGAATCGGGACGTGTCACCAGATCCTTGGAAATCGGGACGTTCTGTGCATATCGGGGCACCTGGCAACCTAGTTTCCAAGCCCAAAAATCCCTATACAACATTTTTTTTTGTTTATGCTAACCCGAAATCATTTTGAACAACTTTTTCTATGGGACCAAACTTGAAATCGCGAAAAAAAAATCAGCTGTTCCCTACACTTTCTCGGTTTAAGTGAACACAAATTTATGGAACAGCTGATTTTTTTTTGCGATTTCAAGATAGAAAAAGTTGTTCAAAATGATTAGTACAATGACCTCTTTTCGGGTTTAGCATAAACCTACGCTAAGCTCACCACTCGCAAATGTCAATGCTAAATATAATTATTATGCCAAGCTGCAAGTGGTTTTAACAGAATATTCTTATCATCAATTTTTTTAACAGCTGCATTAAACGTGAAAGATAATTACATACGTAACGTAATAACTCGTAAGATTATCACTGCAGTGGCGAGTGATCGGATTAATTATTTCTGAATCGAACTGCAATTTGACCTTATTGTGGGTTACTTGCTACAATTGTCTACATCCCGTTTCAATACCTAGTAACATGTTGAATAAAAACATAATGGTATAAAAGTTCGATAACAATAAAGACTAATTGGGAATAGGTCAAAATATAAATCACCTCTGATATAGCATCAAGTTCATTGTATTGCACAATGTGTTAAATTATGTTAAGTCCTTAATTTTTGATACGAAGTTCCATATTGCACGTTTTCCTCTGCACACATGGCGAATGGCTAGACCGAAACACAAACAACAAAACACAACATTTTGACCGTCACGACACTTTTGCTATAGTATGTGTTTTTATTACCATTCCTTCTTTTTAGGGTTCCGTAGTCAACAAGGAACCCTTATAGTTTCATCATGACTGTCTGTCTGTCCGTCAGTCCGCGGCTTAGCTCAGTCTCTGTTGGTACTAGAAAGCTGTAGGTTGGTATGGGTATACATTTAAATCACGCCCACAAAGTGGTAAAAATAGGGTAACTCCCCTACACTTAAAGTGGGAACTTTTTTTTTTTTCTAGCCTATCCCATGATGTGGCGTGTCGTTGGAAAGGTCATTCAACAATATTGTGAGTTTGTGAAAACCATCTTTGGATTCAAGGAACCGTTTGCGAAATATTAAGCTTTAGAGTGCCTGCTACTCTGCTGCTCTACCAGCTAAATGGTTGATTTTGGATATTCCAAAACGCGCAACTATGCCAAAATAGGACCACCTCTGAAGCATGAGATATCATCATCATCTTCCTGCCCTTAGCCCATGTTATTTGGGGTCGGCGCAACGCGTTTTCTTTTTCCACTCTCCCCTGTCAACCGTCACGCCATCATTTACTCCCTTCTCTTTCTTAACATTCCTCACACAATCCATCCATCTTTTCTTTGGCCTTCCCCTCCCGCTCCATCCATCAACATTTATATTCATCACTTTTTTAGTCACATGCGTTTCGTCCCTCCTCATCACATGCCCATACCAGGCCAAACGATTACCTTTTACATTTTTCTGTTACTGGCGCCACTTTAAACTTCCCCTTATATACTCATTTCTTACTTTATCCATTTTCACATCCATCTCAACATTCTCATCTCCGCTACATGCATTCTTTTTTCATCCGTCTTCTTCACGGCCCAGTATTCCGATCCATACAGTACAACACAAGCATGAGATATCAAACAAAAAAATAATCGTCAAAATCAATTCATAATTGGCGGAGTAATCGCGTAACAAACATAAAAAAAGAGAAAAAAACGTACAGATGAATTGAGAACCTCCTCCTTTTTGAAATCGGTTACAAACAATTGAAGTGAGGAACATAACATTAGGACACTTGATTTCTTTTGTTCTTATCCTGTCACCCTTCATCCTCCTGCTATTAATATTAATTGATTAAGTGTCGGCGTGAAATGTCTTTTTTTCCATACATTATCTTTTCGCCGTCATCTCAGTAGTCACCCGCTTTTTAAACAAATCCATCATTAACATAATATAAACATAAAAATCTCAACTCTCTAAGTTCATTTAATCCTATTGAATAACTATTTCATGAAATCATGACGTTTGAGGATTTTCTCGCGGTTTTGTTCAAATGCAACCTCTTCCGAACCCCATTTAACCACGGATTTTCACCCCATAAGGAATGAATTTTCGTTATAAGGAACTCTTGTGCAAAATTACATGCTTCTGGACCCAGCGGTCTGTCAGTGAATGAATAAATTAACTTAAGATTTTTATTAAGTAGTAACAAAATTCTTGTTTCCCGACGTTGTATATTTTGGATGCACTCCTAAGTTATTGCCCTCATTCCATACATTGTGAATGGAAACAGAAAATTTACATTACGACAGGACATTGCACTTGCTTGATGATATAATATGCACATACGAACGCTTGATTCACCTTGACTGACGGTCAAATAGAACGGCAAAAGTTTGTTGCACCCAATGGATTGATAATTATTATTCTCTTATTTGTTGTAGGAACACAAATGAATCCCCGGAAAATAAACTGTAACTTTTTTGTACGTCACACAAAAAAGAGCTTGATTCTACGTATTTATACCGTCACTAGTTCACTACTCCTTCGCCTTTGAAAAAGGCAGAGCTTTTGAAAATGATCGAAACGTAACACTTTTCAATGCTAAGGAACTACCGATTCAATGCATAAGCTAAAAGACACACGTCACACACGCACTATTGCTAAATTCTAAATGCACTGAAACTGCACATTTTCTCCGTCTATCGTTTTAATTAACAGTGCAAAATGACTTCGTGCTATTTTCTAACAACCGAGCTTCACGATGACTCTTGCGCCGGAAATCGAACTAGCAATGAGAAATCACGAAAAAGTTGCCGTAGAAAGTTTCCTTAGATGGGAGGGCGGAGTCGGGGAGCGCGGGTGGCGGATAGGAGATACCAGTGGCTCCTCTTATCTGCGGTGACGTGCGCCTTTATCAGCGGTAGGGAGTTCGGCGGTTTCAGGCTAGACGGCCTCGCAAACGGAGACGAGCAGCAGAGTGATGAGGCCGCGACTTCTATGGCTGATTCTCTTGTGGGCGGTGGCGGCGCGGGCCGCACGTCTGCTGGCCGTGTTGCCCACCAACACCAAGAGCCACCACGCCATGTACGGACGGCTCCTCGATGCACTGGCCCGGAGGGACCACCATCTCACAATCGTCACGCACTTTCCATTGGTATGTATGATTTGTACCTATACGATAAGCAAGCCATATTTCGCTGCTCAGGTTTTTTATTGTACCGTTTATTTCTTATTTATAAGGGTTTTACTGTTTGATGCGTAGTTAATTATTATGTGAATAAAAACATTCGCGAATCTCTATCGCAGTTACACGCGTAACGTGAAAAAAGGCTGACCTGTTAACCTACGTGTAATTTTCATTTGGAAAAATTGTTAAGGAATTAAATACTATTTTGTAATAAAAATAAAATTGTAAAGCCATTTAAATACTGTATCAAACAATCAATAGAATTCAAAAAAATCAAAATCATTTTGGACATTCTTCGATCTTAGGGCCGTTCCCCAGCAAAGCGGTGAGTAGGTGTCGAGAATATCCAATAGATAAGCCTGCCATCAGACGGACTGCATTTCAACTGTTTCAACTGCACTCCAACTGCAAATTTGCAGTATGAATGCAGTTACCAGTACATTACGAGTATTGCAGTCGTGAGTCGTATTTAGTACGACTCACGACTGCATACAAATTGCAAGAATGCAGTCCGTCTGATGGCAGCCAAAGGAGTTATTTTCGCATCTCCCTGCTTTCTTGAAAACCGGCCTCGAAGATGACGGCATCGCTTATACCGATTGCGTAACTTTTACTTTTCTAACTGAAAATTTTCTACGGGCAAAGTCGCGGTATAGGTCGTCTAGTAAAAAATAAAAGAGTGTTTTAAGTATATGTTTTTTGAGTAAGCACAGGTTTCCAGTGTTATCTAACAAAGTAAGAAATATTAATTCTGTAACAAAAAAAAAATTCTCACTCATATTATCTTTCCTAAAGTTAGTCTTTCTCCGATCGACTGCATAAAGGTCGTCAAGTGCAGGCGAATCGAAACGTGCTGATTACGGATTCGTAGAACGCATAAGATTGCTATAGTAACTCATTTTCCTTAAGACTATATCATAATTTGCGCTTTACGCTGAAACTATCCAGAAAATACTCTTGGCAATAACATTTTCTTTGATTCATTAGAGAGCCTTCCTATCTACTCCAAATAATATTAAAAGTGGCTTATAGATGTACGAAGAAGTATGCTACTTAATACTCGACTTTTTTAACCCATTAGTTTTTATAAAAGTTCGCGTACTTAGGGTGACACATAGGCGAAAATGATTATCGGGCTGAGACGTGCCCCACTCCCTACTAAAGCAGTAATCACGCAAATGGAGCAGCGTGGATGGCACTATGTGTAAGTAGGTAGAGATCGCCTAACTTAAAATTGCACGCCCCTACACTAACATTTCTATACAAATATTTGTAATGTTTATGTGTCACCCCTCGTGAGTCGCATTACCCATTTTATGTTTACAGAATTTCTAAGCTAAAGATTTCTATTCTAAAGTCTCGTTCTCATTATCCTGTCGAACGGACAATATAAAATATCTTGTATAATGTTTACGCAAAAGATTTGCAGCTCTACGATGTTTTTTAAAAACAGAAATATTCTTTTCTCACTACAGTGAGGCTACGAACAATAGTGTAACCGTTTTAACTATTATTGTGCGCTGTCCTGCGTGCCGTTCTGATTTTCATAGTTAGTGAGCTATCAACTCAGCCTTTGGGGTGTCCCATACTACGCTTGCCGGTGCGCGGTCTCCGCTCCAGGACTCGCCGGCCATTGGCCCTTCGACAAATATGGCTATCCCAATGCCACCTCAGCTTGCTTGCTCTGCAGGCCATGTCAGTAACTCGGGTTCTTTTCCGGATCATTTCATTTCTAATTTTATCCTTCAAAGTAACTCCGAGCATATCCCGGTCTATAGCGCGCTAAGCGACATTGCATTTGTGGACCAGCCTAACTGTCAATGTCTACGTTTCGTTAACGTATGTCATAACGGGCAGGACTCACTGGCTGAAGACCTTAGTCTTCAATTATAGCAGGATAGTGAGCTAATTAACTAGGTCCACTACACACGAACATGTTTTCTCGCTCTAAGCTTTTCCATTAAAACGTTCGAATTAATGTTTGCTCGCTCAGATCTGATAAATACACTAAGTGCAACCGTCATTTACACTTGGGAGTCGTTAACTTTCAATTGCAATTACTACTTCGTGGTACGACGATAAAACAACCTCTCAACTCCAAACAGAATTTCGGTCACGGCGGCCAATCTCAACAGAGACTAGCCATGTACCCAGGAGATATAGTGCACAAATGTGGGCGCAAACACAGGTGCACTCTGTTCCCCCCCTCTCATAGTCAAACGATATAATAACAGCGGTGGATGATGGGTGATCATAAAAGTACAGGTCACTGATCAGCAACTGATACCTACTTTTCGATAGTTATTGACAATAAGTGAAGTGTGAATTAACGGTCAAATAGATATCTACGAGTAGGTACATCAAAATAATAATGAGATGATGATGACTACGTGCGGTCATTATTAAGAATACGGACTTCACTCAACGTAGGTTAGGTCGGGGACAGAGATAAAAAAAAATGTTTACAAAGAGGCTACGTCAACCCAAAAAAGTTCGAGTTTCTGAAACTAGGTACTGAGTATGAAGATTTTATACTGTTCTTTGTTGAGCATATGTTGGTGTGGTGTTGTCACTCAGCTTTCGGACGACACACATAAAAAATTACTCCCTCTATTTCGTTTACTTTTTGTGATCATGCTCCCTTTTTCTAGTTCTAAATGAATGGATTGATTTCTAGAGAACTGCACCAATAGCAGCGGTTGGAATGGGTTAAGTCACTCTTAATTTTTATTTTCGAGTATTTTCCCACATTATATATTATGATCCTAAATGAAATAAAAAAGATTGACTTGAAAAAAAGAAGCCTTGATCTTTAAGTTTGTTTCGGAGACTTCCAGAGGTTAGACGGACTAGTCTAGACAAAACATTCAACCAACTATACAAAATCTTGCTCATATCGAGTCACTCGAGTTTTCAATCGTACCTATGAGGTCGCGTTCCTATTTTGGCCGGACTGGTTATTTTTCCGGAAACCGTCGCCTGGACTCGGGTGTTCATATTAAACCGAATTCGGCAAGAAAAATCCTCGCCGCAGTCAAGGTCAGAACTGAGTGCAGGATCGACGACGAATTAATTTAGATTACCATCGAAGCAGAAAATCATCCCGAATGCGGATACACGAAAGCTTTACGACGTGGCCGAAGCTTATTTATTTCATAATCATGTTCGGTTGCTCTTTAGTCTGTCTCGTCCGTCTGTCGTATTTATCACTGAGCGATATCATTTGCCACGTAGTCTACCGGGTCGTGTGCCGCATGTTTTCTTGCAAAACAATCAATCAATCTGCCTAGCCTTTTCCCAACTATGTTGGGGTCGGCTTCCAGTCTAACCGGATACAGCTGAATACTAGTATTTTACATGGAGCGACTGCCTATCTGACCTCCACAACCCAGTAACTGGGTAATACGATACCCCTTGGTTAGACTGGTTGTCAGACTTTTCTTGCAAAACATTGTTCATTAATTAAACAGAAGAAATGCAAACATTTGAAATTAATTGAAGAAATCATGTGACCGGACATGTGAATGGTAGCGCCATTTTGTCTAAGGGCGCTGACGCATAACATGGCTCGGTGATTACTTGTAATATAACAGAATAGGGTTTAGAAGCAATTTAATCTGCCTGGTTCAAGATCATTTTTATAATCGTGCTTTTGATTTAATAAGTGATGGTCCCGTTGCGAAAACAATATATTTGTAAGTAGGTAATTCCCTGAAAGTAACGATAATTGTTCAATTAAGGATTTATATTTCAGAAAAACCCTCTACCGAACGTGCACCAAATAAGTCTCGCTGGGACTAGACCTGAAATCGTCAACAATCTCACAATGCAACATGATTCCATAAAACCTGATTTTATCCGGAACTTGGAACAGATAATGCAAGAATGCGTTGACGCCTGTGAGAGTGTTGCCAAAGTGCCCGCCGTCAAAGCACTGTTCAATTCAACGGAGACCTTCGATCTGGTCATAGTTGAAGTATTCGGGAGCGACTGTTTCCTTCCGCTCGGCAAGAAATATGGAGCACCGGTGGTCGGCTTTCTATCAAGTGTACCACTGCCCTGGGTCAATGATCAACTAGGCAATCCTGATGCAACTGCCTATGTTCCGTCTTACATGGTCGGATATGGACAACGAATGTCGCTATGGGAAAGATTCGCAAACACGATGGCCGTTATCATAGCGAAGGTTTTATACCGATACAAATCACAAATTCCATCACAGGTTAGTAGTATTCTTTAGGATATGTTAGATACAGAATGAACAAGTTCCTGTTTATAGTGGTCTTAACAAACTTTTTTTTTTCCAGGCTATAGCGGATCGGTTATTTGGCCCCGGACCAAAGTTGGAATCTTTGGCCCAGAACTATAGTTTGGTTCTATCCAACAGCCATTTCAGCATCAACGAAGTACGGCCTCTAGTGCCTGCTCTAGTAGAAGTCGGAGGACTGCACTTGGAGGACTCTCCAGTGCTTTCTCGCGTGAGTATCATGTTTATCAAATAGTAATTTAATTGGCTAGTTATTTATTTAATATCGCTATTGGTGATTGATCTGCACATTAAATCACCTCTAATGCACTTTAATCATCGTTCGTATCAGCGAGCGGCGAGCGGCATGCGGTAGGCTCACATATCATACGCAAGTCACTGGGTCAATCAGACCGCGTGTCCGCTGAAATTATCTCAATTATTGTTATTGTTCGCGTAGTTTCAACGACTGCGAAGGTTCATAGCCAATAGTTATCTCAACTATCAGTGTTGCGTATGCAATTTCTAAAGGCAAATAAGTCAAAAGGAAAGTTTTTTTTTTAACCTGGGGAGGCGTTTTCATATTTTCATTTCCATATTAATGCTTTTCCCGAAATCTAACCAGCTTGCTAGCAGCATTGCGGCTTTAAATGAAACCTCTGCACCATATCTACGTCTAGACATCGTACGATTGTTATATTGCTCATATATATATTATATGCTTCAGCAAAATTGAACGTGATTGTGGTGACAACAATGTAAGCTTCTGGCCGGTAGACATTCCTTTAGATTCTTACTCATAGAAATTTAAAGACACGCGTAGATGTTTTATTTTAAATGAAATAATGCATATTTCATTTCAAATCAAAAATACCTACGATAACATACAAAATTCACGCCTAATGTTCTCCTTTGGAAAATCAACAAGAATCCTGGAAGGAATATGCAGTTAGTTTGCCTCCAGTCTCTACAAGTAGCAGAAAATAATGATGTGTACAGGAAATGTCGAGCCTAATTATGTATTGCAAGCTAATTAGTTGCCGGTTATGTAAACCCCGAAGTCTTGTCAAGAAATACGCACTCAGACTAACTGGTATCGACTAATTAAAGGCATAATTAAGAGTAAATCAATAATAATGAATCAACACCAATGCAATTAAAACCTTCAAAGGAATAATAAAATGATGTCAGAAAAACAACACAAACAAATAAACAGCATAATGTTAGATAAAGTTATCGACAGCAGCACGATTCTTGAGAACGTTCATGTTTATTACTAAACTGTAAATATGTCTACATAAATAATAGTCATTCATCTATTTCATACAACAGGTTCGTCGATTCAAGAAGACATTTTAACCTACATTTCAAAATGCAATAGAGAACCGCGTATCGCTCCGAGCAGGACCTAAGACCCTCCTAACAACAGATAGCGTCGAAAGATGATTCATTTAGCCGTGTTCAGAATGTTGTTAATAGGCAATATCGAATATTAAATCCGAATAGAAAAGAGACTGATCTAATCCGACACGAACCCCTAAATTTTGACCACCCCTTACTGGTCAGGCTTCAAACATTCGCCTATCTCTACCAGTATTGGTAGCGCATGAGTACAAGTTAATACTAAAAACTTAATTTATATTGTAGCATATGCAGAAGCTGCTGGACGCATCAACAGAGGGCGTGATATACTGGAGTTTCGGATCAATGTCCAGGATCGAAACAATACCAAGCGACATATTGTCTCGAATATTCAGCGTGCTGTCGGAGCTACCCCAGACCGTGTTAATCAAGATGGACCGACGTATGCTGGCACAGAACCTCACCGTGCCAGACAATGCCTACACAATGGATTGGATACCGCAGCACGCAACCTTATGTGAGTCGCAGTTATCAGGTTCATTTCACTGTTACTATCGATCAAACCCGACCCTTGTAGGTACGACTGGAGATAGTCCTTTTATCTTTTAATCACGTTTTTGTACACGTCTGAGATAAGCTCGAAATGAAGCGATCAATGAATACTTACAACAATTCATCAATATATTTTTTATTCTGACGCTTTGATTACGAGTTATCGGCTGCAAGTGACAAACAATAACCATGAGTTATTCTGACAGGTCACCCGAACGTGAAGTTGTTTATTTCTCACGGTGGTCTGCTGGGCACGCAAGAGGCAGTAGCGTGTGGAGTACCGATGCTTATGGTGCCGCTGTACGCAGACCAGGCTCTGAATGCACGAGCGATGGCCGACCGGGGCGTTGCAGAGATAGTCGCACTCAAAGATTCTGATAAAGACACGTGGAGGCGAAAATTACGAGCATTGCTCACAGATCTACGGTATGTACTATCGAATGCGAAGGCCAAAACATTGTCCGTAGCGACTTTTGGACGCTCAATGATCTGACAAGATAGCAAAGCTTTGCTCTCTGCTTGCTAGAATTGAAATGAGTAAATAATTAATTATTTATGATAGACCTGAGTCTTCGATGGTTCGAGACAATAAGGTCCGTCTAGATAACCTCCGCTGACATAATGCGATACGTAGATAATTGGCGAGTCTGCTTTCATTATCATCGTATTGACAACCTATGAGAAAGTCGCAGTGGGTGGGTGGTTAATACAAGGACTGTATATACCTGTGATACTGTAGAATTGTTGAATGCAATTCTGCCACACCCTGATACCCTTGATTTGTGTAAACAGTTATTTTTTTCCGAAATGTCGAAAGTACCATTCTTCTCGTGTCGATGGCAAATATTAAATTAAATTTCAATTTAATTTGAATGGTGTTAGCGTTGATGAGTTCTGAGCCAAAGCCTAGAACTCATCAACGCTAACACCATTCGCTGAAGCAGACATTCGGTCCTCACGTGTACAGGTGACAGTACTATTTATTGGTTGATTAATTATCTGCTGCCATTAGGTTAGTAATATTCAAGTTACATAAGTTTCACTGAGAAACATCTTATAATTTTGCGACAGTTGAGTACTCTGAGTGACTCTTGTTATGATATGTACGACTCTGTGTTTATGGACTTACTGATGTTACCAATTATATTTTCAGATACAAAGAAAATGCTATACAGTTAAAAGACATATTCCTGGACCGCCCTATGAAGCCTTTAGACATGGGGGTTTACTGGATAGAATACGTCCTGAGGCACAAAGGGGCCTCCCATCTGCGATCGCCGGCTCTCGACCTCACCTACCCACAGTACTTACTACTCGACGTAGTAGCGTTGAGTACTGCCATAGCATTGCTTACCATATTCATCCTACACAAGCTATTTAGATACTTATGCACGAGGTGCATAAAATGGTGGCCAAAGGAAAATCTAGTCTTTGAAAAAAGACTTTTAAAAAGAAACATTAGCTTTTACTTGTGTGTTTTGTCAAAGTATAAACTGAAACCCAATTGATGAGTGCTATGAACATAGATTGGAAATGACTCATTGTATTATGTAGGTGTAAATATTATTTTGTAAGATAATTGTAAATGTATTTCTATGGACCGTTGATTACAGTGTAATTCTGTCATGAATTCCGATTTCATTACAGAAAAAAAATGAAGGCTGGCCACCCAAAGACGCGACTTGGTGTGTTGGTGAAGTTACCTACTGCTAGTACTTGTTTCTAGTATGAATCGTGACGAAACAAGTCGCACTTTTGTGGAGCTACTGACAATTGAAATAGGTATAAGATGTATCTATTCATACACGAAATATTTTAAGAGATAATTGTACTCATCATTATGAACAACTTTTACTATAGGGCCAAAACTGAAATCCCGAAATAAAATCAGCTGTTTTTTCCGATTTTTTTTGATGATGGGGTGGATGATGAGGAACAGCAGATGAATAGATACACCTTATAACGAAAAAACTTAAGCTGAAAATATACAAATGATAAAGATAATACATTGAAATCTAACAGAACTGTTAATTCTTTTGATGATACCAGTAAAGCAGCCTGCCCACTACACCATATACACATGCCACATTACCGTGCTAGGAGCAAAGGTCAGGCAAAAAATATTTGTTTGAAAAGTGTGAGACTAGACCGTTCCGTCGCCGACCAACATCTTCGCCTGGCTTGCACGGAGTGTCAAACGAGAATATTTTGCCGGTGCTGATACGCTCCATGCATGGAACGCGACGTTACCAAAACGGTGGGCGCAGGCGGCGAAACAGTGAGGCATACGGGTTATACCGTGTCCGATGACCGTTCTTAAGCCCGTTAAAAAAGGGTTATAAGCGGACAATTTTGTAATAGTCATCGAAATAAATTTCTCAGCAAATATTTTCACTCGCTCTACCTAACGCGTCTGCCTCACGTAAAAACACAGGTGAACTACTGCAGCCGAGGGAACGGGAACCGTACGGATATGACACGCAGATGATACAGTCACTATAACAGTTATGCATGGGCTTGATATGCTGTTGATATATTCTAGTGGTCATAGTAGTCCGTGTCATGTCTTTTCATGCCTAATACGATCATACCCAGTCATGGTATGGTACGGTGTGGTGGGCAGACAGCTTTAGTCCTTCATCCAATTTGTACATAAATGGTGCATTTTACATAGTACCAAATTTCCGCAGTTGGTAGGCCTAGTATTAGACAGATAATTCTTGCTTGTTATTTGTTTAGAATGTATTATCTATTCTAATATTATGAGAAAAAGAAACATGAACATCAGTAAAACCCTTTTTGAGAGTACAGATTAAAGGGCCAACTAGCCAAGAATAAAATGTAAAACCTGATAAAGTGATAACCAAATACAAAAACTAAAGAAATAAAATATTCTCTAAATATTTGAGAACTGTTGACTGTTTGAGTTTTTTATTTACACCTTTCTATTTAATGATAATTATTTATAAATAAGATAATAATAGTACCCAGATAAAAATAAATATGTATGCAAAGAATGCTCATTTAAAATAATAATATATACTTTTGTAGTCAGTAAAATTATTAATTATCCTATCTCGACCTACGGCAGTCCAATACTGGATATAGGCCACTCTAATTTCATGTCATGCTATAGTAACATAATTTGTTGGCTTGTCAGAAGCCCGTAAGTCTAACAACCACTTTTATCAAGGGGTATTGTATTACCCAGTAACTGGGTTGTGGAGGTCAGATAAGCAGTCTCTCGATGTAAAATACTGGTATCCAGTTGCATCCGGTTATGCTGGAAGACGACCCCAACAAAATTGGGAAAAGGCTAGGCAGATGAGTCACCTGCCATGTTTTTCTCTGCATCACCCTAAGGTTGACTGGTAGAAAATGCCTCAGGCATTGAGTCTGTTTGTTTCGTTTGTCCGTTTGTTTGAGTGAGTTTTTACAGTATTTTTTTTACATGTGCATAAAGTTTTAATAAATAAATAAATGAGTATGATAACAAAGGTCTGATTTTGCTCACCAATAAAGAACAGGATCCCCATAGTCCATATCAAATCTGAAGTGTGAGAAAGCTAGAAGTGATCCATTCTTTTCTCTGGCAATGAGGTACCATGCTCCCTCGTCTGTCATCTCCTCCACTTTGCGATCCTTGTTCCATCCCCAAGCACATGTTTCATATCTGAAATTGAATTAAATATTTAATTAGGGATTGTTGTTTGATAAAATGAATTGGTACTAAGTATGTTAGCAGAGTACTGTAGTTTTTACAGATCAGTCAAATATAATCTTGGACCATCAGTTTATAAAGCTGGTGCTTAGACTCAGATAACCACTCGCGGTGCATTCCTTTACCGAAGTAACGAAACCGTAATTAATTATCTTACAGTAGTTTCATATTCCTTTCCGTCAAGTCAATCGCCCACTGAAGCACATTCTTGTCCAGCTCAGTGACCCGCTGGATGTACATTTCTACTTCTAATTCATTATTCCTGTACACAAGGAGCTCTTTGCACAGTAAAGCCAAGTCTTTCAGTTTATTGGCTGAAGTAACGTTTGTCATTCCATCCGCAATTCTACGTTGCTCCAGCTTTCGTGCTTGACGCTTTTCTTTGCTTTTATTAGCATTGGTTTGTGTTTTTTTCTGGAAATAAATAACCAAAATAATAAGAAATTGGTGTATTGAAACGTGCGGACGCTGCCCAACCATAGCCCGCGAAAGATGCGTAGTGCGAATACTTACGCCCATTTTATTTTACTCAGAAATTAAGTTGTAGAACAAAAATTAAATATGTTTTGGCGGGACCCAAACAACGTCAGCCAGTAGTTTAAAACTTTGAATATTTTAAAATCGATTTCACAACAAAAAATAACCAATCCAAAACTAAACAACAAAACTGTCAGTCAAGCAAGTGTCAAAAATGTCAGTCATCTCAACTGTCATGGGCAGTGTTGCTATCTATTTCTGAAGCGGACCCCAAGGTTGTACTTACTTTAAACCCACCCACCCTGTGGAAATCTCTATCTTCTGTCAATGTTCCATACAATTTTTGACAGGAACTAGAGATTTAAACATGTTTTGTTGTAATGTTTCGCCAGTGCAAACGCACGGTTAGAACATTAGAGTTGATAATCGTAAAACGTAAGCACAGATATTATAATACTACGTAAGGAAATGTTAAATCTTATGAATAAAGCCATGATTAGCCATGTATAAAGAAAGAGACTAGCTTCCATCCGCGCGGTATGTTTATAGAAAGTAGCCTACACCTCGGTGAAGTTAGCCGCACGATTTCATTATTATGATCTTTTGTTAGTGCTAATCGTTAGAGAGAGTTAGAGAGAAAAGAAAAATCGTTAGAGAGTAATTAGTTTTTATGTAAAAACAATTTTAATTTTTCGTGTGAAGTTGGCCCCCCTTCCCGCAAAAATGGACTTAAACGTAATTTTATTTTTTTAATCATTTGCGAATCGTTAGAGAGAGATTGAGAGTTACACAAAATCGTTAGAGAGTTAATATTTTATTTGATATTAAATCATTTCTAAGAGCGTGCCGTTAGCCCACCTCTGTGAATTTTGCCCCCGATGTAATTATTCTCAACTTTTGTTAATGCTAATCGTTAGAGAGAGTTAGAGAGAAAAGAAAAATCGTTAGAGAGTAATTAGTTTTATTTATCAACGATTTTAATTACTTTTGTGAAATTGGCCCCCATTTCCGCAAAAATGGACGTAGACGTATTTTTTTTTTTTTTATAATTTGAGAATCGTTAGAGAGAGATAGAGAGTTAAAAAAAACATTAAAGAGTTAATATTTAATTGATATTAAATTATTTCTGAGAACGCGTTTTAGATTAAACAGGCTCGCTCTTATTATGGGCAACATATTCGGCCGAACGGTACTTTTACTGTACCTAGAACTTAGTGAAGATACAAGGCATTTCGTCATCACATGAGACAGCTTTGATCAGAGGACTCACACCACTATAGTTATAGAGTGTATTACATTATTGTCTGGTATCTTGGATGGGCCGGCATCAAAATTATAAATCTCCACCCGCTCAGTATCTCGACAGTATTTTAATAAGAAAACTAAAAAAAAAAGTTTTATTTCATAAAAAACACCACTATAGTTATATAGTGTATTACATTATTGTCTGGTATCTTGGATGGGCCGGCATCAAAATTATAAATCTCCACCCGCTCAGTATCTCGACAGTATTTTAATAAGAGAAGACATTGAAAATGAAGAAAATCAATAAATCATTATTTAAAACTAAAAAATAAGTTTTATTTCATAAAAAATCTAACACTTGCATTCAAAGCATATTATTCAGTTTTTAAATATCATAATTGTCGAAAGGCTTTTAATCCACTTCCGATCTCGATTCTAAGTCATAAAACAGGAATTCTCCATCGTAATTAAAAAAATGTTCTTGATCAGTATAGACTATGATGAAACGAGCACTTCTTGCACTTATAGATTCCTAGTAGCTATAATCTAAAGAGAGGTCTAAAAGAATTTATGCTACACATTTTTGACTGAAAATATCCCATTTCATCTTATTTCATAATATGGTACATAAAGTAAATAACTTGATTAGAATTTTTGTTAGCATTGTCATAGTCTTTACAACAAAATATTGATTGACTGTAATGACAGTACCATGTGTCAATTTGGAAAAGTTTGTTATTTTCTGGGGTGTGTTCACTTTATTAGCCTAGATAATTAGAAAAGTTTGTTCGTTTTAGGAGTAAATTAATACTATTAAAAAACGATTTTTATCAAAATTGGTTATTCTTAAAAATGCATGATACAGTTAGAGCTACTACTTTTTGGGATATCTATCCAAATATATTTAACTTATCCTGGTTAGAATGATTGAATAATAAAATACCATTTTTGGACATGTCCTGTCGAATCGATGTGACCTGTGGAAGATGCTCACATCCATTCACCTGTGGAAGATGCTCACATCCATTCACCTGTGGAAGATGCTCACATCCATCCATTCACTTGAAAAGAGCTGATAATCTTCAAACGGCTAAACCGATTTTCTTGAATCATAGCTAAGAACACTATCAAGTCACCTTTCAAACAAAATAAAAAATATCAGAATCGGTTCAGCCGTTTAGCAGCTACTATGTAACCAGAGGCGGCTCGTGATATTTATTTGTGGGGGTTCACTAAAAAAAGAAACGTAGAACTAGAGCTTACCATTTATTTTATTTGTAAAGAAAATCCATTCGGCGATCTTTTTGGCGAGCGAAGACATCTATCACTTTCTTGTGAAAATCAGTTATGGAATTAATTAAGCGTTTTTCAATGCTTATCATACAACAAGATACACTGTATTGTTCCATTTTTAACACAAATGTCGCGCACAAACTATTTTTAATAATTATTTAGAATAAACACTGCGAATCTACTGACAGCCGAGTTGAGCCGACCGTTTGTTTACATAAGATCGGCAACAGCGCAAAGGCATAGATCGCATTCCCGCGCGCGGCCGCCGTTTGGCAACGTCGCGCGTGAGCGGCGCTCCAAATTAGGCTAATTTCTCATACAAAATCTTTTGTTTCACGCGTCGGACTGTGTCGATATTTCTTTCGCACTCATTGAATACAGTGCTAGAAATCGTACTGAACTTTGTTTCATAGGAGCGCAATCGCTGGCGCTCCACACGTTACAACTTGACGCCCAATGTACGCGTAGGAAATGGTTTTCTAGTAAACTGCTATTGTATACATGGGCATAGTAGAAAGAATGTATGTATAGGATTATAATAAAGAAATATAGATTATGCTATTTTCGTGGGAGTGCACTGCACCAGCGCTCTTTATGACGAGCCGCCCCTGTATGTAACATACAGACACACAGATACACATGTTAAACTTATAACACCCCTCTTTTTCCGTCGGTGGGTTAAAAGCGACCCGACCAGCTTCGACAAGCACCCACCTTTTGTGTGTTTTGAGCATAAATGATGCACTATAAGTACTGAATCAAATTGAAACTACCAACGATATTTCGTATTCTTATCAGGTATCACTGTTAAATGATCGTTGATCAAATACACAACTTTACCACTCATAACTATTAACGTCCCTCTGCATCATGTCATGTATCAGTAGTACCTACTACTCACGGTACTGTAGAGGTTTTATGCGATATGCAACCTCACGTTGGGCTGGCTGGTAGAACCGCAGCCTTGACTTGCGAACGCTCCAGCAGTCGGTATTTAAATATTGACAGATAGGTTTTTATGTCGAGTCGGGAAGAGCAGCCCGGACCCTCGATATGTATAAACGTGTCGTATAATTAATAAACCCTTGGAAAACCTACTCCTCTTTGGAATTCCCTCCTCACACACCCCCACACATATAGTTAATGCCCTTCAGGCGTTACAGTACTACTCGCGCTCACGGTGCACAATGAGGAACGTAAGTGTGGCCGCTTCATTCAATGCAATAATTCTCGCGGTAAATCTCTTTGATCTGCCTAAAATACCACCACCAGAGTTATCAATCACCCAACGTCAAACGCCAATGTAATGGCGCAATTTCATTAGTCGATGCCGCATGGCCGCGTGCGAGAGATTTCTGGAACATGTGCCACAGGGCCCGCATTCGGTGAATCGTTTTCATTAGTCGATAGGGCCCGCAAGCCAGGTGCGACAGATTTCTGGAACGCGTGCCACAGGGCCCTCATTCGGGGAACCGAAAAAGTATTTGACTCACCACCCGCAAGCTGTACATCGACCGATGAATTTAATTGGTCGATATCACGATCGGTATAAAGCAAGCGGGGAATCCTTGCAGACGGTGATGAACACGTATCGACTTGTTAACTAACATCTGTTTATACCTACCTGTATTAAGCAAATAAAGAATTTGATTTGATTTGATTTGAACTTTCATTAGTTGTAATCTCGCCTGCGGGGTCTCCCCGTATGCTGTATACCGAACGTATACAGATAATGATAATAATGCCGTTGCCGATATACAGATGATAATGCCGTTGACAGATTCTCGAGGTAAGTCGTGGTGTAGTACACCAACGGTAAACGTCTATCGTGATAATTCGTTGATGCATACAAGAGATTTGTCATATTTAAAAATCATTTAAAAAAACTTTGTATCTCCGGCAGGTGGGAGTGACGGGATCTACTAAACCTTCCCCCTCTCATCCCTCCCCTATCCCTTATCGAGGCGGCACGTTTCTAAATTTTAACCTGCTTAGGTCCTAGGGTAAAACGCGTTCTCAGAAATAATTTAATAAGTATCAATTAAAATATTAACTCGCTACTGATTTTTTTTAACTCTCTGTCGCTCTCTAACGATTCTCAAACTATAAAATAAAAAAATTACGTCTACGTCCATTTTTGCGGGAATGGGGGCCAATGTCACAAAAGTAATTAAAATCGTTGATAAATAAAACTAATTACTCTCTAAAGATTTTTCTTTTCTCTCTAACTCTCTCTAACGAGTAGCATTAACAAAAGTTGAGAATAATTATATCGGGGGCAAAATTCACAGAAGTGGGCTAACGTCACGCTCTTAGAAATGATTTAATATCAAATAAAATATTAACTCTCTAACGATTTTGTGTAACTTTCAATCTCTCTCTAACGATTCGCAAACGATTAAAAAAATAAAATTACGTCTAAGTCCATTTTTGCGGGAAGGGGGGCCAACTTCACACGAAAAATTAAAATTGTTTTTACATAAAAACTAATTACTCTCTAACGATTTTTCTTTTCTCTCTAACTCTCTCTAACGATTAGCACTAACAAAAGATCATAATAATGAAATCGTGCGGCTAAATTCACGGAGGTGTAGCCTACCGTGCGTTTGCACTGGCGAAACATTCAAGACAAAACATGTTAAAATCTCTAGTTCCTGTCAAAATTGAATGGAACATTGACATAAAATGGAGATTTGTAGAGTGCACGGTAAGTCCTTCCCCAGGGTGCCACCTATCTCCTTGTCAAATTTTGTCGAAATCCGTTCAGTGATTTAGGCGAAAAGATAACAGACAGAATTACTTTCGAATTTATAATAATTAGTACTTATGGATAGAAAATGAAGAATATGAGGCTAATTGCCCTGACAAAGTGCCTCCTGTACTACTGTATGGCACACCTCTGCAGAGAGCACAGAATTTTAAATACCTTGGTCGTTTATATTAACCCCTGACCTTAAAGACGATGATGACGTTGAATGTGAGCGGAGGGCGTTGTCGGTTAGAGCGAACATGTTGGTTCGGAGGTTTGCACGATGCTCACTTCCAGTCAAGATCACGCTCTTTCGAGCGTACTGTACGTCATTTTACACGTGCAGCCTGTGGGCTAGGTGTACGCAAAAATCGTACAGTGCTCTCCGCGTTCAGTATAATAACGCGTTTAGGATGCTGGTGGGGCTGCCCCGCTTCTGTAGTGCGCCGGGGATGTTCGCGGATGCGCATGTAGATTGTTTTTACACAATAATGCGTAAAAGGTGCGCTTCCCTGGTGCGCAGGGTGTGGGGCAGCACCAACAGTATCCTAAGCATGATTGCCAGTCGCCTGGACTGTGTTTATGTGGGTCGCTGCTGTGCAATTACTCATGGGTTGTTGCAGCAATGATCCACCAATCTTTGTTGTGTTGTTTGTATTTTCAGTGTTTACTAACATAGTCATAAGTTTTACTAACAGCTTTTGAGTCTTGGATACTAGAATAAAGACAATTCTATTGTAATTGCCATGTTTTATTTACATTTTACCTAATTAATAATAAAAAATGTAATATGTAAGTTTTTATATATATTTTTTACTACTACTACTATTACACCGCTAAACAAAGTTGGCAATTTTTTGGCATTTTTTACTCGAGTCTTTTGCAGGTTATGGCCGATTTCAAACCAAGCAATGGCAGGATCGGTAATTTTGAGATGGTTACACCGGTCAATATGGCAACTTGTGGAATTGCTACTGGCCGCCAAATTTGAAAGTGTGCTGAATGTCAATGAAAAATCAATACAACACAAAATAAACTGCCTAGCCTGATTATCTTGTTGGAAGTGTTAAAAAAAGTATAATAAAACCACTGCGCCGAGTGTGGGCAAAGGTTGCATTCAGGTGTAATAATATTAACACATTTAATAAGTTTGGTTGATTGAATATTCTGGCTCTTTGCCAAAATTTCCTTCTGTCAAAGTCTTGTTTCAGATTCAATTTGTATGCTCAGAACACTCCAAGTGCGCTCAATTTCCAGAGCCACAGTCAGCTGTAGCCACTCCTATCATAGTACAATCAGAAATATGAAATTTGTTAATCTATCTCAAACACACGCTAAAATGCCGACAGTAGGTTTAGGAACATGGCAGGTAATGTAAAAGTTCAGTTTGCAGGGTTTTGTGTAAAGCTAATTAGGTAACTAATATTCCACATTTTTTTCTAGGCTGAACCAGACGTTTTACAGCCTATCATCTATGAGGCTTTAGAACTAGGGTATAGACACATTGATACAGCATTTAATTACAATAACGAAGAAGCGATTGGCAATGCAATTAAAAAATGGATTGATGATAAAAAAGGTCTCAGATCTGATTTGTTTATTACAACCAAGGTATAACTTAATAAATCTTTTACTATCTGACAATAACTACTCAATAGGTACAGAATAGGTATATCTACTGAATAAATAAACAAAAACACTTTCATTTCAGCTTCCACATGTTGGCAACAGGGAGTCAGATGTAGAAAAATTTCTAGATATACAACTGAAACGTTTGCAGACGTCATATGTGGACTTGTACCTCATACATGTGCCTTTCGGTTTCAATTGTGATCATACGACTCTAACCCCTAAGATCGATGCTGATGGGAATTATGAATTGGACATGGATACAGACCATATAGCAACATGGAAGGTAGGTTTTAAATAATTTTGAAATTATATATTTTTATTCAAAAGAATATAAAAAATAATAATTTAAATCAAACATTTACAACCACCAATAATCATATACCTCTGCATATCCTTTTGGGGCTACGTCTTACAGGCGTGATGTCTCGCCAAGTCTCCACCCATGCTTGTCATAGAATTCGAATCATCCTTGTATTCTAATTGTACTACAATCTATTGGGTCACCATGCCACCATAACTTACATTACACATAAGGGCAATGTCCAGTCTGTCCTAGTGGTTGAGGCAATAGTAGGAAATCCATTCTCATCAGTCTTTGTTCACGGGGTAACTGACTCCCGTTATAGTTAAATAAAAAGGGAAAAAGTAAAAGTTATATGAATGAAGTAATCATTTTTATTGTTAATGATTGTTTTTGTTTTAGAAATTGGAAGAATGCCAAAGATCAGGTCTTGTTCGCAACCTTGGTTTATCTAATTTTAATGAGGAACAAATACAAAACATTTGGAAATCTGCAACATTCAAACCACAAGTGTTGCAAGTAGAACTTCATACTTATTTCCAGCAGCAACAACTGCAGGCCTATTGCACAGAGCATGACATTATTTTAACTGCCTATGCCCCTCTTGGTAGTCCAGGTGCTAAGAACCATTTTGTGAACAAGTATAAATACAGGTACTGACTCATAAAAGATACAAAAATACTGATTATCTATGTTGATAATATACAGATAATGTTTTTTTTTTGTCAGCCCTAGCGTTTTTCCTGATTTGCTGACTGTGCCCGAAGTCGTAACTATAGCCAAAAAATTTGGAAAAACTCCAGCACAGATATTGCTTCACTTCTTAGTTCAACAGAAAATAGTTGTTATTCCAAAGAGTACTAATAAGAAGAGATTGAAGGTAAATGATTTCCATTTTTACTTCCTGAAATCAGGTTTAGCAAGTTTAATTTGATCAACTTCTTTTAGCAAGTTTAATTTGATCAACTTCTTATGTTTGATTTGTGGTCTTCATATTTTAGGAAAATATTGACCTCTATGATTTTGAGTTATCTCAAGATGACATGGATGCTCTGATCGAATTGGATAATGGAGAGAAAGGAAGAATTTTCAACTTTTTGTTCTGGAAAGGTGTTGAAAAACACCCTGAGTATCCGTTTATGGAAGTAAAACATAAGATTTCTGAAGAGACTTTGTCACCACTCTAGTCAATGAATACCTTGTGCTTCTAAACTTTGCTATCACACCCACCAAACGCTTGAGTGTCAACTTAATGTAGGTATTGACGCCTATGCACACTTTTAGCTTTAATATTAAATGATCAGTTATAAACTGATGAAAATTTAAGTACATGCTTAGAGCAGAAAACTGTGGACTGTTCTTGATAGAAATAAATAAATTAAGAAAATCACAAATTGTTTTTTTTTATTAAATCTGACACGATATTTAAGTAAAAAATAATAGTAAGAAATTGGTAACAGAAAGTAGAGAAATCACGAGAGTCTGTAAAGCATTTTCCTCTGCAATCTGTGTTGTAATTCACCGCGTCTTATCATGGTGTGTATGACTTTGAGGATGGCCCTCTCAGGGTACTTTTGTTTGAGGAAATCCTGAATGATTGTTTGTTCTGATACTTGAGAACCTACTGCGAACCTGCGCTTCAGCTGCTTTTCTATGCGAGACAGCATTTCATGGTCTTCCTCTGTTGTGAAACCTTCTGCGCCTAAAATCATTATTAAACTTCGTTATTATTCGTTTCGCAGTTAGATATTGCTTTAGATTAGCCCTCTATTGATTTAGAAGATCTATCAGTTGATAAAGCCTAGCTCTATTTCATTAGTGAACTTACCAGCTAAGCTGCCAGTCATAGCTGCGTCTAATGTTGACACTTGGAACAATCGGAGTGCTTCAGTGACATGCACTTCTGTTGCGAACGGCAGGAGTTGCATCTTAGCAAGAGATTCAGATATTCGGACGACGGCTTCTAGCTGCCTGAAAATTAAAAGAAATTTGTGTCTCAACATGAGAATTTGCGAATTTTATTTAGCTATATTTTACATAAGAAACTAGTAGTTTTATATTTTTTTAAAGAAACCTTTAGGCGCGTTGAGCTATTTTTGGTAGGGGGTAAACTTATCGATTCGCGTAGTGCAGGGCTAAAGAATATAGATAGCGCTAATCCAGTTTTAAGTTTTAACTTCTGTCGGCTGTCCCCATGACTGTTTTAAAATTATGCGTTGTGGTGCCCTTCGCAAGGAGTTGCATTGTCTGTTTCTACTCGGCGGCAGTTCAATGTCTTTATTAGGACAAGCCGGGCTTTTGGGCTTGTTTTTATGGCAGGAACGACCCTCTACAGTCACGTACTGTACATCATAACTAATATTATAAATGCGAAATAGAGTTTGTTTATTTGTTACAAAATAAAGCAAAAACGGCTGGATAGATTTGGATGAAATTTGGCACACAGACAGACCATGACCTAGGTAATGACATAGGCTATTTTTATCCGACTACGGCGAAGCAAAAAGGAGGGTTATGATTTTGACCAGTATGTATGTCCTCATCAGAATTTGACAAATGAGGTATCTTTGGAAGCGTTTTGATCGTCCGCTGGTTATTGAGTATGTGACGTCACATTGAATATGGCGTACTCTAGAGAAGATAAGGGCACGAAGTAAAAAAAAAATGAAAGGGCTTATTTAGCACATTTCAACAAAAAAAAAATATTATAACACCAAAAATTTTTAAATTGTTTAAGTTTTATAACTTTTAATTTTTTAATCCTGGATCACTAGCTAGTAATTGGTATATTTTGAATGTTCTACAATACAAATGTTTAAATACCTCACTGTGATAGGAATGGATAGTCGTTTGTCGACTTGTCTCTCATGCAGCGAGGCGCCTGTCCTCATCAGTACGTAGCGCGCGCGAAGGCGCTCGGCCGCGCTAGCAGACAAGCGCGGTCCGCAGCGCGCGCGGCAGTACGCAGAGTATCGCCGCAGTAACGCTAGTGGCAGCTCGCCAGCAGCCGTCTCGCGTTCCACGCTGTCACCACCCATGTGTACTGATATGATGTGTTTGGCTAATGTCTGGAAAAGTTTAACACTTCATTAATCTGTACCCCATTCATAGGAGATAAACAATGATCACATCACCACCATACATGCTAAGAAAGCTTCAATTGGTGACCAAATCTCTGGCCATATTTTTCTATTAGAAAATGTTCAGTATTCATAGTTTGGAACTACGACTTGATACAAGGCAATCAGTTTGCCTCTGTATGGTGTGGGGTGTACAACATACAGTTCTACCTGCAAACTATCCTATGTGAATACTTACAATATCCCTGTTTTGATCGTGTTCATCCTTGACAATGAAAATCATGTCGAATCTTGATAGAATAGTTGGCATGAAGTCAATATTGTCGTCAGCTTTGGTGTCATCCCATCGGCCGAACACAGAATTAGCGGCTGCCAGGACCGAGCAGCGAGAGTTTAAAGTTGTAGTAATGCCAGCCTGTAAACAGCGCAAAATTAATTAGTTTCATTATAAAACATTGCATGGCATGCTGCCAATACACATTAGAAAAGATTGTCTACCTTAGCGATGGAGATAGTTTGCTGCTCCATAGCCTCGTGAATAGCCACACGGTCGTCTTCGCGCATTTTGTCGAACTCATCAATGCATACAACACCTCCGTCCGCGAGCACCATCGCTCCGCCCTCCATCACAAAGTTACGCTGTGGGCATGATGAATGTTGATAAAAAAAATAAAAACTACTGTACGCCAAAAAAACTCAACTGTGAAATTCCTGTTACTATTCGTTATCAAGGGTCAGAAATAAATTGTTACTCACACTGCCAGGATCCCTGATAACAGAAGCAGTGAGACCGGCTGCACTGGAACCTTTGCCTGAGGTGTACACGCCGATAGGAGATACCTTCTCCACGAACTTCAGCAGTTGCGACTTAGCAGTACCGGGGTCGCCCAATAGCAGTATGTTAATGTCGCCTCGCCGTGTCAGACCATCTGGCAGTCTTTTGCGCGCTCCTGTTTGGAACAGAAATAATTTAGAACCCTTGCAGAAAGGGCGAATTTGAAACGGAACAATGCGCCCTGTTGCGTTTTTTCGCAGCTATCACGTAACGTTTTTGAACTCATTAACAAATGAATATCTTACAGGCTATAATGAATACATTAAAATAAAGCTGCTACAATACCAAAAATATACAACACATACCACCAAACAGTAAGCAGGAGATAGCCTTCTTTATATCAACCGCACCAAATACACTGGGTGCTATAGACAAGGCGATACGGTCGTATATGTCGGGTGAAGCTGCCAGTCTTCGGAACTGTTCCTCCTCCTCAGCAGTAAAAGGTTTAAGGCCTCCAGTCACCCCCTCTTCGGCCGTTAGACCGACGGCGCGGAGGTAAGAAGAGCGGACACCTACTGAACCTTTGTCGCGGCCTTCTCTCTGCAAATATACTTTTTTTGTTAGGATAATATATTTTTGAAATTGTTCGAATATGAGTTAGTCGTCAATCGCGCCTGCGCATGAATAATTGCAACTAATTACCCGACTACGGCGAAGAAAAAAGGAGGGTTATGATTTTGACCGGTATGTATGTATGTATGTTCATCTGTTCCCTCCTATCTTCCAAACCACTTATCACAATTTGACAAATGAGGTATCGTTAGAAGCGTCGTGATTGTCCGCTGGTTATAGGCTATGTGAAGTCACATTAAATTAAAAATGGCGCCCTCTAGAGCAAATAAGTGAGGAACTTTTTAAAAAAAATGGTTTAATCGTACCATGTTCGGTATCAAATGAATGAGCACATTTCAAAAATATATATATTATAACCCCAAAAGAATTCAAAAAAAAATCAAGTAATAAAAACTAAAACCCAACTACGACTTTAAAGGTATTAAACAAGACACCACAGACAGACAAATTAAAAATCCGGAGTCACACGTGTTAGGGCATAAATCGAACAGATTACGTGTGACTCCGGATTTTTTAATTTGTCTGTCTGTGGTGTCTTGTTTATACCTTTTAAGTCGTAGTTGGGTTTTGCCATGGCAGCTAAGAGATGACCAGTCACAACTGACGGCGCCCGTCCATTAATCAAGTCGCATTTGTACCTCATGTTGTGACCTCATAATTAATATATACGATCGCATAATTGCGTATTTCGTGCAATTCAACAGTTGCCCGAAATACGCGATTATAAAAAAAAAAAAAAATGTTTATTTCAATTACAAAGGACATATAGAATGTGTTGTTGGAGATCACCTTTTAAGCAAGCATTTCTTGTGTTAGGAGACTCCGCGCTTCCACTTATCATTATCTTATATGCAATTGAAATGTAGACAATGTTTATACAATAGTTAATATCTTTTGTTTAAGACAGTGTAAAACACTCTAAAAACTCACCCCAACTTTAGCAATTTTCTTAATGGAATATATTCCGAGCACCGTGACTCTTGCGCCGGGTGCGACTCGCTCGCACAGCACACGTTCACAATACACCGTTAGATGACGCGGCATCTCGCCCTGAGGGATACTTTCTGGAGCTTCTTGCAGTTTCAGTACCTGCCAAGAGTAGTTTATTTTATTTATTTCCAACAAATGATATAGTTACACAATACATGACACATAAACAGTGGGCAACATCAGCTCCATTCAATCACAATCTAAATGATTTTGAAGGGTTTTATTTAAGGGATTCTAAATGATTGGTAATAATCCATTGTTCGAAAAATTTGTCTGCTATTATATGTTGTTGGATTGTCAAAATGAAAGCCATTGCTACTGTTAGTGTGTTACGTAATTATTCCACAGATATTAAGTAAGTGCACTCCTTCACTTGTCCAAGACATGTCCACGGCATCTATACATATAATAAATTATGGTCGTTTTTCGTGTTTGTCTGTATGTCCATGTTGTCCTTCTACATCACAACAGATTTTATGTGTATACTAACTATGTTAATGTGACAGTTTCTAAGAAATCTCGATTTTTGCCAAGTCGTAAAAATCTCGATTTTTTCGAAGCAAGAGCTGGTCACTAGTGCACAATAAAGTTAACAACTAAGCTAACAAAGTTAAAATATTTATAACTAGCTTCCGCCCGCGTATGTCGATAAAAAGTAGTCTATGTCCTTTCTCAGGCTCTAGACTATCTGTGTACCAAATTTCATTTAAATTGGTTCAGTAGTATTGGCGTGAAAGCGCGACAGACAGAGTTACTTTCGCATTTATAATATTAGTAAGGATTACTTAGTTTTGAAAAACATGCAGTTCATTAAATTTAAGATAGGCAGCAGTTTTTAAATTAAGGAATCAGCAGCTTTTTAATATCTGAGAGAGAAGCTTTTAAGTACCTGATAGTCAATGCACTTGCACTTGTCTGGAATAATGAAATAAGGATCTAAGGGGCACTTTGGTCGACCAGCTTGTTCCCTGAAAATGAGAGAGAGATTGACTTTTAGAATACAGAAGTCAGATACGGAGTAATTGTCTGTTCCAAAAGTATCTGAATAAATTGTAAACAAATGGTCCAAAAAACGAAGTTGTGGATGACAATTTATCTATAGTGCTACTCACAAATTGAGTGCTTCTGCTCAGATTTGATTATTTGAATACGAAAATCTTATTAAATACATGTTTTTCATTTGACAATTGAGGTAAATAACCAATTTTTTTTTATTTACAATACATTTAGATAATTTTATTCAAACAAGAATTGTTGGAAAAAGGTGGTGTGATATAAAGTTGAAACCTACTACTACAGTGAGTGATTGAATAAGAATTTATCTTGAACAGAGTAAGTTTACATTTTCTTCAGATACTTTTGGAACAAACCATACATATGATTATAACATAGTTAATTGATTCAGGCGTGACTTTGCGGAAATCTATTATAAAATACAATAGACGTAGATATATTTAGTAACCTATTCTGCTTAACTATTCTTCAAGAGTCATAAAAACCTGTAAGAAATTGACATGTGTTTCACCTCTCAATGAGGCATCCTCAGGATGACGATTGACCAATTGCAAACCAGAACACGACGAGTTACCACACCGAGTGCTGGATGCCTAAGCGAATCAAATTGCCCATCACAAGAATAGTTAAGCAGAATAGGTTACTAAATATATCTATGTCTATTAAATATAACATGTTCCATTTGTCAATGCAAATGGAACATGTTATGAATGTATGGTTTGTTAAACAATGGTGCCGATTCTCTTGTACACCGAACTAAACTAACTAAACTATCACTAAAATTCCTTACTTTTGACTATGAGAATCTTAGAGCTATTCTGCCAAAAAAAATCTCTAATTTTAAAAATTATTTTGACACAACTAAAATCGATTTTGACAATCGCGACTCCACTTGGTACCTACTTGTTTGCCTACCACGTGATTTTTTTTGAGCCGGAGAGGCGCGCAATGTGTCCGTTTCGACGTATTTTTATATGGAATTTTTCACTTTTTGGAAGAAAACCAAAAAAAAAAATTACCAACATGTAGAGTATTACGGGTTTGCCGGTAGCAAAGGGGGTCAAAATTTTCATTATTTTTGCGATAGGACACACCATTTTCGAGATATAAGCAAAAGAAAATAAAAAAAGATACTGTACCGTTTTGCAACAGAATTCGAGGTGTTGGTTTGAATTTTAGTTCGACATCTAATTTTATTCCACACATTTTTAATCGTGATTAAAAATAGTCAGAGTTAGTTGGAGGATTTTAGATATAGAACAAAAATTTTGGTTAAAACGTCAAATTCAGAATAGCATTTTCACTAAATTAAAACTCAGTGCCATCTTAGTGCTGTCAAACTAAATTATAGTTAAGTTGTGTCACTTTAGTCTATTTTCAGAATGGGAAATCGTCGTTTGACAGGAATAAACTAAATTTTAGTCATTTTTAGTTTAGTTTAGAGAATTTGTGACAAGAGAATCGGCACCAATGTGTGTGGAAGTTAACCAATGTTAACTTACGTGTTACATTTCCTGGGCATCACATATCCTTCTAGTCCTGGCTTCACTGGTAAATTGGGGATGATGTTGCGGCATGATCGACATTGGATAGATATCTTTGTTGCTTTTGCTTTAATGCCTGATGCAGATATTACTATGCCAGGGATTTTAACAAGTCGGGAGACTGTTTCTGACTGAAAAATTATAAAGCTTATGTTCATTATAGGTACAAAATTATGATAAGACTATAGAAAATACTAATAATGGTAGGTAATAGTTTTCCTTAAAATCAGAGTATAAAGTCCTGGGTTCAAAGCCTATGTTGGGTAGTGTTATTGGGGTTTTCCGTCAAGAATATCTCAGTGACAGCCCGGAGTCTGGATTTGTGCCCAGTTGATAGCAATAGGCTTGATTGTCATCAATCCTACTGGCACAATATGGGTCTCCTATAGGAGCACCGCTGCTAATCTTTTGGGGATTACAGGCATGATATTGAATTATATAAATTTTATTATTCTTAGAGATCTAAAGGCATTATGATATGAAGTAACATACTTTCAGCTCTCTTAAATTAGCAGCATGTGCATCTGAAGACAACAGGACTTGAATATCTTCAACTTTCTCTTCCCCCTCAGGTCGTGGTGCAGTTAGTTCATCCGCCAGCTGTAAACATGCATAACAGCTTAGTTGTAATACTGTACCATTCATCAAGTACATTCTTAGGCATATAGTACGAAGAATAATGTTTTTAATGTACCTCTTTAGCTGCTTCTTCTAGTATAGGTAAATGTTCTGTAGGTTTCTTGTATAATTTCTCAGCTAGAACCTCATCGAAACTAGATAAATCTTCAATGTTAATCTCAACCCAGTAATTAGTCAAGTTATAGTTGCGTTTTAGAGCGTCTCTGAAAATAAAATAGAAGATAGTGATAACTTCACGAAGCTAAGATGTTTACTCAAATTATTATTTTCATTACTTTTCGAAAGAGGCTTACCTGTATTTGTAGTTAAAGTTACCCGTGTGAAACTGTCGAATGAATTCTTTGAACTTCTTTTTCACAGCTTGTAGGTTAAGTTGGTCTTGAGATTCATTTTCCTCAACGCCAAAGTTGTCGGAAAAGAAAACACCGGGATCATCAAATCCTTCCATTATCACAAATAAAATATTTTTTTCACAATTCAACTTTGTATAGTAAGAATGAAGCGCAGACTAAACCCAAAACCCAATCCAAGCCGGATTTTGGCGCGTAATTTTGAGACGTGATTTTAGTTTTGACATTGACGGTTGTCGTTGACGTAATGTCCAGGGTTGCCAATACCTATTTTCCAAATTCCTTGAAAATCCCCGAATTTGGGGAGAGCAAAATCCTGATTCCCCACAAAAGTATTTCATAAACATAACTCATTTGTATACAAAAAATTAACAATATTTATTAGTACTACTAGGAACTACAAAAATTCACAATTGAAAATAATTTAACCTTAAAATACGAATGCATTCAAATTTAAAACAAAACAAGGAGTCGGTCTTATCACGTTCATGTTCACCGTTCGAACGTATCGTAGATTCGTAGCGTACAGCATGACCAGTTTATGTTTGCAGTTCACGGTGGCGTTGCTTGTCAAGGAAAAATGCAACAGCATGACAAACTCAGTACTTACATTAAGTTTTAGTTCTGTGTTTAGCCGCCTGCATAGATAAGTTGGACGCGCTGTACTAACAGTCATTAATGTAAAAAAAATATTACTGGAATTCTCTGGATGAGTGATCCATATCCGAGTATGTGATGATGTTTGTTTATAATATAATTGATTGGTTTGATTTGGTAAAATTAAAAAAAAAATTGTGTTCTCCTCATGGAGCCTCTCCCCACAAAATCCCCAATCGTCTTGAGATTCCCCGTAATTTGGGGAAATCCCCACAAATTGGCAACGCTGGTAATGTCGTTCCTTTTCAATAGGGAATTTGCATGTTTTTTTAAATATTTCTATTCTGTAGTTTACATCGTCAAATAACAGTTTAAAAAATTCGACGGCAAAAAAAGTAATTTAAAGTACTACTTAAAAAAATGTTAAAAATATCCAATACATCCGGGCTATTCAAACGCCCTCAATTTGGCGCGCTTGGTGTGGTGACGTCACATTCTATGAAAACCAATGACTAATAAATTTATAAGTCAATGATGAAAACAAACAAGCAACTGTCAAGTCGATGTCAAACACTCCTTTTTGTAGTAGTGCTTGACTTTGACTTGACACTTATTGATCGACTTGACATTGACGTTTTGATTGTTGTCCTAGATTGTTACGTCACATCCGCTCTTAGCTTTTCAAATATAATATGAATTACCCTTTTTTTTGGCACTTTTTAAAAATAATTTCTCGCTTAAAAATAAATTTTATTCAAAAATATTGATGGAGGCATAATTCTGAAGTAATTTAGTTATCATAAAAAAATACGTGACCCTTATTTGAATCACATGCATATTCCCTATTTCATGAAGATTTAGAAGAGCGTGTGAACATTTTCATCATAGTTTACTCAAATTATTTGTTTTGCTCATAGGCACATTGCACTTTTTACTTAGTTGTCGGATTGAGGGCACTGCAAAATTTAATGTTGGTTAGCTAATTGCCATGGGCAGTACGGGGCAGTAAGGGGCAGTCGCAATTGCATCCTGAAGGTTGTAGCGGCAGATAATTCCTCCGCCATAATAAGGCAATTTGTGAGAAGACTTATACCCTAGTTTCCACGTCTGGGTGTCTAGTGAGGGTTGGTCTTCTCACAAATTCGTCTCGTCTATAGTTTAAGATACTAACAAAAGTGTTTTAAGTGCCTGTTACTAACAATTTATGGATCTCTTAGTTGTCGGAAATAAAATGATTTTATTTATTTTTTTAGTACTATGGTGGCAGCACCAGCACCCAGGGTCCAAATTCAAAACGCTAAACAGTCCGGTTGCTAATGTTGCTATGACGATTATTTTGTTTATAGTAAAGAATTTGAACCTGTGTATTGGAGAATCTACATTAGTACTTGGAAATAATATTTATTTTATGACAATGGTTTAATTGTGTAGTTATTATTATAATCAGAGTTTTGAGAAACAAGCAACATGGGTGATGTGAGTATTATTGCAATATCCCGCATTATGCGGGCCATACACAGTTTAATCAATAAACTTTAAAAATACGAAAATTCATAATTCTTCATGCCATTTTGACAACTCATTTTGATCAAATTTTCCCACACACATTCATGCATGCCAATTTGATAAAACTGTTTGAACCGGCCTGTTCGATCAAATTACTTGAACGTATTACTTGAACGTATACCAAATGCCGCCATTTGGTAGCTGAGTGGAGAGGATTTCAACCATTGTGATTGGTCGATTCCTGTAATCAACTAATAGTAATGGTTGAAATCCTCATCGCATCTCTCGTCCCGTCTGTAATTGGACTATTCCTGCACGTCTCCGCTCAGGTCTGCGGGCGCTTGGCGGTACGTAGTAGAAATATGTAGATGCATTGAAATGTATGCACTGAAACGCGCCGCCGCGCCGCCACCGCCGGCGCCGCCCCGCGCCAGTCGACTTCGTGTCCGTAGCCTTAGGGGCGGCGCACATTTGGCAAGGCGCAGCGCAGCGCATTCGTCACTGCCAAACAAATATCTACCTTGTATCACTTGAAATAAAGTTGATAATAAATAAACTTCCATCAGCTGGAGAGCGCGCCGTAAGCGGAAAGAGGCGCGCGTCTCAGGTTATCTATTCTCAACTTTATTTTTAGGCACGCAACGTTGATATTTGTTTCACAGTGACAACCGCGCCGCGCTGCGCCTTACCAGGTGTGCGCCGGCCCTTAGGCCTATTCAGATAAACAATATCGCCGTCGCGCTCGGTAGCGATACTGCACCCTAATTGCGTAACACACGATCAATCACAATCTGTTTCATTTTGACAGTTTATCAACATTAATTACGTTGTTTACTTTGTTGAGCAGACAATTTCCATCAAAATGATTTGGATTATCCGTCCGTGTCAGCGATGATGATTCATGATCCCGTGTTCATGATCACATCAGCCTGTATTAAGTAATCGGTGCTTTTATTAATCCTGAACTAACGACAATCGAAGCCGAGGCGACGGCCTTATTAAAAGGTCGAGGGAATCCGCTTGATACACCTACGGAAAGCACAGGATCGGATATCGTGATGCAGCGGACGTATTTCGGCTGAAAGACCATGTTTTAATTGATTCCAAACCAATCGGCTACCAATCACTAATTTTACGCCTTTTCTGCAGAAAGAAGAAGTTGATCTACGGTTGGAATTTTTGAGCGAATACATCTTGAGAACGCTGAAACAGAAGATAGACAAATGGGCTAAGTTCATCACTGGCGATGACAGGGTCAGTGTTACCAATCTATATATATTCATATACATGTAATAAATATGTAGACGAGGAGTTTCTGTACATTAAAAATATTGAAAAAAATGCCATTTCTACCATTTTTGGAATTTTTGTCTGTTTGTCTGTGAGAGATTAATTTGTTAAGGTATCACGTAAAAAGTACGAAACCAATATTGTTAACTTTTATACTCAAATATTGTGTATAACTCGGAGTAACATTTAGTTTTTGTTTCATCGCAATCGGTTCACTCTATCAAAAGATATAATCAATTGGAACAAAAACACATTTTACAAATTGATTGCGTACGTAAATAGCTGCATTAGTTACAAAACTGTGTCGCAGCTATTAACGCCCGTCTCCAAGAGGGAGACAACAGCGTTCAAAAATATGTCGTCATGAAAACATTCAACAATTAGGTATTTATTCAGAGTAAATGCAATAAAGTTTTGAGTATTTACTTTGATGCTATCATGTAACAATTGTTGCTAAGAGACACCGCACAGACAGACAGACACACACACTATACCTACTTCGCATCTATTGCTGAAAAAATAACGCGTGGAAGCGCAGCTTTAGGTATCATAATGTAGTTACCTCGGGGCTTTTTCCACAACGCCTGTGAATCTAAATTATTTTTTCTTACAGCACATTTTGTTCAAATTCTTCGAAAATCCCAAGTTTGAATTGCTCGTATTTCGTGTGAACACAGCAGGCATGATCACGTGTTCCGTGACATTTCCGGCCATCTCTAGGGGTAAGGTGGTGTACTTCCTCAGAAACGTGGAAGAGAAAATTACAGCGGGAAATATCCGAAAGGTTTGTAATTATTTGTTTAAAAATCGCAGAACTACACAGCAACTGAAAACTGCCTCGGTTGGTCTAGTGATCGCAGCGCGACTTCTAAAGTGTTACTAGGTTTTGCCACTAATGCTGGGGCTACATTGTCGCGTTATCACGAAATAAACTTTGCGCGCTCTCTCTCACACACCGCTCGACGTCTTGCTGAGCAATAGAGAGCGCGCGAAGTATAGTTCGCGATAACGCGACAATGTAGCCCCAGCATAGGCCGCGATGTTGTCGCGATGTACATATTGTCGAACTACACTTCGCGTGCTCTCTGTTGTACAGCAGGCGTAGCATGGCGCTTTCTATCTCTACGAAGAATAGACATAGCTTTTTCTATACAAAGTGACAGTTCGTTTCTTCATTTTTGACATCCACCGTAGAAATGTTTCTACAATCTGTCATTTTGTCTTTCATTTCTAACGATCTTTGTCTAGGTCTTTTTATATGTAGACTATTTCGGAAAAAAGTTTTCTATCCTTACTGTCAAAATCATACTGACAACCGATAAATCCTATGATAAAACAAAGAATTCTGAGTCGAATTATGTAAAAGAGTGAATTTCGTAAAAAGTGCAGTTGACTCTTTCTATTTTGCTGCCGTCTCGTACTGTCCTACTGTCTACAGGAAACGTCATTTTTGTCTACTCTTCTGTCGACAAAACGGTGCTCATGCTACGCCTGCAGCAAGACGTCGCGAGCGGTGTGCGAGAGAGAGCACGTGAGGTGTATGTAGTTCGAGTTATAGCGACAATAAAGCCATAGCATTATGCTACGGCTACATTTTCGCGATAACGCGAACTTCAATTCGCGCGCTCTCTGTTGTACAGCGTGACGTCGAGCATAGTGCGAGAGAGAGAGCGTGAAGTGTAGTTTGCGTTATCGCAACAGTGTAGCCGTAGCATAATGCTATGGTTATATTTATTGTCGCGATTACTCGAACTACTATATGCTGGGGCTACAATCTTTATCTATAATCTTTGTCGCTCAAAATGAGTCGCGGAATTTCCGTTATAGGTACTTATCTAGGTACTAGATTTTCAAACTTTGCATCTATCATAGTCATTCGCAAAAATGCATGAAAACGATCACGTACAGTTCGATTCAAACTTAATGGCGGCTCGGAACATGAGGAGAGTCGCTGCGCAGACAGTAACACGGCTACTGCGCAGCGGGTAGCTAACTTTCGAGCCGCCATTAAGATTGAATCGAACTGTACTTTCGTTGACTAATTTTGAGCCCAAAGTTTCACGAGTAGGACTACTTTTGAAACCTAACCCAACATTAACTGACGTTAATTGTTTCTTAGGCTCTCACTGTCGGCGAAATGTCAGGCAATGTACTACAAGATTTAATGGCGTTGGCGGATTTTGTGATCGGGCCTCTCTTATGCAATACTGAGAACCAGAAGGGCTGGCCCAAGATAGTGAGGAACGATATGATGAGACATGTTAATGAGCTGAGGAATTTGATGTATCAGGTTGGTTGGTTTTGACTTTAAAATAAATAGAGATCCAAGAATTCTCCTTCTCTCAATTTTTGTTTTTGTGGAGTTGGTATTAGAGTTGAGCTTATAGCCTCGGTCACACATAGCGAATACTCGCTGTGTGTGAGAGGCTTATTCGCTGCGAATAGATTCATTCGTCGCATGTTGAATTCGCCGCGATTTGAATTGAGCATGATCAATTTTACTCTCTGCGAATGCGCACTCGGCTCGAGGATTCGCTTTGTGTGACAGCCGTGACAGGGTACTCGCTGCGAGTAGTCATCCTACTCAGTGTGCCTGTATTGTCGAAGACTGTCGAAGTTCTCGTGTAGGACTCGCTCTGTCTGACCGAGGCCACATACAGCGAATACTCGACTACGCGGGTTACTCCCGTCTGGCAACGGTCCCGAGTGGCAACTTTACATAATTATGTATACTTACATTGGTTATGTTTGTAGATATTACGTACCTGAGCACACGTTAAAGTACAGTCAGAATTTATTTAATATTTGCTATGTTTAGTTCTAATTTTATATTTTTGACTTTTATTTTATTTTCTTGATTTTTTATTTTTGTAATGTCACAAATTAGATAGGCACATTTGGAATGAATAAACAAAGTTTACTTATTGTAAACTGTAGTTATGTAGGTATATGATTGATTTTGCTTTGCTTTGTGTAAATATTTTAGTCATATTAACCGCTCCACTGTCGATTGGCTTTCTAATGGCCGATAACAATTAAAATTCTATTGTGTCTCGTTAATGACAGTTGGAGGTTTATATTTGATACTAGCTGATGCCCGCGGATTCGCCCGCGTAGATATCGGTTATTATATACTAAAACTTCCTCGAGAACCACTCTATCCATTGGTGAAAACAGCATGAAAATCGGTGCAGTAGTTTTTGAGTTTATCTCGAACAGGACGACAGACAGACGCGGCGGAGGACTTTGTTTTATAATAATAATGTAAGGATATACTTACAGGATATAATTACATAAAAAATTACACTACAAAAATCTTAAATAGGTAGGTAAGTACCTACCTATTTTTTCATTTTAAACAAATATTTACATCCCTTAAAAAACACTTAACGTACTGACTGTACCTGGTGCATATGATAATTGCTAAATTATACCCGTTCGTTCCACTAACAAAATCAGTGGGACGAACGGGAATTTAATATTATTTATTAAATTCCCGTTGACCCACCCACCAGTGGGACGACGGGACGAACGAGAATACACGAAGATCCAGGCGGTTTAGGCTGTGCTTTGTCTTTCAGTGAGTGTATGAATTAATTTAAAAGTGGATTCAATGAATATCTTCAAATTGCAGTTAAAAGGAGAAATGTCTAGTCAAGTACTGCTGCCGATGCCAGCCGGTGTACAAACTATATACCATGCGGAAGGCAGGCTGAAACAAAGGTATGAAAAATTCAAATAAATTAAGTTATTTTACTGAAATTAACGTAGCAATAAGGAGTAGGTAGGTCCGTTGTAGGTTGTATTTGTAAATATAGGGTGTAAAAAGATCACATAGCCGTCAATTACGCATTCAGTACAGACATCAAATGTAGCATTGCACCATCGATCACTAATAAAGAACATTGCACAAAAATAATTGCTGGCATAAGTACGACATTTATTTACGCATGCACGTGAAACTTTGTGTATAGGAGCATGCAAAGGTTCAGGGTTTGTCCCGGTATTTAAAATTAAGTTAATTATTAAGTTATACCTGTTTGGGACGGGGTGGCATCACCGGTGATGCCACCCGGTCCCGGCAAGTACATCCCTGGTAAGCCCCCGGATAAAACAAGTTTTCTTTAAAAAATCTGAAAAAGTTGGAACGACAAAGTTAAAAGGAAAACTATCACAGCTAAGTAAACTCTACAAGTAACCGTGTAAAATCGACCAACTTACATTTGCAGTTGCAAAAACATGTTCTAAACATACGGAAATGTATGGGACATTTCCGTATGGAAAAAAAAGTAAAAGTAAAAGTTTTTCAACTACAATGTTAAGACTCTTTTAACCTGCACGTTTTTCTACATTGTACTCACATGTATGATTCCAACATGAGTGATGTAAACAACATATTGTAACAATATTCTGATTTAAAAGAGTGTCCGTGGAGTTTCTTGCCCGTTCTTCTCCATAGGAACCTACTACGCTTTGGAATGGGCAACTAGTTTCATATTTTCTAACTTTATTAAAAAATAATTATTTTCAAGGTTCGACTGACCGACCCTTTGACAATTCAAAAGTGCCTGTAATTGGTTTATTTGAAATAAATGTTTTGAGTTTTTGAGTTTGAGTTAAGTTTGTGTCTGGGATAAATTCATCCCAACTTCGGAACCCCTCCCTGTGCGTGGTCCGACACGCACTTGGGCGGTTTTTGTATTATACCACGTTACAGCGCCGGAGAAGACGTGGACTTGTACTTAAAGACGAACATAGAAGGAGCTGTCATAAAGTGGGCGCAACAAGTTCATGACTTACTGGCAGAGGATTCATACATAGGTAAGCTACATACTTCACAGGCTTCGTTTATTAATACCGTATCTAGTGGCTTATGGATTCATTCACTAAAGCCCCATTTACACTGTACAAGTTTCCGGAACGTTCCAGAGCAATAATCGCATGCCGTAAAGCAATTTCAATTATTGCCGTTCAAGAATTGCATGCAAGACGCGCTTGTGATTTCCATAAATTGGCATACAACAATTGAATGCAAGTTTTACCATTCAATAATTTTGTTTACACTAAGGGTCGCGACGCGCACTTTTATGATCCGATACAATACCTATCCAATTCATTTACCTATTACACAATAAGGTATACGCGCGGCGCAGCACCGTGCATCTCAGCGTACTTTGACACGTGTACACGTTCGCACTGAAATTATACCTTTTCGTGAAGAAAAGTCAAAATATTGACCTTAAAATAATTGTAATAATACCTAAAAATAATAAAAATTAGACAAAGAAAAACTAGAAATTAATTAAAAATACAATTACAAGAATACATACCAAAATAATATAAACACAAACAAGCGCTCTTCTTCCCCCTCCTACTATGCTGTACCCAACAGGGTCCATAATTGTACCATTAAGCCCAAAACACACACAGAGCGGGTGCGGGGCGGGAGCGGGTCGGGCGCGGGAGCCGCGCCCTCCACCCGCCGACACAACAGCGCGGGACGGGAGCGGGTCGGGCGCGGGAGTACGGCGGGTGTCATAAATTGTAATTCAAGGAATTATATGGATGTCAACACACAGAACGCGGGCGCGGGTCGGGAGCCGCGCCCGCCGACACAACAGCGTGGGATGGGAGCGGGTCGGGAGCGGTTGTGCTATTCTGTAAAAATATCTCCGTGAAAACTAAGTGTAGTAAAATATCAAAGTGAGGTTGGAGTGAACTGTCACTTGCCTTAGCATCAGTAGGTATCGATGACAATAACTCACTCCACGCTCACAGCCGCTCACTTCACCTAAGTTTTCAAGGTTAGATGGTTACAGAATAGCAATGCGGGTGAAGCGTCGTTACATTCGTTGCAATACACGTATCGATGATATTCTCCATATTGATGTCTTTTTTTATTAATGTCATGAACCTACAACCTTTTCCATTTTCGCGTTCTTCTTTTTAAAATAAGTAAAAATACTAAATCATCGTCCGTGTCAGAATTTTCACACTACAACCGCGCCCGACCCGCTGCCGTCCCGCGCCCGACACGCGCCCGACCCGCTGTCGCCACGCGCCCGCGCTCTGTGTGAACACGATGAACCGCGCGACTCACGCGATGAAAACGACCCGACCCGCTCCCGCCCCGCACCCGCTCTGTGTGTGTTTTGGGCTTTAATTTGAACCCGACCAACTGTTTTTTAACAATATTATGGAATGCAATAAAGAATTGAGAATTGAGAAAATAAGTTCGATAATAATGTTAAAAAGTGCACGCAGCGTCACGTCACGGTCTGAACTGAACCTTTTTTTTTTTTTTTTTTTTGAGGGTGGGAAATCATCCAATGACTTCTCCCGCTCAGGGTGGAGCGGAAGGGCGTGTCAGACTTTTACTGACTAAAACCCACCCGTGTTCCTTCAGTTGCCTGTTGCCAAGGTCCCGGTATCCCTTTCGGACTAACCCGCAACCCTGGCAGGCATCGGTCCTAGCGGACCCCGCCAATTGTGCTGACATCTCTTTGAGGCGCGCGTGGAACACGACGCGCCATCGACCCGGGCCTGGTCCTGATCGGACGGCGAGCTACCCATTGCTCGCCGTCCGCAAGCCCGCGCCTATGGTGGCCGGGAATCTGCCTGGGATTCCCGACGCCCAGGGCGTCTCCAGCGGCGGCGGCGGTTAGGGGCGTGAGGGCGCAAACTTTGCCTCTCCCTCACGCGTTCCGCCTCCTCCTTCGCGAGCATTACTGCTTCGCAGAAGGAGGTGACTGCTTCCCATGCCCTCTCGCTCCGTACCATGGCCTGGACCAGAGCCGGACGCGAGAGGTCACCGCCGCCAATCGCCTCCAAGAGGACACGGCGGGGCTCCGCCCAAGCGGGGCAGACCTCCACCGTATGCTCCACCGTGTCCTCCGGGCGATCCACACTGTGGTGACACCCGGGCGTTTCCTCCCGCCTTATACGAAACAGGAACCTCCCGAAGCAACCGTGTCCGGTGAGGACCTGCGTCAGGCGGAAGGTGAGGACGCCGTGGCGCCTCTCTAGCCACTCCTCAAAGAGGGGACTTATCGCCGCAATTGTGGCGTGCCCAGTCTGAACTGACCCTGAGGCAATTAATTGCATGCAATTTTGCTCCGTCTAAGCACAATGTTGCACATCCTTGTAAAATTGATTCAGGTATTACCCGCATTAGTGCTGCCAAATATTAAATTTTATTGAACGTCATCTCAAGATTTTTTTACTTGTTTTGTTCGCTCGTGTTTGAGTGATAGAACATTTTCATGCCGGAATCGAATGTAATTTTATTGAACGTGCTGTTTACACATATAACAGTTTTGGACGGCATTGCTTCAATTTTAAGGTGCCACAGGCAATAAACTTGCACCGTGTAAATGGAGCTTAACATCGATATTGTACAATTTGTACAACCGAACTTATTCTACAACTCGATGTGCATGGGTATACCTACCCAAGCCACCTAGATTTTATGTATTATAGTTTCTTTAATTAACTTAAATCTATGTTATCATTATTATTGGTAGCATTTAAAAGAACAAAGTTCCCGCTTCCCGCCGCGGATGTCAACTTCTACACACAGCGGCTGAAGAACCTCGAAGGCATTTACTCTCAGCTGCGTGATCCTCGCGTGAAGAGGATGGCTCACTATCTAGAGGATACAAACAGCGTGTACCTTAGCTGCTTCAAGACCATGCTTACTAATGTGGTGGCTGGTGAGATCTACTTCAGTTTAAAATTCAGTTTCGTCTTGATAATTTCTAGGATTTGTGATGTGAGGTTTTATATTTTCTAACGTGACGATATTATTATCGTGGAAGTCCACGTCAACGTCACGACACTGGGACATAAAATGTATGGAAATATTATAATGAAAACTCTTTTAAATTTCCGTCCACGATAACGTTAGGTATCTATACATCTTCTAAACAACTAAAAGTGGAAGTGTCTGTTTGTAATGTCAAAACAGTTTTTTACTAAATGCATATGAAAATATATATGTACGGTACATCTAACAATTTTTTTTTAATGTGTAACTTCTTTTGTCTCGCATTCCTGCAATCTGTGTGAGTGATTTCGTGAAAAGGAACGGAAGTGTGTAAACAGGATAGCAATATTACCAATGAGCGCGCGCGGCGCTAGAGTTGGCCGTCAGATGGTACTAACCCATTTTCCGAGTGGTTGGTACAGTCAGCCAAGGTGTTAGATGTTACACATCATATCTACTGTAAGGCTCGCTCGTTTTATTTTTTATATTTTTTTTCTGTCTGTTCCCACTAATCTCCGACACGGCTGACCGATTTTGAAGGTACTTTCACGCAGGGCCGTAGCCAGGAATTCAACTCGGGACGTGGACGCTTACGATAGTATCGTCACGTTAGAAATTATAAAAGTGCACATTATTAGACGGAGCGAATTATTGAGACTAAATTATAATACGAATCCATTAAAAATGTTTTATTTTACAGCCATCGTCGAATGCCGTGATATTTACGTATACCAGAGACCTTTGCTAATACACTTCGAATCGTTTGAGACAACTGATTTCATGGACGCTAAGTCCTTGATCAGAACGATGCTGCACTGTATCGGGATGTTGTGGGGGAACTCGAGATATTTCTGTTCCGTGGAGAGACTTATACGTACGTATTAAAGATACAAATACTCAATACATTAAAAATACCGATGTGGAGTGTAACTACTAAGAACTGTTTCTTACGTCAAGTTATGATTCCGACGACGGTTGCAGCTGCGGTCTGCGGTATGCGGCAGCCGTTGGAATCGTGTACTAGGTATCATCGGTTTTCAACTATCATTGATTGTTTTTGAAAAATATTGTTGCGAAATACTTCAATAGCGGAAATAATGTCTCTAATCCGTAGGTACATTGTTGACGAGAGAGAGTTAGCTTTTTCACTAAAGTGCGTAATGTATTTGTATTGACAGCTTTGCTTCGTGAAGTGTGCAATCTAGTAATACAACAGAGCTCAAACAGTATCGATCCTATGACAATATTCCAAGGAGAACCCGATGAACAACTACTGAAACTAAGGAAGGTTTTAACCGTATTGAATCATTTTATGTAAGTACCAGCGGCTGTCATCCTAATCTACCAAAATTCATATAAATCAATCTAATCTGCCTAGCCTTTTCCCAACTATGTTGGGGTCGGCTTCCAGTCTAACCGGATGCAGCTGAATACCAGTATTTTACATGGAGCGACTGCCTATCTGACCTCCACAACCCAGTAACTGGGTAATACGATACCCCTTCGTTAGACTTGGTTGTCAGACTTTCGTGCTTCTGACGATTCGTAACGACAAAGATCCACAAATGACAGCCGGGACCAACGGCTTAACGTGCTTTCCGAGTCACGGAGGAGTCTCGATATGTGAAAATGGTCACCCATCCACGGACCAACCCCGGCAAGCGTAGCTTAACCTGATGGATCGACCCGAGCGGCTGTTATTACATAGCCACAAGCTCCTCCGAAGAAAATTCATATAAATCAATAGAGAACATAATTGGGACTTGTTACGACAGACGTACCTAATGGAGGTCTACTCCCTATATCCGATAGCGAAGCGACGGGCCTCTGCGACAGTACTCCGTTGGAATGTACCTTACTCCCTTATTGATTTCGGATTCATGGGTTTCAAACGGAATCATAGCTATATTATTGAACGAATGACGCATGACGATAGAGTTGCGTTATTTTACCGGTCGGTTACCGGTTTTTTATTTTGTGGTTTTCAAGTTAAATAAACAAAAATTAATATTATAATACCACATTTTTAACAATTTACTTTTTATTATGTCTTCAGTTAGAGAATAGAGTTATTTTTGCCATTTTTGTCTGGATAGCGGTTTTATCCTAAACCTTTGCCTTTTTTTCTTTTTGACGGTTTTTGTCAAATGAATTGACAAAGTTTTTTATTTTCGATAATTACTTAACGAGAGGTTTTCGTTACTAATTAATCAAAGTAATTTTAAAAAATGGCACCATACGCTCCAGCAGTAACTCAAGCTCAAATAGAGGTCCTCCTCAATTTTATGAGAGACCATCAGGAGTTGGGTCGCGGACTATTGAGGGGTGCTAACGGGAGACTAAGGTCGAAACGGCTGTGGGAAACTCCCTTGTCTCGATGGGAAGTTGCACAAAGTCCGTGGAGCAGTGGCAAAGGGTGAGTTTAATACATTATTCGTCAATATTAATATGATTTTAAGGTCTTGTCATTAGGTAAGTATATTTGTTTTATCCGACAATGATATTCAGTTTTTGCTGTACAGGGTCTACCTGTAACACAAGAGCCAGCAGTCACCTCACCCACCCATACTCTCCAGGAGCAACACTGTGTCCACTGAGGCACTACAGCTGAAGTTGCTAATGCAAAGTCAGCGAAGTAAGTATTATTGTTCAGTAGAAAATCAATGACACCGACTTCCGAAATTAAACTTATTTTTCACTTTTTAGTGTTTTTTTGGAAGTCGGATGTATTTTTTTGGTATTTTTTTTAATAATCTCATTATAAGGTATTTTAGACTGAAGTACACAAGTAAGAGAAAATTCCCAGCAATAATTGAAGACTACAATAGATAAAAATGTAAGAAAATCTATGTTTTGATTGTAATAGTGTGTTGTTTGTTTTGTTTTGTTAAATAAAAAAACCTTTTGATACCTAATAAAAACAATGATTTTATTGTGGGAAATATTTGTTTTAAATGTTTCAATCTTCCACCAGTCCCAACACCCATTATGTAATCGGCACAAGTATGATCGGCGTTGCCGCGTATTAAAAAGCCATAGTTTTAAATATCAACTGACATGCTCCGTCAAAACAAGTATCAAATTCAACTTTTCGGATGGATGTCGTCATTCATTCTTAGTCTGGGCTACGGACCAATCTTATATCCGCAGGTGATAGGGAGTAGGAAACGCTCGTAACTAAGGCCGAAACGGCGGATTTTGTGCTTAGGGAGTAGACCCCCTGATACAATTGCTAAGCCAGCTATGGCAGCGTTCTAGCGCGCTGTCATAGCTGGCTACGGTTTTTTTAAATAAAAAACAGAGCAGAATGAAAGCTTCCTAACAGCACTACTTAATAAGGAGCAGGCTATAAGCTTCAAACTAACGCCTTGCGCGCGCGGGTACACTACTACACGCACAGCTATGTGTGCGTCACTTCTGTCACCGACAACGCGCGCGGGTACGCGGGGTGTGCGACCACCCTGGGTAAAAATCGGTTTGAGCCGGCTCAATTCGGGGACAAACTTCAGGGGTGTGCCCCACTCTGCCCGAGTGTGCCAGCGGCAGCAATTCATTTTAGTTTTTGTTTTTTTAAATGCCTAAGTCTTGTACTGTGTGAACAAAATAATGATAGAAAAACCAAAGAGATTTCTTATTTTGGATATCCAAAGGATCTCGTCAGGTAATATACCTACACATTTTTAATGCTTTAATATTATTAATACAGAAGTATTTAGTTACGAGGTAGGTAACTAATAAATATCCAAAATAACTAAGATGCCGATAAGGTTTTCTTATTATTTTTTATTCTTAAGGTTTACCGCCTATCTATACAGGGTGTTCGTGTAAACACCGTTATCCTTGAAAACCAGTGGTTTGGTTTCATTTATAGAACGTAAAATCAATGGAAAAATATACCTACCTATAAAATATACCTACCTGGGTCATTTATTTTTATATTTAAGTCAACTACCCATGGTTGGAGTGACAACGGTGTTTACCCTTGCATACTGTATTGGTGTATTGTTCGCCTCTTATTTGTTTCGTATTTTTGTTTTAGTGGGTTTATATGTACCAAACTACCAAAGTGTGTTTGTAGGCAGTCTTAGCAAGATTCCGTTTGACCTTTCAATAAATCAATCTTTACTTTTGATAAGATACTTAACTTACGTTCGTGAAATACCTAGTAAAACAAGCAAGGACACCTTATAGTTCGTCTGTGCTCATTGCCGAATCTCAAGTCGCACTTGCCCGGTTTTTATTTTAAGAATAGATTGACAGCCCTATGAAAGTTGGTAAGAACTTTGAGCAGGTTTCCTTTCTTGTTATAAGTGGCAGTAGGACTTGAAGATAGTTTTATAAAGGGAATGGCTATAAAACTAAGCTCTACGGCAGTACTACCTACGACGCAGTATGTCACAATCACTGCTAGAAGCGGGTGACTGCTACGCGGGTGAGTGCTACGCGGGTGACAGTGCTACGCGGGTCAGTGCTACGCGGGTCAGTGCTACGCGGGTGACTGTGCTACGCGGGTGACTGTGCTACGCGGGTGACGGTGCTACGCGGGTGACTGTGCTACGCGGGTGACAGTGCTACGCGGGTGTCAGTGCTACGCGGGTGACAGTGCTACGCGGGTGCGTGCTACGCGGGTGACAGTGCTACGCAGGTGACAGTGCTACGCGGGTGACAGTGCTACGCGGGTCCCAGTGGTACGCGAGTGAGTGCTACGCGGGTGACTGTGCTACGCGGGAGACTGTGCTACGTGTCGAACTTTTGTACAATGTTGATGCTTTGTAGTGATTGGTTCTTAGGAACTACTTTTAGTAATCACTACAAAGAAGGCTGACCTTCTGCAAAGGCTGTATTAGAAAAAAGTAACATAGGCGGGTTATTTAGGTATTAAAGGAAAATAAAATAAAATTCTCTGTGAAAATTCTGATCTGTTTGTTTGATTTGTTGTGACGCCTTTACGATGCTTTTTATCTTCATAGCCTTTTCCCAACTAGGCCTATAACCAGCGGACAATCAAGACGATTCCAACGATACCTCACAAATTATGATGAGTAGTTTAGATATTATGTTAAGGAACAGATGAACGAACATACATACATACCGGTCAAAATCATAACCCTCCTAAAAAACTAATACCCAACTACGACAAAAAGTCAACTAAAAAGGTATAAACAAGACATCACAGACACACAAATTAAAATTAAAAATCCGGAGTCACACGTGTTAGGGCATAAATCAAACATATTATGTGTGACTCTGGATTTTTAATTTGTCTGTCTGTGATGTCTTGTTTATACCTTTTTAATTGACTTTTTGTCATCGTTGGGTTTTAGTTTTTTAGGTGCTATTATGAAGCTAGTCTGCTGTTAATTTTTTACTTTAGTCATGTGATAAAACGATTTACCTACTCTGCAGTGAAACTTACGAGATGAACCGGGACAAGGTGCACACGTTCTTCCCTTCTGGGGTGATGCCCGTGCGCTGGTCCTTCGATTTCGACCGCGTCTTCATGCGGTTCAACATATACATGAAACGGCTCAAGATGATCGAGACCATTCTAGAGGCTACCTGCGAAATATTGAAGTTGGAAAAAGTGGAGTTTTCTGGTTTAAGGGGCAAAACGTTGAGCGCTGAGTGTATGAAGGTGAGACTACTTTTTGATATTTGGTTTCCTTTGATTTAGTGTTTGATTGTCTCACAAGTTTAAGCTTACTTCACTATACGGTATTGTTATTATTTAAGTATCTGAACTTACTTTATTTTTGTCTCAGCGTGCATAATTTTAGTATTTTTACCCGACTGTCCCAGAAGGAGGGTAATGTTTTTACAAGCTTTATATTAGCTTGCTCTATTCGTATGTGTTTCCGGTTACTCCTTTTGTCATCAATTTTTCAAGCACTTCCTGGCATCTGATTGAGCTGAAACTTTGCATACTTATACAACTACCGAGGCATTTTGAAAAAATTATACCATGGAGCTGGTCTGATGATGGAGCCGGAAGTTAGCCATAGGAAACCCTCAATCAAAAAAGATAGCACCATCGTGTTTGGACTCATTGGTCATGTATTAACAAGTGATTTGACAATAGGTCGTGTTCAGGGTCTGAGAATGAAGCCAGAAGGTGGCCATAGGAACTCCTCAATAAAATAAGACAGCACCATCGTGTTTGGACTCTTTGGTTATGTATTGACAAGTGCTTTGACACTAGGTGCTGTTCAGGGCCTATTGATGGACCCAGAAGGTGGCCATGGGAAAACCTAATTCTTTGGATTTGTGATAGGACAGATATTTAAACAAATCCTAATGCTAAAAAGTAGAAAATAAAATATAAGTAAAAATCTTTTTAAAAACAAGCTTTTAATTAACTAAAAAGTACTAAATAACTTACGTAAATATAGAACTTTAATATTTTCATAAAAGCTTGAGGCGTAAATGTCCTTCTTACACTAAACTTGAAGATAAGCCTCAAGCTTTTAAGAAAATATTAAAGTTTGAGAACTTGTTTCCTGCAAAATTTCATGATTCTAGGTCAACGGGGAGTTCCCTGTAGGTTTTGATTCATTTGCGAGTGTCAATACATGTCGCATAAGGGCCGTAAAGTTTGCAAGCGAACCAATAGTCTGCCATCCCCTTCGAACCTAAACCTGCCTGAGTCGGGGTGCCCCAATTCCCGACACATCTGGACTTAGTACAAAGGCATAAGAAGATAGGATGCGAGAGCGAGCGAAGCGAGCTCGGGACTTGGGGCACCCTGACTTGGATAGGTTAGGTTCGAAGAGGATGGCAGGGTATTGGTTATCGCTTGCAAACTTTCCACCCGGTGACTGAGTGATGTGTCAGTGACAAAATTACGGAACTTTGACTTAATAGTTCTTAAGCTTAATTTGGGAATATACCTAGTTATAATACGCTGTCTTGGTTATTGAAAATTCAGGCTTCTAGCTTTACCCCTAAGACGAAGTTACAGACGAACAGGGGGGCGAAAATGTCCTGAATGGCTCCGAGAAAAGGATGGTACGGCTGTGCCTTTGTTTTTTGGTTTTTGCTCGATTTGGCGGGGCACTACTGTACTCCCAGATTCACGTAAAACATTGAGAGTTAAGAGTTTGCCTAAGAGTGCATGAAATGGTACACACAAGGAGTTGTGGTTGTGAGGGTAATTAATTAAAGTTAGGGTTTAACATTTAAAACTTGTTTTCGTGAAAAAAGGAAAAACAAGTATGGTCCAGTACAAACAAATTATCACAATGACGGATAAAACAACTGACTCTCGTCTTCTTTTTACACCCGTTATATTTCAGGTCCTAGAGGACTACACGCATACGTACATGGCCCTCGGTAACATAACATACGACCCGGCTGATCCTGAGGACAACTCTTTCCTGAAAGACAACGTGGCCCACTTGACAGAGCTTGAAAACATTGACAGACGACTTGCGTCACTCTTCTCGCAAGGACTTGACGAATGCCAGACTTTGGATCACTTCTACAAGGTAAGTGATCTCTCGTTGATTCTTCGTCGTGTTGATGATTTCGATGATGATTTGATGTCTAATGTATTGAAAAAATTGTAAGGCATTTATGTACGCTGATGACACTTGCCTGGTATTCAGTGATAATAATATCGATCTCAATGTGGATCTTTGACAATGTGGTTCAGTGGGCACATGATAATGGCATTATAATAAATATAAGTAAAACTAAGTGCAGGCTTATTCACTCGCCGTATCATAAAAATAAAAATAGCTTATTGCTAGTGCAAGTTAAAGGTCATTCGTATGAATGTCTGCATAGCAACAAGCAATTTTGTCAGTGTTAATGTTTAGAAACAGTTACCTCTTATAAATATCTAGGACTTGTAATAGATAATACATTCACATGGAATCTACATGGTAATAACGTTTGTACAAAGCCAACATGCGGCTGAATATTAATGACCAGAGATATAAAATTTCCGTTCAACACGATATGTTTGTTGCCTTGTCCATTAGTTGGTGCATTGCCAAGCGATATCCGACATTAACCTACGTTCCATTTTGGTTAAATTGAAAAATCTAAAATATGTTGTCAGCAGGAAAGTACTGTATGTCTTGTATTATACCGAAATCCCACGATCCGCGATTTTGCGGACGGACAGCGACGAGCCCGGACGACGGACCGTGGGAAGGTGTACGTGCGGGGTATCGCAGACATCGAAAGTTCCTCGGTGCGCGGTGCGTGGCGGTCTGTGGTCGTCTGCCGTGCGTGTCCGTCTGCAATATTGCCGATCGTCGGATTCCACCATTACGCACCGGTTGACTCAATTATTGGTTATGGCTTGGGTGGATATGGTCTTACGTTCCCTACACACTTAAATAAAATCAACATCTTGCAGATAAGGTTACTAAAACTACTTATAGATAAAAAAACAAAGAAAACATTAAATAAAAATTATGAAAAACTATTCTCAATATGTAAAGTACTTCCGATCCATCTTAAAATTAAGTTAAATATCTTGACAGAACAATTCAATAATCAATACCACAAGGTGGAACGTAAGCATATGTACCCAACCCGTTTATCTAAGAAGAAGACACTTGCTGTTCCAAAAGTAACAAATTACTTTGGTAAGCGCACCAGAAGGTACATAGTACCAACATTAGTGAATGAGCTACCCTCAAAACTGATATCGCATGTCAAGTCTAAGGAATAACTTTAAAGAATTCTACAAAAACATTATCTCTCATTGTGTCCATATCTATGTCTGTAACAAACCTTACGTTTGCGAAAATTCCTTTCTGTAATTATTGTATAATTTACTTACCATTAATTGATTATTAGTACATTAATTTTCAAAATTCAAAGTTTGTAATCCATTGCTAAACGAGAACAACTGCCGACAAACTGTTATGCAGTTTGGCAGACTTTAGATATGTTACTGTTAATACAGATTTTGGAATACTTAAATAAAAATAAAAAATAAAATCCAATACAAATAAATTGAAATAGCATCGACTATATAGTAACATTGATTTTTTTTATTTTATCTATACAGATAGATAGTACACACGGCTTCACATCAAGCTATACATTTCCAGATTATGCTGGTCTCGCATTGTAAAGAATTTCCGCACAATGCGAGGTCAACTTAAACTGGAAATGTACAGCTTGATGTGTGGCCGTGTGTACAAAGAGGTGGACAGGAGGTGGTAAGTTAGGCATCGTTTGTGAGTGGGTATTATGTGATGAAGCACTATAAAGACAGCAGGATGCTGACGGATCACTGCATGTCCATTTTTTTTATTTTTTTTTATTACAATTTTTTTATTTTGGTTTGTATGTTTTCAGTTTTTCCAAGTCATAGGAGACCTTTTTCACCGACCAATAATTAAGAAAGAGTTAAAGCCCAAGCTCTCCAGATTACTTGAATACATGAACGGTAATTTAGATGCTGTGAAAGAAATATTCGATGAAGAAATGGCGGTGAGTGTAGACACAAACATAATCTTTTGCGACCTTTTAATTATGTTATTATGCAGGATTTTTTTGGCCCTCTGTAGCAATTTACAAAAAGGGTATTTTTTTTGTTAGAAACTTGGTAGAGGTCCGGAAAGACCGATGGTGGATCCTTATCTCCCACCAGTTGCCGGTATGCTATGGTGGATCCACAAGCTTCGCAGGAGGATTCAAGCGCCTATGGAAGATTTCATTTTGTTTGAAGATCCGTAAGTGTTATAAATCTGAAGACATTTGAACATGTGTGTGGGGTGCGTTGGGGTTCCCAGATTGATGTCCACAAAGCAACAGCCTATCTTTTATGTTTTAATGTTAATTTCACTATCTGTCATTTATTGGTCATTGGTCTTTATAACGTGTCATTGGTCTTTATAACTTTATTTTATTTTAATTAGTATTTCCTCTTCTGTAACTAAGACTTACGCAAGATATAAGACTAGCAATTTGTCCCAAAACAACAACAGAAAAACTTTGCATTTCATGCATGTGTTTATTACATATTATAGTGTTGAACTTTATTTTTATAGCATTATTGAATCTGAGTTCGCAACGTACGTAAAGCAAAAGACGAATGAAATGTTGGGCTACCTCAACGTGGTTGAGGACAGACAGTTCAAGGCTTGGGGCGCCACTGTGCCGGCCATCTGCAAGATGCATCTCGCCAAGAACCTCATATACAGGGACCCACCCTTTGTTAGAAATAACTTTGCCCCGGAGGTTAGTAGTATCAACAGTCAGACTCAGAGTTGTTTCATTAGCGCTAGCTAACATACATTGAGTTTTTCCTTCAGACCTGTCTGATCGGCTTCAGCATCAACCGCCTACAACGAAATAAAAAAGCATAATAATTACAAGCTTACCTCTGAAACTAAACAGTCGTGTATGTGCACGCATCCAGTAACACCGACCAAATCAGATACCTGTTCAGATGTATTCTCCATGCATGGCAAGCCTTTAGTTAATGTTCCTTAAAGTTCGAACAGACTGATCATAATTTTATTGTTTTTGCAGTTAGTAATGTTACTACGTGAAATACGTTATATGAAATATTTGGACAAGCAAGGCATTCCACAGGATGGGCTTGATCTATACGCAAGAAATGAGAAGTTACAGGTGATAAACTTATTCTTTACAACAAATTTTACCTATTATTCACATATAGGGGATGCGCTAAGGTAACCCGCGAAATTCAAATTTTCAACATACAATCTGAAACTGATCTGAGAAAGAAAATTTGAATTTCGCGGACAAACTCGGCGCTTTTGTCAATAAGTATTACGAAGCTAACCAGTTGAATGTATTAGTACGATATGAACCGCTTGAACCGCGCCATCGCGTGGTACAACGCGATTCGCGAGGGCAGCCACGAGACGGAGGTGGCGCTCATTGAGAAGGAGATCTCTGCCATCGACAATCTGCTGGGTCGCGGCGTCGAGGAGCTCACCTGGAACGACGACTGTAAGGCCTTCACGTAGATATACCGCCTTTTTATTACCATAGTGTACCCTATTAATTATTCACAGTGTTTTATTGCCCATTTTTACCGAAATTGTCAAAATGAATAACAATTTTTTATTTATTGCTTTAGAATGTAAGCCACGCGAAGTTTCAAAGTGTGCCTAAAAATAAAATAATACTCGGCACTACGTTGTACCTGCCTACTAGTCTAATGAACGTGCTATTTATCTAGGATATTAATATTGTGCGCTAATGATGACCCATACAGTCATAGTATGAATATCAACCATGTTGCATAAATTGACCAGTGTTTGCTCCAATAAATGTTTTGAAATCACTTTCTTTTTTTTTTGCTTGTTTTGAAAAGCTTTTCTTGTCTCATAAACAGTTGGCAAAATAGGTTGCCATCTTGCGCAAGTAATGATTTTTAACCGACTTCAAAAAGGAGGAGTATCTCAATTCGACTTTTTCTTTTCTTTTTTTTGTTTGTTTTTTACGCGAAAGTGATAAATGAAAACAACAAAAAAACAACCAACTTCTAAAAAAATACACTAAACCGTGAAAAATTACTTTAATTTCGTTCTTTAGTTTTTTTTGTAAAAAGTTTTTTATTCGTCTGTTCAGAAGAGTGAAGAACTTTATTTTTGAATACTTTAACTACGAATTCATAAACATTAAGTACCTACTCGCTTAATTCCATGCGTCCCAAAACTGGGATTAAGACGTACCTACCTGTTCAATTTGAAAAGTCCAACTGCTAACGAATGCACAAATAATACTTAAAAGAGGTAAAATATGTAGAAATTACTAGGATATCAAATGCGGCACTCTTCCATAAACTGATTGTTTTATGAACCATCAAAAATATACTTTTCACAGACATGCTTGGTTTGAGCATCATTTCGACAACCTTCTTCGCGATAAATCGAAATTCCTGGATCGAAAATAAGTCACGATGCGGCCAGCAAAGTTACTGTGAAAATCCATATCTGGCGTGTTTAGCGGCCAAATAAAATACTATGAAAACTCATATCTGCGTATGTTGTATTATTTAAAAATGGAACGAACTTTTTACTTCAACACATGGCAAATAATAATTAAATAAAATCTTTGTTAAGTTACCTCCTTGGGGAGGTAACTTATCAAAGATTTTATTTAAATTTCGATTTTGGCTTGCAAATAGAACTGTTTAAAGTAAAGAAGAAACAAATGAACATATTGGCGCATGAAAAATTATAGTTGTTCGTCATTGATTCTGGAATTTTTATTTAATTTACTCAGTTTGAATTTCCGCGCATTATTTGAGAAAAGTACTATATATACAAAGCTTGGCCACAATCAGGGATTGATGGACTCACGTCTGTGTGCCTCGGCTTCGCCTCGGCCCACATTTTCACGATCGTCCATCAATCCCCTTATTGCTGGCGCGTCAGTAATGTACTATACTATATAGTTACGGAGTGGATGGCGGAAGTGTACACAGAGATAAACACATTGCAAGAGCGTGTACTGAAGGCGCAGAACAATGTGAAGAGAGGGTTGGAACACATCGCGGACTGGGGCGATATTCCGCTGCACGACCGCAAAGAAAATCCTGACAAACTCGAACTACTGGCGGTCAGGGAACGAAACCGTAGATTCATAAACAGGTGCTGGCATAATATTCATATTTGATTGATAAATCCAACAGTAGGCTCAATTCACACTGAAATGGCAGCGGCCAGCAGCGACGCGGCGAGCTGACTGCGCGGCAGCTTGCGGCGGCGCAATCGCGCGTTCGGCGGTAAGCCGCCCGTGGCAGCGAGTCGGCTCGCGCTGCCGCGAGACGACGCGAGCGGCTACGAGGGCCCGCGCGGCGTTTTCTATTCTATCAACCGTAATGTATCTATATTTTTTGATATTGAACATAAAGTTTATAATGCCTTGTCATTAAAACTTCTCGGCGCGTCGCCGCCGGCTTCGGCCATTTCAGTGTGAATTGAGCCTAAGATAGATTTTAGATTACAGTCGTCTTTTGTCATGGACCGCTCTTATTCTTGTGTTGAACCAACATTGAGAAGAACAATCCTATTTACGTTATCTTAGCACACTCTCCTCATTTTATTTTAACTATGTTAGCCACCAAAAAGCAATACGGCATTCATCGTTTTTAATCACTGTTATTTCTTCAGGCGCGACAAAATCCTTGCTAGCCACGAAGAGTTTCAACATATATTGGCAGATAATTATAAACTATTTTTCAACATACAGGATGAGGAAGAGGTAATGAATTGACTACTATAGTATTATCAATCATAAAAGTCATATTAGATCATTATATCTGATACGAGTGAGAATGCACTTTTGCTTGTTGCTTTTTTTAGGATGAATTTGTGGAAGAAGAGCTAGAAGAAGTAGACGAGGCTACTTTAGATGATGACGAAAAAGCGGCAAGGGCAAAAAAGCAAGAAGAGATTGATGAACGACGTGAAGAGCACCGTGTGGCTAAAGAAGCGAGAGATCAAGAAAAGGCGGAAAGAGCTCAGATAAAGTTTGACAGACGGGAAGTACGTCGATTGAAAAGAGAACTGAAAGAAGCTGAAAAATTAGAGAGAGAAGCAAGACGAGAATTGGGTATAACATTATCTATCTATCTTCTATCTTCCGGAAAAAAATGAATCAGTGCGCAATTTTTTTTTGATAGTTCATTAGCAGTGATAGAACACATTAATTGTTAATTACTTTTTTTTTGTCCGACTCTGAAACCAGCAACGTATTGACTAAATTTAGTCGTAACAATAACTAAGGGCGCACGTGAAGGCCTGGCGACTAAGACCTAAGAACAAAATAAACAAAATAGGCGTCAAATAAACAAAAGTGTGCGTCGGACGGACCACGTACAATGAAGTATTTCGTAGTTCGGATGAGTTTATCCCAAGAACAAACATAACATTGTAGTTGAAAAACATGTTCTCTCATACGTTCTAATTGCAAAGGAGAATCCCAAAGTTTCCTACAAGACTCGGCCAGAACCGAAAAAGATGAACTATATTTCACAAAAAAAAAAATACAAAAAAAACATCCGACTTCCAAAAAAAACAAAAAAGTCGGTTGTTGGAAGCCGGTTGTTTTTTTTTTGGAAATTTCTATAGAGGATTTATAGCATAGGTGTAAATAAAACATTTTATCTACTCCCATCCTATAAATCCTCTCTAAAATTTTCTGAAACGGTTAGCTTATTGCCAAGATTGTCACAAGAGTGTGAACAACGAGTGTCATAGTAACCATAATATCATCCAAACGGGTGTTATAATGTTGTACTGAATTTCATAATGCAACTCATTTCAAAAAAAGAACATTGTCATTCACGAGCGTTTCACTAATATTTAAAAATAAAACATACATTCAAATTCGAAAAGTTCGAATTCACGTCGTACCGCGCCTTTTGTTCGATATTGGTATTGCAAAGAAACTTTCATATTAGAAGATTCATATTAGTATCATGGGTGTAGTTACACTCTGTATGCAACTGAAAATAATTAGGTATTAAAATACTCATGTGATACTATTATCACACGAGGCGATGGTGTTTTAAAACCCCTTATTATATAACAGTTGCCAAAATTACTATGAAAAGAGTAACGGTGGAGTTTCTGCCTATTCTTCTCCATAGGAAAACTACCTTTTGGAAGGGGCGACTAGAACCAATTCTATTTTTTTGGAAATTTTTGACGTTTCAAAAGTGCATTTTATGTTCCTAATTGAAATAAATGATTGAATTTGAAAAGCCTAAAGTCTACCACTTGAATAATTTCAAGTTTCTTGTGCTAGACAAATGCCTACACTTAGATGTTTTCCTATGATCTCATCGTTCCTTCTCATTGGTTTATATTCTCTTTCATAGGGGAGGCGGTGGATTCTCCAGTAGAGGAAGAAGAGGAAGAACTAGATCCAGAAGAATTAGCTGATATTGAAGCTGAAAGAATTGAATTGGAAGAGGAGGCTTTCAGGGCAGAGCGATGGCCCGCTTATGTGAAATACGTCGACTCGCTTGTAATTAGTGATTTAGTTCCCATTTAAAAAAAGGAAGAATAAGAAAATGTATGTCTGTAAGGTTCCGGTTAATAAGAAAAACAGAGCCTTTATAAGATCACTTACTTATGTAGTTATGTCCGTCCGTGTGCATACGGACGGTTATAAGTTCTACATAAGTAAGATCACGAAAATATCATTATATTTGAAGACAGATTATCAAGATTTAATGGCCTATAAAAAAAAAACTAATATACTTAATAAAATATCGAATCATGTATAAGCATATAAATAAAAATAAATGTTTGTACAAACGTTCATTTTCGCGGGTGTCGAAGTCTATTAACCTTCGATACCGTTTGACCAACCACGATGACAGTTGACATACCTACTTATATTATGTATACCTGCTGCCCGCAGCTTCGCCCGCGTGGAGCCTAATTCTTTTTCAAAAATAGCTTAAGTAGGGGAAGGTGGGGTATAATGGGATACATAAGACAAAAAAATCAGACAGTTAAAATTTGCGTTTTAGCAGTTTTCTCTTCACCCCTTGAATTGGGCGCGAGAAACTGAAACCATTATAAATAAGTATTAAATTAAATTGCCTCTGTGAAAAGGCTTTTTCAAGTTGATCGGCCATTTTTGAACTAAATAGAAATTAAAATAGTTTAATGTCACTCCCACTAACTTAAGGTATAAAAGTTTATGCGGGTCGTGTACTTACCTCACACAGGAGTATATTATACGAAAATAGATATTAACAATACCCTCAAAAACTGGTTTTGTCAGCCACGACTCTAAAACACGCACCGCCACGTTTTGCTTGCTCTGACTCATGTGAGGCTATTGAACAACGAACGAATGGCACACAAGCTAGCTTCCCGTTGTTCCCCGAGCTTCATTTTGCTCCACTCTCCCCTACTTAACTCCTTATAATAACAGCTATCTACCAGTGAACGTCCCGTGAAAATCGGTCCAGGCTTTTCAGAAATTAGCTGGAACAAACAGACAGAGAGACAATTTATTTTTTGTTATATAGTTATAACAAAAAATAAACTGTCTCTCTGCATACTACATCTACTTTCATAATGCATTTAGTAAAAACTGTTATTTTTATATTACAAACAGACACTTCAATTTCATTTATTTGTATAGATTTTTGTATAAAGAAGGTTTTTACAGGGTTATGTTAACGACCCCCATGCGATCAAACGCGGGAAAAAGCTAGTGTTAGAATACAATTTTATATTTACCTAAGTAATTCCATTTATAGGTTTCTCGGCAAATAATGAAGGCTGTGCAGAGTAGTTTAGATTTGTTTGAGAAAAATACTAACATAGAAAAAGGACCGAGGGTGGCATTTATGGAAGTAATTGCAGAGCTCATCGACCCAGGTAAGCGTCACCATTTGCGCTACATAATGGCGCTTTAGATCTTTGACAGTCGTTACGGGTCGTCAGAAGCCCGAAAGTCTGACAATCAGTCTTACCAAGGGGTATCGTATTGCCCAGTTACTGGGTTGTGGAGGTCAGATAGGCAGTCGCTCCATGTAAAATACTGGTATTCAGCTCCATCCGGTTAGACGGGAAGCCGACCCCAACATAGTTGGGAAAAGGCTAGGTAGATTGATTGATTGATTGAATGGCGCCTCTTCACAATCGGCGATGATCGTTAATCGTGTAATCGTCTGTAATTAGCACGATCATCGTGCGAGCATCTACATGTTCAACGTGCTCGCGTGTTCAATGTCGTTAACCGTCCGTACCTAGTCCGTAGTCATTTGTTGAGCGGCAAGCATTCATTCATGAGTCTATTGCTGCTGCTGCCATTTATTTTGTTTTGCTTTTATGATACCCATTAATAATAATTTATAATTTTACTTATTGGTGGGTGAGAGATTTACAAATTATTTTTGTTTTTATCATACTAGCGACCCGCCCCAGCTTCGCACGGGTAGCAATAAGTACTTATCTACGGCGCACCTACCCTACCTACTTAGTCTACCTACCTATGTAACTACCATACCTACCTTCCTTACTTACCTATCTATCTACCTACCTAATTACCCTACCTACGAGTACATACCTACCCTACCTTCCCTAACAAATGTATGAGAAAACGAATTTTCTTCAAATTTTTCTGATATATGCTATAGATTTTTTTACGAAATTGTATGAATTTGAATTACGCCCTTGGACGGCAGCGCTTGATGTAATTCGTTAAGATTTTACTGAGCGCCCAAAACGCAGCGTACAAGACGCGCGCCTGTTTTAATTAGGGCCATAGTGTTGATTTTGGGTTAATATTTATTTGCAAAAAACAATGCTTTACATTTACTTATAGCCTAACATTAATAGCTTGATTTAAACTCTTTAAAAAAAACGTAATTAATTAAAACTACGAGTAGGTACCTACACTGATAGTGTGATTGCCCAATTAGAGATATAAAAAAACTAAGTAAAACAAATGGTTTATCCTGTAAAAAGTGAATGTATCTACTTACGTCATTCCAGACTTACATTTCACTCCGTCACTGGATGTGATGGAACAAGATGGGGTCTTCTGTACGCTGATGGAGATGATGAAAGATATGTTTCTTCAGAGCACGTTGTTCCCTAGGATAGACCCAGTCATCGTTCCTATCGCTTCGTATGAAGGTATATCTTTCTGTACAATAAAGGTTAGCGCGTATAACTTCCGCATCTGCGTCGTGTCGTAACGAATCGCATTCCAATTTAAAAAGAAACCCTACAATAAAGCAAATTGCAGCCGCAATGAAACAAACTAGTCTCGGTCGTAAATCGAAAATGTGTTATGCAATTAGATAGACGGAGTGGCCCGCCTGTAGTGTGCCATGCCTCGTATACAAAATGTAAGTACGAAAGAGGAACTGACTAGACAGGTCCACTCAATCTGTGTGGTTCTTTCCTCAAAATACCATTTTAGACACCAATCTACATGATCTTCATATGATCTGACCTTTTGACCCATTATGTCTGGACTTTAAAAGAGGCTGTGACCTCTGAGTTTGTTTAGGCCTTACTTCTCAGAGTAGTTAGATAGGAAACGCCAACCTCATCAAAAATGTGTTTGACGTGTAAAAGTGTTTGTACAAACCTACTTACAGAAATAAAATCATTTGTCATTTATCATTTAAGGCGTGGCCCGCCTAATTGTGCGTCAGCCTTAACTTGTTTAGAATTTTAGTGTATTCATATTTGCCATATATACTCTTACTCTTATAAATCTTATAACTTACTCTTTGTAGACGATTTAGTTGTTGTTTTCTATTGTAGACGATTTAGTTGAAGAAAACGGTATGATAGATCTGTACCATGAAATGTTAAAGAGAATTGAAAATAGTATCAACGAAATAATCGGGTACGTGACGGTTAGTATCTGTTTTCTGATCTTTTTATCTTTGCTAATGTTAATATTTTTTTAAGTTTGCAGTACGTATTTGTAATTGAAACTAATTCTCCGTTTTGATAAACTTGTTTATTTCTAAGAAATATGACAAATACCGTCCTTTATGGGAGGAAGACAGACAAGAGGTTCTAGCAGCTTTCTTAAAGTATGGCCGCATTATACCGCCAGAGGAGTTTGATAAGTACAGATATGAGAACCAGTGTGATCCTCCGGAGCAAAAACCGAAACTAGAACAGTACCAGGCAGAGGTAACGTCTATTTAGAATTTATTTATAAGTACTCAAATAAAATTAGGGGTGCGGACTCGCGGTCACACCAGGTTGTAACACCAGTGTGACTAATAGCAATGATTTTCCTGGATTCCGGACTCGTGGTCACACCGGTAATATACCACTGAATTAATATTGCGGTGAAAAAATATAGACAAAATAGTATATTATGCAATTACTGAATAAAGGACGAATTTAAAGCAAGGATCATAGGTGAATCACGAGCAAGTGAACATGTGCGTGAGGTGTGAGGGCCCGTTTTTTAAAACTCTTTGAAAATGTACTCAGGATTTAGTGAACATTTTCAGAGTCTGTTTTCCTAACTTATTTTAATGAGCTGTCGAAGAAAAAGAAGTCATCGACACTATGGAGAAAGTATGTAGACTTTGCTAAGGTGTACTATAAAAAAAGGCATAACATTGACATAAACACATACTCGAAGTTGCAAGCCTACCTTAAAAGGTTATTAGAAGGCTAGAAACCGAAATTTTTCATCATTAACTGTCTATTTTCGCTTAAATCTTTCTTTTTCTCGCAGTCGTGGTATAAAATATGTATAAAAATTTTGAATAAAACGGATTTATATCGAGGGCCAAGAATCACTCGCGTCGCTCAGGATTCTAACACTTGAATCACTAAAACATCACTCAGAATCGCCACTAACAAAGTATATAAAATGAGGATAAAAAGGAAACCATGCCCTCATACACAACAACAAAATAGTTCATTTCGGTATCTATTAAGATTTGTCGTTCTATCGTAATTCTTATTAGTAACTAAGAACACCAATTTGTTGCACAATTTATTTCACAAAAAGAGACAATTTTGTATTTGTCTTATCTTTCATACGATAAGCGTAATAAAACGAAAACAAAAAGAAATGCAGGACTGAGGGCCCGAATTTGTGTGATACTCCCTGGCCGCGCCACAGTGGAAAATTAAAAAGACATGTTTCTAGATAATTTGTACGCTAAATGTACTATACGGTACGTGTAATGAAAATAATTGTACCTCAACGAATAATGAAATATAATGAAGTTTATGTGGCGCGGCTGGGGAGTATACTCCCTGGCCGCGCCACCATGGTTCTTGTAAACTACTAGGCGCACCCGAATATAGTAAACGCTAAATAAATGTACGCAATACGTACTCCTCCGTACGCTATAGAAAGATTCGGAAATTTAATTACATTAGAAATGATAGCCTTGCGTATGTGGCGCGGCCAGGGAGTATGCTCCCTGGCCGCGCCACAAAGAGTTATTAGGCGGTACCTGGGCATGGTATGCACTAAATAAATGTACGCAATACGTACTCCTCCGTACGCTAAAGAGAGATTCGGAAATTTAATTACTTTAGAAATGATAGCCTTGCTTATGTGGCGTACCTGGGCATGTTATGCACTAAATAAATGTACGCAATATGTACTACCCAAAAGTGTAACAATATTACGGAAAAACGTAATATCTTAAGAGAAAACAGACAGCAGACTCAGCAGACTTGCTGATCTTTGTACTTACTAGATGTGGCCTACAAAATTAGAAGTACAGGGTATTATCTCAGTGAGATGGTTGCATAGAAGTGCTAGAAATATGCAACACAATAGGAATGTAAATGCTTTACAAGAATAATTGACATTCAAGAAGAAGATAAGAAGTTGGTACTTTTTATTTCGTTGCTGACTGTAGCAACGAAAGTCGTTATCACTGCTACTTTTATATGACATCTAAAATTACCTACACAAAAGAAAGTGTTCCAAGGTGGTCGCAGTTGCTTGTTTTAATAATTTTTGGACAGAATATCATAAAACTCTATATGATAGCTTTATGTTAAAAAATATTTCTGTTTCGCACGCCATTACTGTTGTTATGTATGACACAGCCACAAGCGACAAAATTTAGAACTAAAATCTACAATCTGATGTTTAACCTACCCACTATTTTTTTTAAAGTTAAAACGTTAAAGTAAGTACCTAATATAACCACTATTTTTATCGCAGTAGTACGAAAGTCTGACAACCAGTCTAACCAAGGGGTATCGTATTACCCAGTTACTGGGTTGTGGGGGTCAGATAGGCAGTCGCTCCATGTAAAATACTGGTATTCAGCTGCATCCGGTTAGACTGGAAGCCGACCCTAACATAGTTGGGAAAAGGCTAGGCAGTTTTTTTTTTTTTTTATCGCAGTCGAATGTTGAAAAACGAAAATATTTCTGTAGATTTCAACATGTTTAAAAATAGCTTCTTGTTTCTATTAGTAATCCGATTGATTAACTGTCAATAGGTCTAGTTTATTTACTATACGTATAAGTAATATGTCGCGGATGGATTGTCAAATCCGCTCCTATTTTACATGGTTGTACGTTGTTTTATAGACAACATTTTCATAGAATTGCGTTTCACATAAAATGTTTCTTATATTTTCATTTCATAGAATAATAAATACGCAGAATATTTACTTTGAATAAATTTAAATCAATGGTTTTTGTTACAAAGAAAATTTAATGTTTATTTATTCATTTCATAGAATGACAAATCAAATATTCTTTATCCTCATATTGTTTAGTTTACATAAAACATATTACCTAGAAAAACATGACATCGAGTGTCACTTTCTATTTTATAATTGGTAACACTATATACCGTAGTATAGTTTTAGGTAAGCGGTTCGTAACTGTCGGAGTACCCTAATTTTGTTACTGCGATCAATGGCTGCTGCCGCGGCACCGCTCTCTTCGCTCGCTCGGCTCGCGCGTAGTTGGTCACAGTTCAAACCTAACCTAACCTAATTGGTCGAAGTGCCCTAATAGTTATATTACTAGATTATTATAAAATTATGATTTAATAATTATTATTAAATTAAAGACAGTTGATTGTGAACATGTTTTTTTTCCTGTAAGAAGTATGCAAACAAGCATACACCATGCATGTAGCAAGAATGCAGCATGCAAGCAAGCATGCAGCATTCAAGCGTGCATGCAAGCAAGTATGCAGCATACAAGCGAGCATGCAACAAGCAGCAGGCATGGTTTCTGTCACGGCTCCGGCACGGCGGGGCTCCAGCGGTCCCACGCTAGCCTATCGTCGCAGATGGTTTAACGCTCACCACCGCAGCTTTGTCTTGCTGACGGGCCTGGCCGGCCAGCCTCAGCCGCGGCGGCGAGCATTACAACCATCTGCTCTTCAACTCGCGGGCCGCCTCACCCCTCCGTGCCTACGCGATTTTAAATTACACTCTAGGGGTAGGGCATACAAGACTGTGTGGAGTCGGATTTACAGCGATTCGTTTGTGTCACTAAAACCTAATTTTAGCAAATGTTATAAGACTAACAATTTTATTATAAATGAATATTCGGAATAATATACCTTATAATAAAATACTTAGGACATATGACTTTAGTTCATGCAAATTCAGGAAATTAAATTATTTTATTACTCGATATTATGACAGAATAGTTTTAGAAGTAAAGATAATTATGTAAAACTAAATTCCGAATTTTTTAACATTATGTTTACTGAGGTTTATACCAAACGTGTAATGGATAATGATTTTCGGACCAACAATATTCGTTAAAAAATAATTCTATTGTTTGAAAAAATTGTTAAATAAAAAAATGTGACTATAAAATACATTAAATTGTGTTTCTGTGAAGTATGTTTCATTCAAGTAAATAGTCGTTAAAACAATAATATTCGAAACAAAAATACAAGGACCAAATGTTATGGGAAACATTTTCTGCGAAACATTTCTGCGAAATAAAATCTACAATCTGACGTTTCACGTCAGATTGTAGATTTTAGTTCTAAATTTTGTCGCTTGTGGCTCTGTGTCATACATAACAACAGTAATGGCGTGCGAAACAGAAATATTTTTTAGCATAAAGCTATCGTATAGAGTTTTATGAAATTCTGTCCTGTTACTAAATAGTCAAGCAACTGCGACCACCTTGGAAGAAGCGCTCGCCGACCGCTGCCACGGCACACTTTCTTTTGTGTAATTTTAGATGTCATATAAAAGTAGCAGTGATAACGACTTTCGTTGCTACAGTCAGCAACGAAATAAAAAGTACCAACTTCTTATCTTCTTCTTGAATGTCAATTATTCTTGTAAAGCATTTACATTCCTATTGTGTTGCATATTTCTAGCACTTCTATGCAACCATCTCACTGAGATAATACCCTGTACTTCTAATTTTGTAGGCCACATCTAGTAAGTACAAAGATCAGCAAGTCTGCTGAGTCTGCTGTCTGTTTTCTCTTAAGATATTACGTTTTTCCGTAATATTGTTACACTTTTGGGTAGTACATATTGCGTACATTTATTTAGTGCATAACATGCCCAGGTACGCCTTATAACTCTTTGTGGCGCGGCCAGGGAGCATGCTCCCTGGCCGCGCCACATAAGCAAGGCTATCATTTCTAAAGTAATTAAATTTCCGAATCTCTCTTTAGCGTACGGAGGAGTACGTATTGCGTACATTTATTTAGTGCATACCATGCCCAGGTACGCCTATTAACTCTTTGTGGCGCGGTCAGGGAGCATACTCCCTGGCCGCGCCACATACGCAAGGCTATCATTTCTAATGTAATTAAATTTCCGAATCTTTCTATAGCGTACGGAGGAGTACGTATTGCGTACATTTATTTAGCGTTTACTATATTCGGGTGCGCCTAGTAGTTTACAAGAACCATGGTGGCGCGGCCAGGGAGTATACTCCCCAGCCGCGCCACATAAACTTCATTATATTTCATTATTCGTTGAGGTACAATTATTTTCATTACACGTACCGTATAGTACATTTAGCGTACAAATTATCTAGAAACATGTCTTTTTAATTTTCCACTGTGGCGCGGCCAGGGAGTATCACACCCGAATTTTGTATAGCTCATTACTTTCAAACAACAAGACGTGGTGACCTGTTCATGCTTTCACAAATTTTCACAAATTATTTAGTAGCATATAGGATTTCAAACAGTAGCTGTAAGTTAGTGGTTTCATTTTATTTGCGTAATAAACTCTTACGTGTGTGAGAATTGAGGGCCCATTTTGAACGAATATATACAAAGGTGGACAGTGTTTTGCGATAATATCTTGTTTTCACAAATTTTGTTCGGCATTAGCTTAAATTTTGGCATAAAGACTTGTTCTGTAGTGTCCATAGTTAATCAGGTACAGGTGGGCCCTCAATCCTCTATGTAAGAACTGAGGGCCCAACTTTACAGTCCATATCTCGCTTATTAGACTTTCACAAAATCTGATTCCAACTTTCACAATTCTTTTGGAATGTTCACTAAATCCTGAGCACATTTTCAAAGAGTTTTAAAAAACGGTTGTTTTCACACCACACGCACATCAAGTGAAGGATTCTAACGACTGAATCTCGTGATTGAATCATGTGAATCATGAATCATCGAGTGAATCATGAATCACTCCCTATGGTCGTCCATAGGGAGTGATTCATGATTCACTCGTGATTCAAGTGTTAGAATCCTGAACGAAGCGAGTGATTCATGGCCCTCGATATAAATCCGTTTTATTCAAGAGTTGCATACTATACTTTATACCATGACTACGAGAAAAAGAACTTCGAGTATGTTGTTATGTCAATGTTATGCCTTGGTTTTATAGTACCTACACCGTAGCATAGAATACATACTCCATAAAATCGATGACTTCTTTTTCTTCGACAACTCATTAAAATAAGTTAGGAAAACAGACTGAAAATGTGCTAGAAGCTTGATTTTCATTTTCCATTTGCAAAACTCATCGTAGGCTTTGATGTAAACCAGCTGTGATTTGTTAGGTAGCAAGTTTTCTACTATACTGCTTTTTATTCACTGTTTTCAGTGAATAAAATAAGCTTTTTAGAGGGGGAATGGTATAATAGTATATTATGCAATTAGTGAATAAAGGACGGATTTAAAGCGAGGGCCATAGGTGAATCACGAGCAAGTGAAGGATTCTAACGACTGAATCACGACCGTAGGGAGTGATTCAAGTGTTAGAATCCTGAACGACGCGAGCGATTTTTGGCCCTCGATATAAATCCGTTTTATTCAAGAGTTGCATACTATACTTTATACCATAACTACGAGAAAAGAATATGCAACTTCGAGTATGTTGTTATGTCAATTTTATGCCTTGTTTTTATAGTACCTACACCGTAGCATACATACATACTCCATAAGGTCGATGACTTCTTTTTCTTTGACAACTCATTAAAATGAGTTAGGAAAACAGACTCTGAAAATGTGGTCAGCTTGATTTTCATTTTTCCATTTACTCAAACAAACAAACTCACACTCAAACTCATCGTAGGCTTTGATGTAAACCAGCCGTGATTTGTTGGTTAGCAAGCTTTCTACTATATCGGCCTTTCTACTATTTCATAAACTCAGGTGTTAACACATTTTCATCAATTGAAAACATTTTCAATCGATTTATTATTAAGTAAACCCTAAACTTTTTGTTCGTACAACTTACAATATTTAAATAAAATAGCGCCCATTTAATAATGACAGCAAAGAACACAAAACAGTTTTAATTCTAATGCTAAACTCCTGTTCGAAAATCAAATCAAATAGGAGTTTGTATATCATTGAGATGGAGTTCGAACAAATTGGTGTTCTAAATTGAAACCCCAAAACAGTGATTAAAAGTGCTTTTTATTGACTGTTTTCAGTGAATAAAATAAGCTTTTTAGAGGGGGCATGGTATAAATGATTTTTTTAATCGATATTTTTTTATAGGCGGCCATTGTTTTTCGATAGTTTATATTTATCCATGGGAAAGCCACAACATGTGTGAACTAGTATCAAACTTTCTTGCGACGTAAAGCACCTTGCACTAATACTAAATAGCCTCCCTAACTGCGAGCAACTTCGAAGTAGCGCTCGCCAGACGCTGCCGCGGCACGCTCGCTGCGCTCGCTCGGCTCGAGCGCGGTTGGTCACATTTCTAACCTAACCTAAGCCATTTCACCCAGTACACAATTTTTCGACAATAATTCATAATTTAACGGAAATAATACCGATTAATTATTTTCTTCTCACAATCTTACGGTGACACTAAAAGAGATGCATCGAGTTTAAAATGAAAACTTATCGAAACAAACATTTATCTCACCACACTAGTTGAAAATTAGAAGTGGTACATGGTGTAGAATATTAGCGGTGTGACCACGAGTCCGGACTCCAGGAAAATCATTGCTGTTAGTCACCTGGTGTGACCAAGAGTCCGCACCCGTCAAACAGTCACCAGTGCCCATGCATATTATTATAATTAGTCATGGAAATGTGAACGGGTTAATATTAGCGATTTTAATCGCAAAAACTAACCTGTTGACATTTCTATGATCCTTTCAGGCTTTTAGTAGTTAAAAATGTAATATGTATGAACTTTTATAGATAGATAAGTTCAACGCAATGTACGATGAAGTCGCGGCCTTGCCTTCAAACTATCTTGTCAACGGTTGGTTGAACTTAGACCTGAAGCGGCTAAACCAAGCCATTATGAATATCATATGCAAATGGAGCAACCTTTATAAAGAGAATTTAAAACAACATGTGCATAAAAGGTTAGTTCTAATAAGAATTTGCGTTCGTTCGTTGCGTTCAATAGTACATCTTTACATACCGAGACTCCTCCGTGTCTCGGAAAGCACATTAAGTCGTTGGTCCCAGCTATCATTCATCAATCTTTGACAGTCGTTACGGGTCGTCAGAAGCCCGAAAGTCTATCACCCAGTTAATGGGTTGTGGAGGTCAGATAGGTAGTCGATCCATTTAAAATACTGGTTTTCAGCTGTATCCGGTTAGACTGGAAGCCGACCCCAACATAGTTAGGAAAAGGCTAGGCAGATTGATTGAGTGTTCGTGCATAAGTCCGTCATATATTGGGTGAAATTTAATTTATAGGCTATCCTCTTAACTCATCATTATGAACAACTTTCTCTATGGGAACAATACTAAAATCGCGAAAAAAAAATCAGTTTTTCCCTACATTTTGACGAAATATGCGAACATAAATATAGGGAACAGCTGCTTTCTTTTCGCGATTTCAGGTTTGTCCTATAGAGAAAATTGTTCATTCATAATTATGCATAGTTGATTTCTATGTATATTTATATTTCGACTTTATATGCTGTGTGACTGCTTATTGCTTACTGTCGGCAATATCAATCGCTTGAATTTTATAGCTTGGATGATCTGGAGGCGTTCATAGCTTATGCTTCCAAAGAGTTGTCAGTGCAACTAGGGGACGATGACTACGAAGGTCTGCTGAAGGTGATGGGAGTTCTGAACGAGGTTAAGGCTAAGATGGACGCCGATACCGACCATATGTTTGAACCACTTAGAGATATCATAGATGTGCTCAAGGAGTACGGCGTTGATTTCTCCGAGGAAACGTATGAACAGGTATATACTGCTACTAAGTTTAAGTTTTAAAAGGTAAGGGTGAAACTGTGTCCCCAGTTCACCATGTCGAGGAAGCATTCACCATCATCACATTCACAATTAACAAAAAAAAAATTAATTACCTAATCAATTCCAATACTGGAACTCTGTGCTTCACGATTATTCTAAGAAGATGGTCAGATGAAGGAGCAAATTATTAATACCTCAGTGGTGCCGATTCTCTTGTTACAAAATTCTCTGAACTAGGCTAAAAATCACTAAAATATTGTCTATTCCTGTCAAACAACGACGATTTCCCATTCTGAAATAGACTATAGTGACACAACTTGACTACTAGTTTGACAGCACTTAGCTGGTACTGAGTTATTAATTTAGTGAAAATGGCAATTTTCTATTCTAAATTTGACGTTTTTCACCTAAAATTTTGTCCTGTAACTAAAATCCTTTTTTATTTTCATTTTATCTCGAAAATGGTGTGTCCTATCGCAAAAATGATTAAAATTTTGACCCCCTATAAAAAAGAATAAACTCCTAATCAATGATATAATATCATTGCTCCTAATACTCAAAGTGTAGGTAATTTCTTTTTCATGTTTTCCATACAAAAAGTGAAAAATTCCATATAAAACACGTCGAAGCCTCCCATGCGCGACTCTTGCTCAACAAAAAATACACGGGGCCTAGGCAAACAAGTACCAATTTTAGTGATAGTTTAGTTCGGTGTACAAGAGAATCGGCACCATTGAGTTTGTATAAAACTTTAATGCTTACGGGATACCAGGGTGAGAAGGAACACCAGTACTCTGTACACACATTGGTAAGCAAATTATCTAAAAATTCTGTACAAAATATAATTATAATTTGCATTACGTATTTGGCACTGTAACTTAATTTCGCACCACTTTTGTCACAAATCCAAGAACTGCAAATTAACTGACGCCGCTAGGAACTCAATTTTTTAAACTGCTTGAATCTTTGACTTCTTTTTCTTGACGATCTTTTTCTGCAACCAATAAGATAAGATAATCGTCAATGACTGTTTAGCTGGATGTGTTGCCCGAGAAATGGCGCAACTTGGTGAAGCTAGCGACAGTGGTGAAGAACACGGTGGCGCCTCTGCAGGCCGCGCAGGCAGCACTCATCGCAAAGCGGGTGGCGCTCATCAACCTGCGGATGAGCATGTACAGGGAACAGTTCGACAAAAAGGAGGTAATGTAGACGATCACAGTTCATTTTAGTTTTAGATAGAATATGCGTACCAAACGCCTCTGCGCTACTTTTAAGTCTATCTGTGCCGCATAAAAACGTTACCAAAACAAAAAAGCAAAACCATTACCCAGTCACATTTACATCCACGCAAAACAACCATTGCATAGCAAAATGCTGGGTATGTGTGCGCAAAACAGAGCTACACGCTGACATCAGCGATACAAAAAAAAAAAAGTGCCTCCGCTGCCGGCGCCGGTTGCTGAATTGGCTGCCGGCGCTGACTTTGGCTGTCAATTTGGCATATGGAGTAGAGAGGCAGGCTAGTTGGGGGTGTTAGTTGGGGTTCTGAATACAGGAAGGGTTTTTCGGTGTCCACTAAGGGAGCTGGCGGTGTCGGCAGCCAATGTTTTTAATCTCGGCTGCCGGCACTAATGTCATTGCCGGTTCCCAATGCCGTAATTTTTGGGAGCCGGCGCCAGCGCCGGCTGCGGAGGCACTCCCAAAAAAAAAAGTGTGTGGTCGGGGGACCGGTCATGGAACGAAGTTCCTTCTCACGCAGGATTTTAGCCGCCATCTTGGATTTATATTTTGACTTCAAGATCGACTTTAGCACCCTCGAAAACCGTGAGAACAATATCCACGATGAAAAATAAAAAATAAATCAGAGAGTAATAAGAAGAAATTATAACCTGGATTAATTAGCTCTAAGATCTCTCTCTTCCGATAGTACGTTTCCTTGGGATAATTTCCGATCTCCACGCGGGCGAAGCTACGTTCAAAAGCTAGTATCTAATATTTGATCTTTCCTGTAGATGTTCTTGGAGACATGTAAAGAACCATACATGAGTATAGACAAGGTCCACCAGGAGCTTAAAGGTTTTGAAGATATACTAGACGGGCTGAGGACGTCATGCGGCCTGTTTGACATACAGCCTCCAGATGAGAAGAGCCTGAAACAGTGCAGACGGGAACTCAAACTTATTAAGGTAACCCTTGAAAGAAAACTCGTAGCAGTCGTAGGGAGGCAAGAAGTGCCAAAAAGTATCGACATTCGTATCGATATAAAAAACAAAACAATATTGATTTCGATGAATCCAAAAAAAATATCCATATGTCGGTGAAATTTAAAAAAAATATCGTTCCCGTAAGAAGTTCAAGTTTTTTGTTCATCTATATACGGTTCACGTGAAAAATTTGCCGCTCTGAAGTAAGGTTGCGCATGATCGCATGTAAGATTGACTACTGCGCAGTCATTTGAAGCCTATTTCAGAGCGAAACTAGGAAAAAAGTCTTTTTACGGCCCCAACATCCAGCGGGTTTAGTCAGTGGCGACAACGGTGTTGCTTTTAGAAATATGTCGTATTTGATACATTTTCGATACTTGATATTTTATAATATCGATATATCGAAAAAATTAATATCGATATAGGTATCGGACAAATATAGATATTTCGATACATCGATATTTCTTTTACACGTCTAAGTAATCGTAGCTGAAAAAATAAAACTTGATATCTAATTGCGTAACATCTTTTCGGTAAATGATTAAATTTATGAAATGAACCGGCTTTAAATTTTTCATAATAGCAATTGTGGGACTATTACTACTTGGTAATGGGTACTATCGAGTTCTGGAAGAAGTCCCCATGGAAGAAGATTGACGCCGATGGCATGGACCAGGAGTGTAAGCGGTTTACCAAAGATCTGCGACAACTGGACAAGGAAATGAGAACATGGTAAGCTTAACGATTGTCATGTTTGTCGAAAAAGAACAAGGTATCCAAAGTATCAAGGTATCAAGGTATTCTAGGAAATCCCAGGCTATAATTATCGGTGGCAGGTATATGCGGAATAGGCTCGATGTGGCGTCGCTGTGTCCACTCTATCTGAATGGAGTTCAGAATGTGTACGCAAACACGGTTAAAAACCTTGGGGTGACCATGGATTCCTACTTGTCGTGGACTGCCCATGTTGCTCAAGTCAGTCGCAAAGTGCACTTCACGTTCCATTCGTTGAAATGCCTCCAGTGGTTCTTGCCCTTGAATACCAAAATCTCCCTTGCCCAAACTCTCATTCAGCCCATTATAGATTACGCCGACATTTGGATGCCACCGAGGAGCTTTTAAATAAACTTGAGCGTTTGCAAAATATCTGCATTCGTTTTGTTTTTAACCTTAAAAAGTATGATCACGTTTCTTACTATCGCAACCTACTCAAGTGGCTCCCTATTCGACTTCGCAGGAACTCTCGGATGTTGTACGAGTGTCTACTTTTTAACCTCCTTCACAATCCTAAAACTCCGTCCTATCTGCGGGAGCGTTTTTCCTTCGCCCGTCCTTCTGATGCGCCTTGCAGGTCGCATCTTAGAAATCTCCTTAAGTCCCCTCCCCATTCCACTGACTTCTACTCCTACTCCTTCACTGTGCACGCGGTGCGGTTATGGAATTCCCTTCCGCCTGACATTAGGGACTGCCAAACTGTTGCAGTGTTTAAAAGAAGAGTGAAAGAACACTATCTTTCCACTTCGTCATAGTTGTGTATGTATTTATTTAGATATATATTTATGAAGTAGGTAGTTATGTATATTATGTATGTAGTATTTATATTTGTATGTAAGTGTATGATCATATTATTTGTTCTAGTTTATTAAATGAATTGTTTTGATTTTATGTATTTTACTTTCTCTTGAATTTTACACACGGTGTCTACATCTCTTATCTACTTTCCTATCGCAGGTGTGCTGGAAGAGATTTCTTTAGAAATAAGCATCACCTTTGTACGTTTTTTTCTGTTCTTTTCTTCTTGTCTGTTTATTATGTGTGTACATAAATATTTAAATAAATAAATAAGTATCTTCAATACATAGAAAAAAAAGTTCATTCAAGCATATACTATTCTACAATCCGCCCTATAGATACCAGCGGGTATCAGAAAGGTGTGGTACAGACCATCAAATTAAATGATGTTGGTCGCACGGCGAAAGTTAGTCAGTTTGGATTTTGACCACACCTTTCTAATACATGCTGTATACGACTTGGTAAAGGTCGCGAGTTCCGAGTGTTAGTATGCAAGTGGAGCTGGATTGATCATTGTGTCAATGCTTAGAGAAGGCCAGCGTCCTGCATAGTACAGAAACGTCGCCTGTAATGATGACAATGATCCGTCATTCCAATATTTTATATAATAATACTGTTACCTATACATACAATACACGTTGACCACAGGGAGCCCTACTTAGTAATAGAATCAACAATAAAGAACTTGATGACGTCACTACGGGCCGTCACTGATCTACAGAATCCAGCTATCAAGGATAGGCATTGGCTAGAACTTATGATGGCAACTAAGGTAAAGTGCTTCCTATGCGAAAAAACTGACATAAGCATGTTGTTTATTTTGTTCTAAAAATATATGTTTTTATTTTATTTAGAAAGCAGTTCATTCGCACGTCATGAACATCAAAACAAAGCACTCTTATGTGTCATCGTCCTCAAATAATAATATATCCAGTACAACTTTAGACGAAATTATAAATGACTTCAGATCATTAGATGAATTAGCTGTTGATGTAGATGTAGAAAATAATAGTAATATAATTCAGAATGGAATTAAAGCAGATTATGACAAATATCTACAAATACAAGACTACAGAAGAACTAAGTTACAAGAAGGAAATAAAATAAGTACGTTTAGATTGAAAAGATCGTACTCAATGAAAGAAATGAAGGAGAAGGGTTTCCAACTGAAGTCTGACACAAATTCGTCGCAGCAGAAATTCCCGCATCATCCGATAATACTATCAGAATTCATTATTTAGATTATGTAGACACATTATAATTTAAATAGATTAGATAAGTTTTTCTATTTAGATTACACGGATAATAATAAGGTAAACTTTAATGATGGTTTTACTTATAGTGGCATTATGCTATACCTAACTTCTTATGGTTGTTTTGGTCGCACATATTACGATAAAACATTAATTTAACTAATGTCTTTCAAGTAACCAGACTATAATTTTAAATAAAAGAAAATTCTTGAATTAGTATTATTATATTAATTAACATTGATTTTGCTTTAATAAAGAATATCCTTACCGATTTGTACCTTATCGATTTGATAAGTAGAATTAAACTGAGATTTCTTGCAGGTTAAGTTCCACATCGATGACGACACGACACTGGCAGACTTGCTTGCACTAAACCTACATAAGTTTGAAGAGGAAGTTAAAACTATCGTTGATAAATCTGTCAAAGAAGCTGCTATGGGCAAAACTCTCAAGTATGCCCATTAGATTTAACAGGCATCCGTTATTTTGTACCCGTCATAGAGACTTACTTTCCCTCAGGCTGCCACCAGACGGACTGCATTCTTGCTGTTTGAATGCGACTGCAATACTCGTAATGTACTGGTAACTGCATTCAAACTGCAGATTTGCAGCTGGAGTGCAGTCCGCCTGATGGCAGCCTTAAACTAATTCAGATTTTTGGAAAAGAAACATTATTTTGAAATACATAAAAAGGAATGAATAATTTTCGCGTTGTTTAACTGCAGCCTAACGGATGCTTGTTTGTTGAACAATAGCATATTGCGTAATAGGTATCTACGGTCAACCACATGTCAGTTCGTAGTTACCCAACGAATACTTAAGCGTCAATTAGAGCTTTTTTAGAACTTAGCGAGCTACTAAGGCGCTACAGCAGCAGCACTTACACCTTTTGGCGACAAAAGAGCGTAAACAAGCAAAATATTTCACTTAGAGCTATACCACAGTTACAAGGGCGATAACAGGGTGAGTTTAAAGGTTAAAGACAAACAGCGGCAATTTTTAACACTACAATGCGGGCAAAGCCTCTTGTGTTATAGGTTTAAGTGAATCTTACAATTAAAAGATCTAAATAAGAAGTAAAATAAATAAATAAGCATAGTCAATGCTTATTTATTTATTTTACCCAACAAAAACCCCCCAAAGTGCTATGCAAGCGAAAATAAACTCTCGCTAAGAACCAAAAGTTGCACAAAAGCAATAATTACCACTACCAGTTCTACAATGGTGCTCATAAACTCTTTTGTCCCACCAAATGCCTAAAGAGGTACAAAACTCTCTTATGTTACTTAAAATCGAACAGTAGGGACATTTTTCGCTATCATAGAACTTTTAGTGCCGGTAAACATCTTTGTTAATTAGTTAATTGGTTGCGCGCGCGCTCCGGCCAGTTGTTTATAGGTTTGTGACTTCTGTATAACTTTAGGTAGAGTAATAGAGCTTAATACCACTTCTGTATCCCTTATTTGGTTGTGGTTTTGGGCAGTTACTACGGATCCCTAAATTCAGTTGCATAAAGTCAGTTCAGTTGTTGAAAAAGAAAAACCTAACAAACACGGTTTAATTAAAGTATTTTGCTTTATTGTGTTCTAAAAAGCACGATACCTTAAACTAGAATAGGCAACGTTTTATTAGATTATTACAAAAGCTTATGTTACTCCATATCTAATTAAATATTTATTTTCAGTAAATAGACAACAGACATTTCACACATCAGTTAGTATTCACCTATTTGCAGCTCTCTAAGCACAGGACACGGTGGAGCATACGGTGCTTGGTCGGAGCACCGCCGTGTCCTCGTGGAGGCCTGGTCCAGGCCATGGTACGGAGCGAGAGGGCATGGGAAGCCGTCACCTCCTTCGGCTAAGTAGTAATGCTCGCGAAGGAGGAGGCGGAACGCGTGAGGGAGAGGCAAGCTATGCGCCCTCACGCTCCTAACGCAGGAGACGCCCTGGGCGTCGGGAATCCCAGGCGGATTCTGGCGGACCCATTCTGTAACTTTGCTTTACCGCCATTAATAGCGCGCTCTAACTCCGAACGCGTAGCACCTATTTATAACTTTAGGATCTGGTTAGCGCTCTAATAGATTTGCTATAACTGTTGTCTTAGCGCCTAAGTGTTAGTTGGGTAGTATAGTAACTAAACTACGAAAACCTGCTACGAAATAAAGGGTCTGTCAAAGTCAAACTGTTACCATGATCAAGGATTGACTGTAGGTATCTTTACATACATTGCTTTTTTTTTAAATATGCATTTTTCAGGGAGTTGGAGGCAACCTGGGCTGTTATGGAGTTCGATTACGGTAAACATGATAGAACTGGTATCAAAATACCAAAAGCTAGTGAGGAACTTGTAGAGACGCTGGAAGATAACCAGGTGATGATAAAAATAACACTCACATGCGGCACTGCGGTGTGATTGCATGTGCATGCAACCTCCTGTATGTGCGGGATGTTTTAGCTCGCTTGCACCACAGAGCACTAAATACAGTTAACGCTAATCGAATTTAAAACATCTGTTAAATATGGAAAACATTTTTATAACACTGAGATATTATAGTACTGACTCCGCCCCTTCGACCTTACACGTTTATAATTTTTTAGTCATCGAAGCAAGTACTTAGACATCACGTTGTTTTGCTGCATCACCGCAAATTGTAGAGTATGCATTTGCTTGGCAAAAAAATCTCGCCCGCGCTTGCTTACGTGGTCCTCTGTCGGGCCGCAGTTCAGTTCGTCTTCCGCCATTGTACGAGTACAATACGGCCCGCAAACTTTCGCACATGTCCTCTCACTCACACTCGCCTCATGTCACCATTTCGTTCCTAAAAAATTTAACTATACAGCCATCTGCGCGAAATTCGGAGTTGCCAAGTTATATCGGCTGTATTGTACAGTCGGTGCGCATGTCATTGCGCACTCCTGCGTTATCGTCGCCACCGCAGAGTGTCAGGCACTTTAAACTTTTGAACTGTTTCATTTTTTACCCGGCTCGGTTGTCGCGTACTTGTGTACTGTTCGCAGCAACATCGTTATATTTCTGTCAATCGTTAGAAAATGGTAGAGACAGAATTATTAGTTATTGGTGCTGCGGGCGGTAGTGTGATTTTTTTTAAAGTAAATAATAATACTTATATTCTTAACAAAAGTAATTCGTGGCTTATAAACCAGCGATTTTTCTCGTATTGATTATAGAATCAAGTACAAACTATGATGTCATCGAAGTTCATTGGCTTCTTTGAAATGGAGGTGACAGAATGGCAGAAGAAATTAGGCACTGCGGATGCTGTGATCGCACTATGGTTTGAAGTGCAACGTAAATGGCAGTACTTGGAAAGTATTTTTGTTGGATCCGACGATATTCGCTCTCAACTACCTGAGGATTCAAAGAGGTTTGATTATATAGACCGTGAGTTTAAGGTATGTTTATTACCTTTCATACGTCTTCTACCATAATATCTTCAAACATAGTTATTCATGATAGTAATAATTTCGTCGTAGGAAATGCTGAAAGATATCGGAATGACTCCAAACGTGATACAAGCTACTAACAAGCCGCATCTACTAGAAAACCTAGAGGAACTGATGGCTGCACTCAATCTGTGCGAGAAGGCGCTAAACAATTATCTTGAGACAAAGCGGCTGGCGTATCCTCGCTTTTACTTCGTGTCTTCTGCAGATTTGCTTGGTAACAATCAATAAAGGCTCTTCATTCATCAACATGATCAACATCAGACAGGTCTCTCTGACGAAGATCGAACATAATGGTGTACATTATTATACGCCATTATGTCCGATCTTCGTCGCGAATTCGTTCGCGGCGAATCGCGCACCACCGCCCAGCGATCGAGTCTAAGAGTTTTGAATTCCACCTTTTATGAGTAGGTACCTAGACTAGTCCTTAGATTGGCTCATTTCATAGTTCGCCGAGTGATTTCATCAAACTAATTTGAAAATCTATCAAAACTTTTTCCCTGATATAAATAACGTAATGGTCGGCAGATATCCTGTCGAACGGCAACAACCCTCCAGCGGTTTCGCGGCACTTGACCAAGTTGTACGACAGTTTAGCGAAACTCGTGTTCCCTAGCGAGGCCAGCAAGCACGCCATCGAGATGATATCCAAGGAGAACGAAGAACATGTGCCTTTTAAAGCACCCTGTTGCGACTGTTCTGGAAAGGTTCCCATTTAATTATCTCGTTCATTTTCATCGTTATATTACGGTATATTCAAATAAAAACAAAATTGAAAGGGTTGTAGGGGTACGTATTTCAGTTACTTAATAAATTGAAAACTTAGATGCAATTTATACTACAAACGTATGTTTGTTTTTGTTGTTATGTCATTAATTACATTTTCTTTAGATGAGACTTTCTGTAACCCATTTTTCGTATTACATGACATGTTCACGTTATCTCCTATCTTTAAAAACTTCTTCCTCAGTATGTGAAATTGTGTACCAGGTGGAAACTTGGTTGAACCGAGTAACAGACTGCATGCGGTACACTCTTCGTGATATCTTCGAGCACTGCGTCAAGTCGTACGAAAACAAGGCGCGAGAAGAGTGGGTGTTTGACTGGCCCGCGCAGCCTGCCCTCGTCGGCACCCAGATCTGGTGGACCACTGAGACTAACCAGGCTTTTGAGAAACTTGAAGAAGGTACGAAACATTTCCGTGCACTTCGTGAACAGTCAGTGGATAGAGAGAGCCCAACTTACCTACTTTACCTGTAGGTTACCTGGCAAGGTGGATATTCATCATCCGTCTACCAGCTATACAATGTTTCTTAGGGCTATGGCAGACACGATACTTGTAGCATCGAAAACTAGCGATAGACGCTTTTGGAAAGCTACGGCTACTCCGCACTCATTTGGATTCCAGTAAATTTTAGTGAGGTTTTGAGATCTGATCTGCCATCTGCGGAACACGGCTCAGTGCTTTTATTTTACCGCGACCCTACGCAAAGACGCGGCGCTGCTTTTATGCACGCGCCAAATCATCGATACTCGATGGCAAAAGTATTAGTGAGTGCTATGGACCTTAATTCTTCAAATATTACCAAATAGAAACTTATCCTTAGGTTACGAGGGTGCATTGAAAGATTACCAGAAGAAACAAATCGCCCAGTTAAGCTCGTTGATAATGTTGCTACTGGGCGACCTGACAGTCAACGACCGACAAAAGATTATGACCATCTGTACCATCGATGTACACTCTAGGGATGTGGTCGCCAAGCTTATCGTCGCTAAAGTGGAATCTTCTAATGCTTTCCAGTGGCAGAGCCAGCTCAGGTACCTAGTTATTATTTTATGTGTGTCGTTTGGATTTTCGACTAGTAATAAAATGTTTTTTGTATGTTTATGACAATGATAAAATCAATGTAATTTACCTTGAGATACTGTGAGATTAGAAATAAGATTACTATCTAAATTAGAAAATGTAGATCTCGCCTTTATCCACTGGTTCAGGTATGGTATAGACGACTTGAATAAGACTATGTGTAAGACTTGTCACAAAAACTAAGTAATATTTTATTTTTTATAAAAGTCTGTCGTACTCTTTTTCAGGCATCGCTGGGATGTCAAAGTGAACACTTGCTTCGCGAATATATGTGACGCTCAGTTTATGTATGATTACGAGTACCTTGGAAATACGCCTCGGCTTGTAATCACGCCACTGACTGATCGCTGTTATATCACATTGACACAGGTAATACACACCTGAGATACTGCCTTACACTTATCATTAACTCCCATAAATTGGGTCCTAAATTAAGTGATGAGTATATATATTACAGTTCACCATCCACGGCTTTCTGTTGTTCTGAAAGATTTCTCTTGACAGCACAGTGCATGCGTGCACGAGTCAGGCTAAGCGTATGCTGAGACGCAGGTGGCGCAGGTCGACGCAGCGCAGGACAGAGCAGATTTTGTAATGCATGACTGATACGATGATGATACGTACTGACTGCTGCGGCCCAGGCACGTGGGACGCAGACATGTGTCTGCCCTGCTCTGCGTGTTGTTGTAGTGCCGGTACAGATTTCTGCGCGACGCGTGCAGGTCGTCACTTGTTTTGGAGACGCAGTACTAAAATCTGCTTTGCCCTGCGCTGCGTGGACCTACGTCACCTGGTTCTCAGCTTACGCTGACTCATAATTTTGTTGCAATCGTCTATTGTTTGTACTAGCTAGGACGCGAACGTGCCTGTCTAGCTGCGTCGCAGCATACGCTCGCGGCCTATGTCTGCCTAAATCTGTTCTGTCCTGTGCTGCTTCACCTGCGTTTCAGCATACGCTTAGCTAGCCTTATAGAGGCTCGTTGGTTAATTTTACCATGTCAAAAAACTAAACATGAATATTTGCAAGCACTGGCCAATCCGTAATTTGTTGCATTCGGTTTCACAGAGCCTTCATCTGGTAATGGGTGGAGCCCCCGCCGGGCCAGCTGGTACCGGAAAGACGGAAACCACGAAGGATTTGGGCAGAGCTCTGGGCATCATGGTATATGTGTTCAACTGTTCTGAACAAATGGACTACAAGTCGTGCGGCAATATTTATAAAGGTTTTAGTTTAATTATGTCTATAAATTTACTTTCGCGACGCAGCTTATTTTCTTCCACAAATCTCCATAGTGTCTGTTTGTGACTGCCACATTCAAAATTGTAACTTCTAGCGTTTTAATAAAGGTCTTAGTCAAACTGGCGCATGGGGCTGTTTCGACGAGTTCAACAGAATCTCAGTGGAGGTGTTGTCTGTGGTGTCAGTGCAAGTGAAGAGTGTGCTGGATGCCATTAAGGCTAAGAAGAAGAAGTTCGACTTCATGGGAGAATTCATCGTTCTAATACCCACCATTGGTATGTTCATTACTATGAACCCCGGTTACGCGGGCAGAACTGAGTTGCCAGAGAACTTGAAAGCACTCTTCAGGTGAGTTTTGTCAAAGCGTTTTGTAGTAATTTAGAAAATAAACACTACCCTATCCCTGGTTAGAACATGTTTAGGGTTGCGTACCTAAAGGATGAAAGCTAGCCCTATTAGTAAGCCAGTATAGGAATTTTGTTGTGATGTGATTACGGGTTCTATAGTGTAATTAAATTAAATGTTCATTGGTTATTTCACAATGAGTTTAATAAAGTTACTTTAAATAAACACGGTACAATAAGTAAGATTATGATGATTATAATTTGACGCACAAGTGATGCGATTGGTGGTTAGTGTCCTACTTTGTTGACGGCTTGTGAGCGAATAATGAACCCTGAGTTCGAAATAAGGGCCGTGTGAGTCGTGTGACGTCATAGGTACTTGAGTTCACAAATTCGACTGCATGTGTGGGTTACATACCACTACATGTCCTCCCCCTTTTGATAAAACAAAAATAATAACTATCAAAATAACAATGAGTAAGGTTCAAAAATTATTGTAACAACATTGCAAAAACTTAATATAAACATGCGGTGTAAAAGTGTTTAACTATACTTAACTTTTAAATTATACAATAAGACCTTAGGCTAACAAGAGGTATTTAAAATGTATATAAAAACAAAACTACTCTTATGGATGCTTAAACTAAAGACATTTGGTAAAAAATTAAAATACATTGGTCATAAATTTGGTAACAAAAAGTTTTAAACTTATGAGTTAATTTAAACATTTCTACAAGTGGTATAAGTGGTATGAATAAATACGTTATAAGTTGACATATTAATGTGAGAACGCTCCATAATTGCTGGTTAAGTTGGTCTATTTTAAAACACACAACACTTCACTGCACTTTAAATTTCGCATTGATGTTTTTATTACTTTGGGACTGGCGATAAAAAAATGTTTTAAATGTCAAATCTCATAGTCTTTTTTACGACGCGACTCGATCTTGTTGTGACAATTGGCTCAGTTTTGTCAAGTGGGGTCGTTTGGGTCCCAACCGGTGTTATGGTTGTGTTTTCGGGCGAAACAAAGATTTCGAGTGGTGGCTCAAGTGCAGGACTAATAGTTGTAACATAAGCAGGTTTGAGACGATCGAGAGAAATAGCGAATTTTCGAGAACCTACTTGAACGACATAATGTTTATTGCTTCGTTTGACGATTTTATAGGGATCTTCGTACGGCGGTGTTAACGAGCGTTTAACTTCGTTTTTAACGAAAACGTAGTCCGATCTTGTTAAATCTTTATGTATGAAAATGTTTCTGTTATCAGCTTGTTTCCTTGTGGTCGGTTGAAGGTTTGCTAGTGTTTCCATGGTATAATCAGTATAAGGTATAATCGGTGTTGTTAATGTTTGCTTCGGTGGGAACAAAAAAATCTCCCGGTAGACGCATAGATTTACCGTAGGTCATTTGTGCGGGGCTATATCCTGAGTCTTCTTTAATTGTATTGCGCATTCCTAACAACACGATAGGTAATTGTTTTGCCCATTGACTGTTATCATCGCAACGTGCCATGATGGAAGCTTTTAGCGTTCGGTGCATCCTTTCGATGTGTCCATTCGCTTTTGGATTGTACGCTGTTGTCCTAATCTTTTATATTCCAAGTAGTTTCGTCAGCTATTTGAAAAGGTTGGATTCGAATCGACGACCTTGATCCGAAGTTATTCTTGCAGGGCAACCAAAACGTGCTATCCAATGCTCGAGCAGAGCTTTCGCGACGGTTTCAGCGCTTATATCCTTTACAGGGACGACTTCAGGCCATTTTGTATGACGATCAATCATTGTGACACAGTATGTATATCCATCAGAAGGTGGTAATGGTCCAATAATATCTATATGAACATGCTCGAAACGGTCTGACCTTTCGAACTCTCCTAGAGGTGTAATTATATGTGTTTGCACTTTACATTTATGGCATTGTATGCAACTTCTTACAAAGTTTGCTACGTCAGTATTCATGTTAGGCCAAAAATAGCGCTGCGCGATAAGGCGACGCATAGCGGCTATCCCAGGGTGGTTAAGTGCATGGACACTTGAAATCGCTTTTTATCGAAATTCCGACGGTAAATAAAGTCGCGCTGTTGAAGTTGATGTTTCGAATGTAAGCTCATGATTTGCGGAACAATTTAAATTCCAGATTAGGTTTTTGTTTTAACATGGTTAATTGCGTATCTTCGACTTGACTTTTATACAACGTGTAACATAATAAGCGCAAGACCTGAAAGTAGTTTGCTTAGAATCGGCTTCTGAATCGATTTCCATCATTATTTATATGTGTTAATTTTTCATGAAAAAATCTTTTCTTTAACTGAATTTAGAACCACCGCGTCTTAACAAGGTAATAAGATATGTTATTTAAGGAAATTTAAGCCTTATCTCAAAGGAATAAAGCCTATTCAAATGCATAACCAAATTTGTAATACGCTCATAGCTATCCTATGTGTAGTGCGCGGTAAATAAAATAGTTAATTTAAGGAAGCTTAATCCTTATTGCAAAGCAATATAGTCTAATTTAAATGCAAAACCTAATTTGTTGTTCGGTCATAGCTTTCTTTAGGTACACACACATAAACATTGCTTTTTATTACGTTTGAGCTAGTTGTGTTAAAAAAAAGTTAATTTAACGAAATTTTGACCTAATCCCAAAGTAATAAAGCTTTTTTAAATGCACGACCGAATGTGGTCTTTCACATTTTAAGAAATGACAAAATATTAGGTATTTTGTGGTTCGCTTTTTGCAAATGGAAGATTAATGTGAAAGAGGGAGATGCATTAATTTGCCGACTTACCCCTTTGACGTTTGATATGCCGCCGCAAGCGCCGTCACTGCCCGCGGTGCGCCCGCTCACAAGGGTAGTTATTCGCCGGCAGCGAGCGACAAGTGTTCCCGAATGCCATTTGTTTACGTGCGCGATGGCATTCCAGTACACCAATATTCAGTACACGGAGATGGTGAGGACACTGGCTCGTTGCTACGATAATGTCGAGTTAGCGTGTCGAGAGTTCAAAGCAAGATATGGTACCAGATTGAGCGCCAGGACAATGTTAAGTGCAACTTAGCGTCTGAGGGACTCCGGTACCTTTCGTCCTAACACGGCCATAGATAGAGGGGCGAATGTGCGCACTAATTTATTCTTTCTTTCTAAATAAATAAACTAAATGTGCATCGAGCAAGGCGGTGAACATTTCGAAAGTGTATTAAAAAGGAGACGAAGAAAAAATAGTGTCATAGTGTAGTGTAAATACATAGTTCAGTTCTGTAAGTACCTTCATATTTACCAATTTTAATTACTGTAAATATTATGATTCAAATCTTTTAAACACGCAGACTTTGAATATGATATCGGGACAGTTGGGTAGGTACGGATCAGAGATAATAAGTGAGTCGGGCGGCCGCCAAAAAGACCACCCTATCCCGTTTACTGATAGATCGTAGACGGCCGAAAAGTTGCTTGATTTAAAAATGCTTCCGCTTTACTAAACCTTAGAATCTTAGAATTAAGTAAACAAAGCCTACAGTCCAAAGCCTGTGAAAATGTGATGGAAAGATGGAATCATAATTTTACTAGTAATGTTCGGTCATTGAACTAACGTACATACCTAATGCATACGCTTGCTTGTAGTACCTACCTACCTAGCCAGCTGGCAGGCACACGCACGCGTGCGACGCGCTATTAGTGTGCGTGGAGATCGAGTAGTGTGCTCAAACGTTTCATGTTTAGTCAGGACGTCTATTTTATGAAAAAATACTTGGTGTGGTTTAATTAAATTAAATTACAGATATTATTTTAATCTTATAATTTAATATTCTAATTGGGGTGTATGAGCTCTTGCGTTTATTCCGTTACACGTTGTATAATTGTTCATAATCGAAAATATCATGTACGTAAATCTCTTCTATTCTTGAAAGAGCGTCTGCGGCGTTATTGAGCTCGCCTTGAACGTACTCAATTTTGTTGCAAAACTGAGAAATAAAATCCAATTGACGAAGACGTCTTGGTGGATCTGATTTAGATTCTTTCTTCGATAATGTGAATATTAACGGTTTGTGATCGGTTAACACTGTGAGATCACGCCCTTCAATCATATACCGAAAGTCTTTTATTGCCATGTAAATAGCCAATAATTCCCTGTCGTAGGTACTACATTTTGTTTGGGCGCTACTTAGTTTTTTTGAATAAAATCCTAGTGGCTCTAACCGTTTGTTGATTAGTTGATGGAGTGCTGCGCCGACACAGGTATTCGCTGCGTCGGTCATTAAGATTAGTTTCGATGACGGGTCTGGATGCGCGAGAGTGACGGCTTCACTTATATGATGTTTGCACTGATTAAATGCCATTATTGCGGTTTTCGGTAAGTCCTCAGGTGCAACACTTATATTGTGGTAAGCACGTCGAATATCAATTTTAGATTTTTGAGGATGTATGTGAAATCCGTTAAACGAGGAATCGGGTAGCGATCGGGCTCGGTGATTGCATTTAAACGACAATAATCTCCGCACGGGCGTAATTCACCGTTTTTCTTTTGAACGACGTGTGAAGCATTTGCCCATGGGCTGGCTGACGGCCTGCATATTCCTAGTTCTACCATGCGTTGGAATTCATCCTTCACCGCTTTGTATTTTGCAGCGTTAAGTGGACGTGCTTTTTCGTAAACGGGTGGGCCACGGGTACAAATATGATGCATGACATTGTGTTTGGGTGGATCCTTCGCTCATAGTGATGTCTGGAAACCCTGTTGATATTTATTATCCTGATGATATTTATTATCCGAGTCGATGACCTTAATAGTAGGAATATTTGAGGCATCTTCTACGTTGGCGTTCCTAGAGAGCAGAGTGACTTTGTCTATTAACTTTTTTGACTGAAGATCCACAAGCAATTGATGTTTGGCTAGGAAATCTACCCCTATAATGGACCGCTGTACATCGGCCAGGACAAATTCCCAGGTAAAAGGTCGACGTAAGCCAAGGTCTAAAGTTATTTTCTGAGACCCATATGTTTTGGTTATTGTACCATTGGCAGCAAATAACGTAAAATCAGCTGGTTGACGATTCGCGTTTTTGTAGGCAAAAACTGAAATATCAGCGCCGGTGTCTATAAGAAAATGCGTACCACTTTTCCAGTCGGTGACGCTCAAGCGATGTGTTCCTTCAACACCTACGCTCGCCAAAGCAGGTGTCGGTTTTAGTTTAACGCTTTTTTGACGCATTGTTGGTCGCCGCATTTTTTGGCGTTATCTTCATAAATATAGTGGTAGAAACACTTGAAATATTTGTCTCCCGGTTGCGCTGTTTGACGCCTGTATTTGTTTTGATTATCAAAATACCGAGAGCGTGATCGTAGCCGTGATCGCGTCTGATAATTGCCACGACTCCTACTGTTACTTTGACGCGTGATTTGTAAATCATTAATTTTTGTGTTTAACGCGGCAATTCCTTGATGCAATTGAATAAATTGTTGGTCCATTGGTTGTTTGGAGATAGCGACAGGATTTAGTGTACAGACTTCGGATGGCCGTGAAGTTTCCATTAATTTGTCAGCTATTGCTGCGACATTGTCCAATGTAACATCGCAGACAGTGACTACTGCGCGGACTGTTTGAGGTAGTCGATCTAACCACAAAATTTCGATAGTGTCCTCGGGAATTTTGTTCCTTCCGAGCTCGCGCATTTTACGTAAGAGTTGAGTGGGTCGTTGCTCCCCTAACTCAACTTTCGTAAGCAACGTATGTAGCTGTTTGAACTCAGACTCTTCATGTGCCGAAATTAACCTGTCTTTTAAAGTTTCATATTTATTGTGCTCAGGCGGGTTCTCGAGGATGTCGCTAATTTGACCCAATTCGTCTCCACCTAACTTAGCTACAACTAATTGGTACTTTTGTAAGTCATCTGCTTTTTGTGCACCGATTATGGCCTCGAACTGGTGGAACCATAGTCGCGGGCGCGCTGACCAGAAGTCGGCGATACGGGAGTTGATGGTGATTGCCCCCGTCTCTGGCGGCTGGTGCTGGTCTACGATGTAACTCGGAGCAGCTTGCTGAGGTGCGTAGACGCTGTCAGGTACGGCGCCAGCCGTGGCGGCAGCAGCAGTGTTAGGGTTGGTCATCTCGGAATTTCGTAAAATTCTTCACAGTAAACACTAAAGAGAGTCTAAGTCGGTATTAACGCAATTGCACTCGCGGGTTATGTTACAGTATGGAACCGTTTTTTAAATCACGTCGGGTATCAAATCACGGCGGGGTCACCAATATAGAACTTTTGTTGTGATGTGATTACGGTTTTTATAGTGTAATTAAATTAAATGTTCATTGGTTATTTCACAAAGAGTTTAATAAAGTTACTTTAACTAAACACGGTACAATTAGTAAGATTGTGATGATTATAATTTGACGCACAAGTGATGCGATTGGTGGTTAGTGTCCTACTTTGTTGACGGCTTGTGAGCGAATAATGAACCCTGAGTTCGAAATAAGGGACGTGTGAGTCGTGTGACGTCATAGATACTTGAGTTCAGAAGTTCGTCTGCATGTGTGGGTACATACCACCACACCAGCATCGTCTGTCTGTCCGTCCGCTGGAATTTTTCAACCCTAAAAGGAACGCAGTTTAATTATTTACAGTATACGTGTTATATTATTAATGAGATCTAAGAAAATGTACAAAATGATATTTCACAATTAAATTTCTAAAATCGGAATCGTTGCTTCCTTGCTAAATTATAACGATTATTAAATGTAACTTCCACTATAAAACAGGCCATGCGCCATGGTAGTACCGGATTTCGAGTTGATCTGCGAAATCATGTTGGTGGCCGAAGGATTCCAAGACGCTCGCCTGCTAGCACGCAAGTTCATCACTCTGTATACGCTGTGTCGTGAGCTGCTGTCTAAACAAGACCACTATGATTGGGGGCTTAGGGCTATCAAATCTGTGTTGGTGGTCGCGGGCTCTTTGAAGGTAATTTTGTCCAAAGAATTCATCCATTTATGTAGTAACCGCAGTTTAAATTATAAGTAGTAGGTACCTGAAGGTGGTATAATAGATCCACAGTCCCATAACTAAAGAGTGGAGAAATAAAATTGCTTTTTTTTTCTTTGTTCCTCTCAAACAGAGCATCTGCCATCTGATCTCTTCACCACTCTTGGATGACTGGTAGAGAATGCCTGAGGCAATAAGTCCGCTTTTGTATCTCTTTATGGGTGCGAAAAGTTCAAATAAAAAAAAAATACATAGGAAGCCAGGATAGTTGATCACTTAACATAAACCCTTTATCTTCTAGCGAAGTGACCGCCAAAGACCAGAGGACCAAGTGCTAATGAGAGCGCTGAGAGATTTCAACGTCCCTAAAATTGTAACAGATGATATGCCTGTTTTTATGGGCTTGATCGGTGACCTATTCCCGGCACTTGATGTGCCCAGAAAGCGTGACTTGGATTTTGAAAAATGCTTGATAGACGGAGCTAACTCTATGAAGCTTCAGCCAGAGCCTGGTTTTATTTTAAAGGTAAATTAAAAAAAATGCACAGTTTGTTTTTCCCCAAAATACGTGAGTTTATTTCCAGTACTTAATGTTATATTTTAGATGGTGCAACTAGTGGAACTGTTTGCCGTGAGACACTCGGTCTTCATCGATGGATTTGCAGGGACTGGCAAATCAATGGTGTGGCAGTGCCTCAATAGGACTTACTTCATGTTGAAACTAAAGCCGTTTTACAATGACCTTGATCCTAAAGCCGTGACGAATGACGAATTGTTCGGTATCATAAACCCTGCCACTCGAGAGTGGAAGGACGGCTTGTTCTCGACGATTATGCGCGATATGGCTAATATGCCCGGAGATGGTCCAAAATGGATCGTACTTGATGGGGATATTGATCCTATGTGGATTGAAAGCTTGAACACTTTGATGGACGATAATAAAGTTAGTTAAATGCTATTCATGCTTTAGAAATACATATTTGGGTTTTCTTAAGTTTATTTATTATACGTAATATACTTCAAAGGTGCTGACGTTGGCCAGTAACGAACGAATTGCTTTGACTAAATCAATGCGACTGCTGTTTGAGATAGCTACGTTGAGGACAGCCACTCCTGCTACGGTGTCTCGAGCTGGTATTCTGTACATTAATCCACAAGATTTAGGATGGAATCCGTAAGTACTGACACAATAACTGTGTATCGGAGACGTCCACGGAAGTATAAACCGTACTTTGTGAAAGACGTCCATCACGATATCATGATTCGTGTAGGTGAATATACTTATTCATAATACAGAATTTAGATTATCAAGAACAAATACACCGAAGGCAGAGTTAAATATTCATTTCATCCGTACCTACACAACAAGGGCAATGATTTTAATTTTAATTTACAACAGGTTTGTAGCATCATGGATAGAAACAACGAGAGACAACGATTCAGAAAAGGCTATGTTAACAATAATGTTTGACAAGTACATACCGTCATTGCTAGATTCGTGTAAGAAGTACAAAAGAGTCACTCCGCTTACAGAGCTGCAACAAATACAGCTCAGCTGCTATCTGCTCGAGTGTTTTCTGAACAAAACTTTGCTGCCCAGTGACTGTCCTAAAGAATGGTGAGGAGACTATAATCCAATAATGTATTATTTACAACTTATTTATATACTCAGACGAAAAGTCGTGAATGTCAGGATCCCGTGTGTATTTCTCAGATCTGAGCCCTGTTTATCAAAAGTTACAAGTCTACATGTTCACAAGTTAGTGTAAAGTGTAGTGTAGTTTGTGTAAATTAAGTTTTAACCGACTTCAAAAAGGAGGAATTTATCAATTCGGATGTTTATATAATTATATATATATATTTTTTTTATAATTTCTATAAATTATAATACTTAATTGAAAATAATTTTCCCTATAAGTTAAATATATTTTTGTTATATTTATACATTTAAATACCTGCCTACTACAGTAGAAACAATAAAAAAGGTTTTACTTACAATATTTTAAGCCACACTTTGTCATTTTATTCGATACATATTGTGTCGCGTTATAATATTACTAGCACTTTGCCCGCGACTTCGTCCGCGTGGATTTCGTACTTTCCCCTAAAAACTTCAGCAACCCCTCCACCCCATTTGAAATATAGTTTTCGAAATTCATAATTTACGACTTTATTACCCTTTTACACCCCGTTAGCGGCTGATTTTTGAAAAACCCCGAGACACGTACTTTTTTATTTTTTGTTTTAAGTATTAGTATCGTACCAAGTTTCGAGTTATTCCAACAGCGCGTTAAATTTATATTTACTTTGACACCCCTTGATTCCTCTATGTGAACTGTTGCTTAAAAAACTAAAAGTGACAATCTTTATTATTTACTAAGTAGCAAGTATTGCCAAGTTTCAAGTCTATTAAATCAAGGAATAAGATTTTCATACAAACAAAATCACCCCCTTTTCACCCCCTTAAATGTCGAATTTCCAAACACCATGCCAAGCTGTCGTCAACAATGGAGGGTGTATGAGACTATTGCAATAACTAGCGATCCCACGAGGTACTAATTATTTAAAAAGTGGTACAATTTTGTAAAATTTTTTTTAGATTGTTTCGACTATTTCTGAGAAATAGGTACCTACCTACACCCGCGATTCTGACATTCACAGTTCAGTCGCATCTTCCGTTGCGAGTACAGTACAGAACCGTCTCAACAAAGATCTTCCTCACTTGCTTTTATTGTGTTCTTATTTCAAATGCTTTTTCCAGGTATGAAATTTATTTCGTTTTCTCCGTTTTATGGGGCTTCGGTTCCAGTCTGTTCCAAGATCAGCTCGTTGACTGGCGTAATGAGTTCAGCAAATGGTTCTGCAACGAGTTCAAACAGATCAAGTTCCCCTCCACGGGGAATGTGTTCAGCTACTTCATAGATCCCGAGACCAAAAAGTTCTTACCGTGGTCCGAGAAAATAGAAAGTTTCGAATTGGATCCTGATATGCCACTTCAGGTAAAAACGGACTTTCTAAACACAGTGTGGCGTCACCCACGGACGATCAAGACACTTCCAACGATAGCTCGTTTGTCAAACTGTGATGAGTAGTTTAGACATATTATACATACCTACATACCAGTCAAAATCGTAACCCTCCTTTTTGTTTCGCCGTAGTCGGGTGATGAGGAATCGTAGGAAGCGTCTTGATCGTCCGCTCGTTTTAGGCTATGTGACGTCATATTAAATTGAATATGGCGCCCTCTAGAGGGCATAAAGTTAAGAACTAAAAACAAAAATAGTTTTTAGTGATGTCAAACGACTTATATCAAATGACACGTACGTCTTTAACTTCGTTTAAAAGAACAAGAATTTTATTTTTGTTGTCTTTATTTCATGCACGACTTTTCATGAATGTTCATAGTGAATGTTGCTTAGACTTTTTAAGGTGGTCCCTCACCGGGTATTCGCGTGTAATAGCATGATTTGATTTTGAGCACTGCGTTACAATACTGTGTCAGCTCGAGGCACTGACCAAGGAGCATTCGCTTTTGTGACCGCTCAAACTGTGAGTATTTTTATGTGTAACATCGATTCAATTATAATGCTCGGTTTTCCGCACTCACTGCTGCAATGTTACGAAAAACATCATTACACGTACGCACAGTAATGCTCGCCTGGATACATTCAATGATGAAATATTCGACTCTGTTACATTACACACAAATGCTTCCGGTGAGTGACTACCCTAGGATGTGATCGTTGTCATGACAATAATAATTATGTCAATCTGACGCGGTTTTTTCAACTAAATACTTATTTCTAACAAATCCTGTCGCGGTTGAACCTTTGAATTGAATGATTACTGTTCATTTATATTATAAAATGTTTATAATCTAAGACTCTATACATATTTGTGAGACTTATGTGGACTACCTTGTTTTGGTCATAGGATAAGTTTTTGGGAGAAAATCTTTAGGTACATTGTTTATGTAAAATAAATTGTATACTATGTTTTGTATCTATACGGTGGATAAATGTTATGCAACAATGGTTGTAGACAGTAAAATGATTCTTTGTCTGTGTATACCTACCTTTTTTTGGGGGCTGACTGTACTTATTCTAATTGGACTTTCGATAATACCTTTTGTATTCAACCTTTGTAAAATTCTACTTAAGTTTGCTTACCATTATTGTCAGTCTGTAGTTTTTTTAAAATCATAAGTCATCAATCATAATTCTTAATGTTCTTAAACCTTCTTAATATTCCCAGTCATGCTTGGTTTCGACTTCGGAGACGACTCGAACCAGGTTCTTCATGGACCTGTTGATAGCGAAGTCCAAACCTGTGATGTTGGTCGGCAGTGCAGGCAGCGGTAAGACTGTGAGCGTGGCGGCGAAACTCAACTCGCTGCCTGACTCGTACGCCCTCACCAATGCACCACTCAACTTTTACACCACATCAGGTACTTACACTTACCTAATAAAACGTAATGTTATTTTTTCATTACGTAAAATCAATTAGTTATTGCATCAATTTGACAGCACTTCATGTTCATATGTATCTGGCCGAAGACTGAGCGACCTATGATAACAATCCAACGTGAGGTGTTTCGCCAATGTTACATGCAATGCAATGGCGGGGCGCTTAGTTTGAGATTAGATACAATAGGGCCGATATAACTTGGCAGTTCCGAACTTCGCGCAGAAGGCTGCGCAGTAACATTTTTTAGGGACCAAATGGTGAGTGAGAGAACATGCGCGAAAGTTATATGCACCTATGTTCAGCCCTGCCAAGTTATAACGGCCGTATTGTAGACGATCTCCTGATACTTACACGCTGTACTCTATTTAAAGTTTTCTCAAAAATCTTAATGGCTTACTGCCATAACATTCCTTTTTACTTCAAGAACGTTGTTCAATGTCTTGCAACTTGCAACCATTGCTATACTTACTACTAGACTAACGTTAAGATATTATTTTAATTTAATTTAATTTTGTTTTATGTTTATTTTAATTTGTAATTTTAATTGTATGATCCAAGGTTGATTGAAATAAAGATAATAATAATTTACAAAAATTGTGTCCACATGAATCCTATTTGTTGCAGAAATGATTCAAAAAGTTTTAGAGAAGCCTTTGGAGAAAAAATCGGGTCGCACTTTCGGGCCACCGGGCAGCAAGTTTATGATCTATTTTGTAGACGATATGAACATGCCTGAAGTAGATAAGTACGGCACAGTGCAGCCGCATACTCTAATCAGACAATTCATGGATTATAAGCACTGGTAACTAGAAGCTTAATATGGTCTAAACTCACCACTAGGAGGATTAAAAAATATAGCCAGATCATAGCGTCACGCAGAGTAGGTATCTACACAGAAAGTATCTGAACTGTGGATGAACTAGATTAAATATGAATACTTAGTTTAAATTAGGAAGAATTTGTCCAGCTGTAGGATCAGGATACAAGCGGACAAAATGCCTATGGCATTAAGTCCGCCTCTGTGCATCTGTGTGCTTGAAGTATTAAATAAATAAAAAGATAAACACATCTGTTAAAAACGAAGTAGGTATTGATTTCAAATAAGTTTTAATATTTCAGGTACGACAGACAGAAGCTGTCACTGAAGGACATAGCGAACTGCATGTTTGTGGCGTGCATGAACCCAACATCTGGTTCCTTCACTATTGACCCACGTTTGCAGAGACACTTCTGTACCTTCGCAGTCAGGTAATGCTCGTTTCCATAAATATCTATGAATACTATTACTGCTAAGGCGGATCCCTCGTTAGGAGCTGATTTTTGAAAAATCCCGAATCACGTTCTTTTTATTTTTTGTTTTAAGTATAAGTACCGTACCGAGTTTCGAGTTAATCCGACAGCGCGTTAAAATTTTCACTTATTTAGTTTGACACCCCATTATTCCTCTATGGTAAAAGAATTTCCAAAAACCCTTTCTTAGTGGATGCCTAAGTCATAATAACTTTCTGTGTGCCAAATTTCAGCCCAGTCAGTTCAGTGGTTTGAGCTGTGATATACGCGGTGATTTTTAATTCATTGTTAACCTTTCAGGATTTGAAAGTACTCACGATTATAGATTATAGATAAGATTTTATAGATTTAGAGAATTTTGTGCCAAGAGAATCGGCACCAATGTTTAAAAAAGTTTTCAATTAAATCTTTAAGCTTAGTTACGGTTTAAGACATTTATTTATTAAAGAATACAATTATTCACTTCTATGAGGAAAAATATAATAATTAAGATAAGCGACGTAGATAGTTATTATTCAGGCTTTGTGAAGGAAACTGAAATAAATAAGGATGACGGTGAAATTCTTTGTTATATAAGTTCCAAATATCCCAAACATTTTCCCATCCCAGCTTTTCCTTCGTAGTAAAACACAAAGTGAACCTCAGAATTAAACATGAAAATAGGCGTGTCCAGGTTGACGGTGTTTAATTTTGAACGGTTGTTAGTTTCCCCGGACAAGACGCGTGCCACCATATTTACAAGAGCATCCTGAGCCAGCACCTGGGCAATGTCGCGAACAAATTCGTGCCCGGGGTGTGCCGCTACGCGGAGCTCCTCGTGGACGTAGCGCTGGCACTGCACACAAAACTCTCAAGCGCATTCCTGCCCACCGCTATCAAGTTCCACTACTTATTCAACTTGCGGGACCTCTCCAATATATTCCAGGTATTTTTTTTGTATTCAACATACATTATAGTTTTGTGATCTGTATAAAGCTTTGCAGTTACTGAGTTCGACGGTCCAAATAATCCTATTCCTAACTAATTTATAAATACAAAAGTGAGTTTGTTTGTTTGTTAATTAGGGTCCGTTCACACCGAGTCGCGAAACGACGCGCACTTTTTTATGATCCGATACAATATCGAATTTATTTACTACACAATAAGGTATTTGCGTTGCGCAGTCCCGTGCATCTCGACGTAAAAACGAAATTTAGCACGACATAAGTAGGCTACTTTTTATCCTGGATCCCAGGCGAAATCGCGGGCAACAGCTAGTAATATTCTAAAGGGAAAAGATTTGTATTTTTGTTTGTAATATAAAACAAAGTCCTCCGCCGCGTCTCTCGTCCTGTTCGCGATAAACTCAAAAACTACTGCACCGATTTTCATGCTGTTTTCACCAATGGATAGAGTGGTTCTCGAGGAAGGTTTTAGTATTATAATAACCGACATCTACGTGGGTGAAGCCGCGGGCATCAGCTAGTTAATTATAAATTCCTTCCATTATTAGGCTTTTAAATAATTTAACCAATGTCCCAGGGAATATTATACACAACCGGTGACGCAATCAAGACGTCAACTGAACTCCTTCGGCTCTGGATGCACGAGGCAACACGCGTATACTCAGACAAAATGGTCGACTCCATCGATAATGAAGCGTTCGCGAAACTTATTTTAGAAGTGATTAAGAAAACCTGTGAGGTGAGTTCAATTGACAGTATGAGTCATATTATTTTTTTTTTTCTCCCACAAATAATAATGTACACAGTATATATTTCACAAAGTTTTAAGATGGAAGACAGGAGCCCATACTAAGTAAAACCCGTGCTATGGGTCTCCTGGTCTCCTAATCACGAATACATTATGAGACATATATACTAAGGACATAAAAAACAGTAGCAGGGAGCGCTTACAGCTAGCAAAAAATATAAAAATAAGAAAAAGAATAGTAACTGGTGTTTTGGTAGGTTTGTGAATTTATTGGTGGGTGTATAAAGCGTGTGTGTGGGTGTATAAAGCGCGTGTGTGTGTGTGTGTGTGTGTCTATAGTGCAGGGTGTGTGTAGTGTGTGTGTGTTGTGTGTTATACTTCTCTGTAACTGAATAATAGTTTCTCCGTATTGCCATAGGTGAGTGTTAGGAGCCATTTTGAGACCTTGCGTCTGCATTTAATTTTCGTTAGTGGATAAATTGCTAGCTATTATAGAAGCAAGTTATCAAAAACTCCGAGATTACCTAAAGCCGCGTTCGCTACGCCCTGTTTTCGTGTTTTATAAATATGCCAGCGAAATGGATGTGAAAAAAATTACAGCAGTAGTTTATATAACGAAATTAAAAGGAAAAATATCACAGCTAAGTAGGCTCTGCAAGTTACCGATTAATAATCGACCAACTTACATTTGCAGTTGCAAAAACATGTTCTCCCATACATTCTGTATAAGTTTTTCAACTACAATGTTGAGTTTGTTCTTGGGATAATTCATCCCAACTAAGGAACCCTCCATTGTAAGTGGTTCGACACGCACTTGACCAGTTTTATTTTTTACATATTGTCAGTTCAGCAACATCTTTTATGCAAACGGTTTGAGTTTTGGAAAAGATTGAATTATTTTTTCATAATAAATCAGCGTTTTTGGTACCAAAACTGTCGGCAACTTGAAATAAATGAACGCATGCACAGGAGTATGACGAGGCCGTCATACAGGCCAAGCCCCTCATCTACTGCCACTTCGCTGAGGGCATAGGTGACCCTAAGTACTTCCCTATCAAAGACTGGAACCAGATCAAGAAGCTGTTGGACGAGTCGCTGTCGGCATACAACGATCTTGTGGCCACCATGAACCTGGTGCTGTTTGAAGACGCCATGTATCATATTTGCAGGTAAGTAGTTTAACTTCAATCATCATTTTGTATTATATTATGCTAACTGCCCAGCTCAGCAACACACCGTCAAACGATAGCTCGACTGTCCTGTGCTTAAGTTTTACTTACTCATGTATTTTTTTAATGGAGACATTGTATTAATTTGCACCGTTCCCCGTGAAGATGTGTCGTGAAGATTTTTACGTAAGGCTCAATTTACATAACAAGAAACTTGAACAAAGTATAGTGAACTTTAAGTCTTAACGTACGTAGATAGGAGCCAAAAAATAGGAATTTCCGAGAATGCGCGTCAATTCTCAGACTTTTTTTTTTTTCAAATTCGCTTCCCAACCGTTCCGCGGCAATGTATATTGAGCCTTAGGGCCGGCGCCCACGGCAAGGCAAGGGATTTTTATGCGACAAATTATAGAAATGGAACTTAATATAATAAAATTTTAAATTTCAACGGCAAAGATATCCGCGACGTCCTTAGGCATCACAATTGAAATTTCTACTTTATCTTCATAGAATTATGTTATATTTTTATTCGTCGCCTAAAAATACCTTGCCATGCCGTGTCGCCAATGGCCGGGCCTTAGACGACTGTTGTTTTTACCCGACTGTCAAAAAGGTTATATTATGTTTTTATTGTTTTCACATTATTATTAGTAACTAACCCGCTCCTGCTTCGCACGGTTTTTACGACTTGATAAAATATCGAGATTTCTTAGTTTTATGTAATTGTAATACACAAACCTATATAATATATTATACACATAAAACTTCCGGATTAAATTCTCTAAACGATGGTGAAAACCTCATCAAAATTTGTTGCGTAGTTTAGAAGAACAATGCTGACATACAGACAAACATGAAAAGGGACTTTAATTTATTATATGTAAAGAAGATAGAAAGAAAAATAACATTCGGAACTGGCCGACTATCTGCCGCGACGATGGACGCAATGAGACCTGCGTCCAATAGTTTTTTCATCAACAATCATCTTTATACAATAAGTATAAGACCCTTAAAGTTTGACGCATTATTTTGCTGGTAAAGGATCAATCGCATCCTGGAGGCTCCGCGTGGAAACGCTCTGCTGGTTGGCGTCGGTGGATCGGGCAAACAATCGCTCTCCCGTCTCTCGGCCTTTATCTCCTCATTGGAGGTGTTCCAAATACAGCTACGAAAGGGATATGGAATGAACGACCTCAAAGTTGATTTAGGTATGGTAACCATGGTTTAATTAGAGTAAATTTAGAAGTTTTTAGGGTTAAGAAGAGGAAATGCGGGCGTCGACGCGTAGTCCATACAATACTCACTTATGGCGTTTTTCCTCTTTTCTCCGAACGTGTCGTGATTGGGTCCTGCACCTTATTAGTACATTATGTTCGAGATCATTAATATTTAATGCTTTAATGGTGCTCGAACCTGGTCTTTGACAGTTCAGCAGAGGTCCAAGCTCGAGGTTTGCCAGCCAGCCATGGAGCGTAGTATCCTAGGGGTCGAATTATGGAACACAGCACTCCTACCGAAAGGACTGGCCGACACTAGCAATAGACAGAATTGTGTGGAAAAGGGAGAGTGAGGCCTTTGCCCTGCAGTGGGACACTACAGGCTATCCAGCCTGTAGTGTCCCACCAAACCAAAGTGAACCATCTAACCTATCCAGGTTAGATGGTTCTTTATATGACTGTAAGTATCGTGTTCGGAAGTATGCCATCTTTTTATACACTTTTTCACCATTTTTTTGAGATACTTCTCTTTGCTGTAGGACGTGGGTGAATTTTCATCCTTCTTCTTCGGCACATGGGTAGACCATGACCTAGAATAAGACAAAGGATACTTTTTATCTCGATATTCCCTCGGGATCGAGTGAAACCGCGGGGAGCAGCTAGTAATTACTTTATTCTAAATGACGATCACTAACCCTTTTTTTATTACGATCCTAGCTACTCTAAATATGAAGGCTGGCGTAAAGGCGATTGGCAACGTGTTCTTGATGACGGATGCTCAGGTAGCTGAGGAGCGCTTTTTGGTACTCATTAACGACTTGCTGGCATCCGGGGAAATACCGGAGTTGTTTCCAGATGAAGACATAGAAAATATCATCAACGGAGTGAGACCAGAGGTGAAGAAGCAGGCATTTATTATTTAAGTGGGTACAGTCGAGTTCACTAATATATTGGCAGTGACAATGTTTCAAAATATTGTATGCGTTAAAATGATCGTTGAATGAGTTCTTACAAACAGATCAATAAAATATTATCACATAAACTGTTCATCAGTATGTTTCGGTAGTCAAGTCAGAAACATATCTGACTACTCTTCGGAACATAAATATTTAAATACTCTAGATTTCAATCTATTTGATGCAACCAAGGATTCGTAAATATCTATACAGCTTAGAATATTCTTCAATCTGACAACGTTGAGAGAGCTGTATTATTTGATATTAAGTTTAGTAGGGAAATCTTAGGGTCATCGCAGACTATACGGAGGTACCTACCTATTTGTTTAAAAAAAATAAGTCGGTTTAAAAAATAAAAATAACATTTACTATATTAAGCACATTAATATTTAATTTTTATTTTATTATTCTTAAATTCTTATTTTGTTCTTCAGAAAACCTAACATTTAAAATAAGGTAGGGAACTTCCAGGCAAGGTTTAAGCAATGGTGCTGCCAGTTTTAGAATCTAGTTTATCCACTATTGGCATCAATAAATCTTGAGTTCACGCATTGATGCAATCACGCTTGAACAGGCATCCACGAAGAGGATGCTATCCAGTAGTTAATCGGGTGAAAGATGTCTTAGCTGACAACTTTAGAATAGGGAATATGCATGTATTTTTTTTTCGATAGTTTACCTACATTGTCAAATAATAGTAAAAAAAAATTCGACGGCAAAAATAAAGTACTTAAAAAAAAATGTTATGTTTAAAATATCCACGCGATCCGGGCTATTTAAACGCCCTCCATTTGGCGCGCTTGGTGTGGTGACGTCACATTCCATGCAAACAAACAAGCAAGTGTCAAGTTAATGTCAAACACTCCTTTTTGTAGGAGTGTCATACTGTCAACATGTGACATTTTGTTTGTTGTCCTGAATTGTTACGTCACATCCGCTCTTAGCTTTTCAAGTATTCGAATTACCCACAGTTTTGTGGGACTTTTTAAAAATTAATTTCTCGCTCAAAAATAAATTTTATTCAAAAATATTGATGGAGGTATAATTCTGAAGTGATAAAGTTTATAAAATAAAAAAACTTGACCCTTATTTGAATCACATGCATATTCCCTATTAAAAGAACTCGACTGTACCAAACAAAAGTTCCCAAACTCTGACAATACCATGCACCAACCTTAGACATAGATAGCTACATTACCTAATGCATGTGTTGCAGTGCAAAGCGACCGGTGTCCCTGAAACACGCGAAAACTGTTGGAGTTTCTTCATCAACCGCGTCAGAACCTTGCTCAAGGTCAGTCAGTTCGATCTTTCATATCTTACTTCATTCATTCAGCTTCATTGTAAAATTTAATGGGTTATTGCGTCATTAGATACCTAATTAAATGTATAATGTAAGATAGTTAATTGATTCAGGCGTGACTTTGCGGAAATCCATTATAAAATACAATAGACGCTGATATATTTAGTAACTTATTCCGCTTGAAGCGGAGTAGGTTACTAAATATATCAGCGTCTATTGTATTGTATAATGTAAGTACTATTGTATTGTATAATGTAAGTACTATTGTATTGTATAATGTAAGTACTATTGTATTGTATAATGTAAGTACTATTGTATTGTATAATGTAAGTACTATTGTATTGTATAATGTAAGTACTCAAGTACAGCACTTCGAAGTCTTATTTTTTGGTCCAGCAGAGTATTTTCCTGCAATTGACTAACCAGAGACCGATAAATACATATTGCTTCTTTATCCACAACATAGTTGTAAAGTCGTTGGTCTCCAGGTGGTGCTATGTTTCTCACCGGTGGGCGCTCAGCTGCGCGTGCGCGCGCGGAAGTTCCCCTCCATTGTTAATTGCACGTCGATCAACTGGTTCCACACGTGGCCAAGGGAGGCGTTGCGCTCCGTCTCCACACGGTTTATAGCTGAGGTGGAAAGTTTACCGGTAGGGTTACATTTTTTTTTTTTCAACTTTTATATATCTCTAATTACTTAGCCTCTTCACAAATAGTTTAGCTTCTTCTTTATCTAGTTTTAATCGTCACTCTTCCATATTATTTTCAGGCGCAATTAGTACTACCAGTGTCGGTGTTTATGTCTCATGTGCATCAAAGTGTGGACAATATGTCTGCAGTGTACTTCCAAAACGAAAAGCGGTATAATTACACGACTCCTAAGACTTTCCTCGAACAAATCGCTTTATATAGTAAACTGCTCACTGAGAAGACAGTCAATCTCAAGATGATGATCACAAGGCTAGAGAACGGATTAGAGAAGTTGGCGTCGTGTGCTGGTGACGTCGCCGTACTAAAGGTAACTTAAGAAGTACAATTATTTTGACTAAAACCGCATAGTAGAAGCAAGATGAAGGCTTCGTTTTTTCGTTTTCTTATTGGTTCTACTTTCGTTTCTTATTGGTTTCCACTTTCATTTAAAATCGCACATTATTTTAGCCCCTAAAAAAATGTGTCTGCGTACCATCATTCGGCATTACTACTTTTGATATTTTAAGAATGGTTATTCAGTGACTGGTTTTTTGATAAGTACCTACTTTTTACTGCACAGGTGACTCTTGCTGAGCAAGAGATAATACTGAAAGAGAAAAACAAAAATGCTGAAGCACTTATTGAAGTAGTCGGCGCTGAGAGTGAGAAAGTATCTAAAGAAAAAGCATATGGTAATGTATCGCGAAATTTTAAATATGAAAACGTCATGCAGAGATGCAAATATTCGTTGGCCGTTCGATTATGGATTGAAATTGAAACAATCCAACCGACCACCACGCCACTTGATTGTGAGCATAAGCTTGTCTTTTCGTATGGTTTCTATTACAATATTATATACCTAAACGATTGTGTCCTATCTAGACAAAAGCTACCCTTATTGCTCTATCCACCAAAATTATCCTCAGACTTCTTATCAAAAGTTCTACAAAAACTACCTCCAAAACATTCCCCGTCTTTTTAAATCCAGCCGCCGAAGAGGAAAAGAAAGTAAAGGTCATAGAGGAAGACGTGACAATCAAGGCTAAAATCTGCGCGGATGACTTGGCAAAAGCCGAGCCCGCATTGATAGCGGCCCAGGAGGCGCTGAACACGCTCAACAAGAACAACCTAACGGAACTGAAGTCCTTCGGCTCGCCGCCCGACGCCGTGGTCAATGTGTGCGCCGCGGTGCTCGTACTCTTCGCGAAGAAGGGCAAACTGCCCAAAGATAGATCTTGGAAGGGATGCAAAGTATGTTTTCAAATAGATACCTATGTAAATAGGTTAGTTAAGCTTAGCGCAACGTAACAATAGATCTCGAAGATCCAATGTTTCGTTTCGTAGAACTAGGAGTAGGTTCTTGATCAGTTTTTGAAAAAGAAGATCCTATTACATAAAGTTTTAAATTCACAAACACTAGCTGAAAGTCGTCTGCGACTAGCAATGGTTAAATTGAATCATTGGCACATGAATCCTCTAAGTCGAAACCACTTTTTTGTCTCCTGGCGATACAATAATGCAAGATGCAACTTTTTGGCAAAAAACGAAAATTCAAAACCAAAGACACCGACTTCTGAAATTCAAGTTATTTTTCACTTTATAGTGTTTTTTTGGAAGTCGGTTTATTTTTTTATAGAAAAAAGTTTTTATTTCTCGCTTTCTAGTGTGTCAGTTTGTAATTTATCTAACTTACAATAGCCTAATGTCAACTGCTCATCATCTTTTACAAAGGAGTTCTCCTGGTACTTCACCATCAGCTCCACTTCACCATAATTATACATTGTGACGAGCATAAATTGCTTGGCAAGCATATTAAAGTACTTATGAATGAGTAGTTCCGGTGGTCTTCACCATCAGTTCCACTTCACCAAATGCTTTCCGAAGTCGAGTTATGCCCGGACATACATAAAAAAATCCTAACTATTAATATAAATGTGAAAGTGAGTTTGGTTTTTTGTTTGTTACGCTTTTACAGTAAAACGGCTGAACGGATTTGAATGAAATTTGGCACATTTGTAGACCATGATCTGGAATAGGACATACAATACTACTAATCCCGATATTCTCTCGAGATCGAGACTTATGTGGGTATATGTATATATAATCATCCGCATTGATAACCTCCTCCTTTTAGAAGTCTGTTAAAAAACTGATTTCTGAATTAATCTATTTACATAATTTTTCTTTATTTTAGTTGATGATGGCAAAAGTGGATCAATTCTTAAATGACCTGGTGTACTACGACAAAGAAAACATTCATCCTGACGTGGTTAAGGTAAACTTTGACATAGGATCTACGTATTTATAGCATAGAGTTACAATTTATGCAACCTATTGTTTTAGAGTAAACTTGACCAAACCCTCTGTCCACCATGAGGCACTTCAGCTAGTAGCGTCACTTCACCCTTTAATACAAGACATATAAGTACTCGTGCAACAATAAATGAATACAGTCATGTTTGACATCATCACAGGCAGTGCAGCCTTACATCAAGGATCCGGAGTTCAACGCAGCGTTCATAATGTCCAAGTCAGCCGCGGCGGCCGGTCTGTGCGCGTGGGTCATCAACATCGTCAAGTTCTACGAAGTGTACGCGGTGGTGGAGCCCAAAAGACGCGCGCTCAACGCGGCCAACGCGGAGCTGCAGGCCGCACGGGACAAGCTTCTCTTCCTCACTGACAAAATAGCCGTAAGTAACACCTCCACAAGAAAAAGAAGGAAAAAAAAATTATAAACCATAAAAAATAAAAAACAATATAAGAAAATGGTACAATTGGCACCAAAAAATAAACAGAAAATTATAGGTCAATTATTATTGTTTTGCTTAACAACTTGTCCAAGGTACTGGAAAAAGTTGTTAACACTCGATTTATCTCAGACACAGACCGGGTTTCGCAGGGGTAAGTCCACCGAGGATGCCGTGACACTTCTGGTTAATGGAATAGCATCTCTCACGGATAACAGAGATCACTCTCACGGATAAGTGCATCGCAGTCTTTAATGACCTTGCAAAGGCGTTCGACGTGGTGTCGGTCGATTTACTTCTGAGAAAAAGTAGAGACGTTGGGAATTCGAGAACTTACTTACGACTGGTCCAAAAGCTACCGCACAAACCGCGCGCAATTTATAAAAATAGTTAATCATTGTAGCCAACAGCTCTCTATAGGCTATGGAGTCCCTCAGGGCATCATCTTAGGCACTACCCTTTTTACGCTATACATAAACGACATCTCTAACCTAGAATTAAATAACGCCGAAATAATAACCTACGCGGATGACACAGTGATTCTATTTCATGACAAGTCGTGGGACATTGTGTACAGTCGTGCAGAGGAGGGTATGACTTCTATTACAGAGGCACTCGATAACAACTTACTGTCACTTAATACTGAATATTTAAGTAAAAACCTAGAAACAAACATTTAATAAGCTTTTGAACAAAAAAAGAATTTTTTAAATCGGTTCACAAACGTCGGAGTAATCGGTGAACATACATAAAAAAAAAAACAATCATCCGAACGTAGTACCTCCTCCTTTTTTGAAGTTGGTAAATATTATGTTTAATAAAATACTATGTTTATGTTACCTACCTATATTTATGTTCTTCTAATCACGCTGAGTTTTTTATGGGCATTCTTTTTTAAAGTTACCACACATATTTTCAGTATTGAGTATTGACTTTACTTCCCAGGGGAATAAGTAGAGGTTTATTTATCAGCAGCATAGACCAATCTGGTTTCTATATTTGACAGGAACTAGAAGCAACATTGGAAATATTGCTCAAAGCCTTCCAGGAGGCAGTGAACGAGAAAATGAAGTGTCAGGCTGAAGCTGATGCCACAAATGCTACCATTGACTTAGCAAACAGATTGGTTAATGGTCTAGCTTCAGAAAAAATCAGGTCTGTATTCGAATTATTAGATCACGTAAGCATCATTTTACAATGTTCCCTTACCACATCTCGTCTGTTCATTTATTCTTTATTTTTATTTATTCAACCATCTATGCACACACATATATTGTATTTATACAGATAAGAAGAAAGGAACAGAAATAAAAAAAAAAAACAAAAAACCCGACTGCAAAAACGCATAACTTAAAAGAGATAAAAGTCATAAAACTAAAACCTAACTACCACAAAAAAGTGAACTAATAAAACAAATGATTAAAAAAACAAAATACCCGACTGCTAAAACCTATAACCGAAAAGAGAAAAACAAGCATTGAATTTTATTTTGTGTAAGGTTTTGCAGACAAACAAAAGTTACAACATATTAGGTTTCAACTATTTCAGGTTATTGGCTTTTTAGTTTTATTAATATATATATATATATTTGGAATACTTATTACTAGCTTTTATTTGATACCAATTATAGTCGTAATTTATTTTTAAAAAAACCTGCCCCTCCCTTATATATAAAAAATTGTAGCCTATGTCACTTCCACAATTAAGACGAATCTAACGACACCTCATATGCTAAAATCCATCAAGCCGTGTAGGCTACAGAGTACAGAGCGTGCCAAAGAAATAGACATACTTACATACATACAAACATACAAACCCTCCTTCTGGGGCAGTCGAGTAAAAATACGTACAAAGGCAATGTCTAAAGGTATTTTAATTTCCTACATTAATTAAACTATCAAGCTTTTTTTAATGAGTTATGATTACTTATGACACAACGAACTAAGTAAGTATCTGTTGTGACTCTCTTGGGAACCGGTTATTCTCGAAAAGTTAATAAGCGTGTTGGTCTTTTGTGACGTTTAGGTGGACAGGGTCGGTGATGAACCTGAAGGAGTCCGGTGTGTTGCTGCCGGGTGATGTCCTGTTGGTGACTGCCTTCATCTCGTACGTGGGCTGCTTCATGCGCCGATATCGCCTGGAGCTCATCAGAGATGATTGGGTGCCCACACTCGCTAAGTCCGATGTAAGGCATTAATAACTGTAGTTAAATTGAAAATGTTTAGTTGCACTCTGCACTAACCCATTTAGAGTCCAGTTCTACCTTAGATCCATTCGATCTGACCAAAATATGTACCGTGTGTTAAGGCGTCACAGAAGGTCGAGCGACAACGACAGCTGAAATGATAATTACTAGTTAATACACATCAACTTCTTAGTGGTAGTCGGATAAAAAATACCGACCCCATCAAGTTAAGCCATGTAAAAGTGTTATTTAGAACTACTCAACTTATAAAATTAATATCACATGTCACAGCCTAAAATCGATACGACGCCAGATCTGGACGTGCTGTCGATGTTGACGGACGACGCGCAGATAGCATGTTGGAACAACGAGGGCCTGCCCACCGACACCATGAGCACAGAGAACGCCACCATACTCACCAACTCGGCGCGCTGGCCACTCATGATCGATCCGCAGCTGTAAGCCTCAATCTAGTATACACTTTTGTGACATTCTATTAGACAAGCATTATTGCTTACATGAAAAAAAATCTTAATTAACTTGCAATTGTTGCTACAGGCAAGGCATAAAGTGGATAAAACAGAAATACGGCGACTCTCTAGTTTTGGTACGACTGACGCAGCGCAGTTATTTGGACCGTATTGAGCGCGGCGTGACCAACGGCGAAGTGGTGATGGTTGAGAACATTGGCGAGACTGTGGATGCCGTGCTCGACCCGCTGCTTGGCAGAGTGCTCATACGCAAGGGGAAAGTGCTCAAGGTGAGCATCTATACATTACAGTCCTTGCACAGTTATTTTACCTCTTATTTTCATCACAGTGATCTTTATCCACATTGCTATTTAAAGATTGCCGTAGGAAGTTAAGTCAGCGTAAACGTCACAGTATTTTTAAGATGCGTATGATAGAGACCATAATATCAATTACATTTCCATCACCCACTATGAGGCGTTGTTCGGCAAGACGCGGTATCTTAAAACTCTCATTTTGACCGAAACTGGTCATCTCCTAATGCTGAACAACCTGATAGCTAAATGTTACGCTTTCAGATGGGAGACAGAGAGATAGATTACCACCCAAACTTCCGTTTCCTGCTTCAGACTAAGCTTGCTAACCCGCACTACCAACCTGAGATGCAAGCGCAATGTACCCTCATCAATTTCACTGTCACCAAAGACGGGTAAGCGTGTTACTGGTTATCATTTTTCATACTCGGAAAGTAGTGTGTGTTTGATCCGAGTAGCGGGTGGAAGACGCTGCTCTCCCTCTTTGGGCGGGAAATACTGACAGTTACTATTTCCCTCTCAAGGGCGGAAATGAATTAAATAAAACTAAAACCCAACTACGAAAAAAAAGTCAACTAAAAAGGTATAAACAAGACATCACAGACAGACAAATTAAATAATATAACTTTTATTTTTATTTAATTTTTTTGGGGTTATAATATACCTATATATTATTGAAATGTGCTTAAGCCCTTACATTTGATATCAAAAACGACCACACAAAACTTTTTTTTTTTAGTTCATGTCTTTATGTCCTCTAGAGGGCGCCATATTCAATTTAATGTGTCTTCACATAGCCTATAACCAGAGGACGATCAAGACACTTCCAACCTTATCTCATTTGTCCAATTGTGACGAGTAGGTTAGAAGTTGACGACGTGGGAACACATGAAGATACATACATCCATACATAGTGGTCAAAATCATAAACCTCCTTTTTGCTTCGCCGTAGTCGGGTAAAAAATAGAACTTTTGGTTATGTAGAAAAAGATTTTAAATAGGTAAGTACTACTATCAACAATTTATATTTTAGAAAAACTACTATTTTTTACTTTCCAATTTATTCGAAATAAAAAGAGACCTGAAAGTCATCAATAATTACAATCTATTATTTTCATCTCACATGGCAGTCAACCTTTGCCAGAGAATTGAATAGGCCAGAATTTGGTATACTTATAAGAAATTACATATCACAACATAGAATTCTGTCGATTATTATTAATTAGATTGTTACATATTAGCCATAACTAGTAAATACAGGTAAATATACGAATTTCAAGCTGTTGGAATCGGGGCCTTATTTATGCTACGGGACAGTTATGATGACCCCTATACTACCAATCCTCTACCAATCATCTTCCTGTTTCTTGAATCATAATTTATCACGCTTAACAGATTAGAGGAGCAGCTATTGGGTGAAGTAGTGAAATCTGAGCGTCCGGATTTAGAAAAATTGCGTGCTGGCCTTACGAAACAACAGAATGATTTCAAGATCACGCTCAAGACTTTAGAAGACGACTTGCTGAAACGATTGTCATCCGCCGGCCCTGACATACTGAGCGACTCGGCGCTTGTCATCAATTTAGAGACCACAAAGAAAACTGCCGGAGACATTGCGATAAAAGTAGAAGAGGGGAAAATAACGTCAGTCAAAATTGACGAAGCTAGGGAGAGGTATCGGTAAGTAAGCGTATATAAGCGCGTCCACTACAGATAAGCGAATCCATTACAGATTTTTGAACATAAAAACTTTTTACAAAAAACAAAGGACTTTAAAAAAAATTCATATCTTGAAAACTATTGAACCGATTTTGATGAAATTTCCACTGTTCCCTAAGTTGAAATAAATCGAGATCGTGATCGTGATCATTTAATTGTTGGCTTACGCCAATAAAACAATTGAAAATAAAATGATCACGATTCACGATCCGATTAATAGTTTCGGTGAAAAGCGTGGACAAACATATACACAAAAACATACATACATACACCTATAAAATGTTGTATTTATTTGTTTGGAAGCCCTAATAGATAATCATATGTGAATATATATACTGAGTATTGAATATATTGCAGTTCCAATAATATTACATACATACGTGTCGAATGGATAACCTCTTTTTTATTATTAACCAATTTAATAAAAAAGGAGGTTCAATCAATAACTATTATTAGTTATTGACTGAATGTTTTTATTAAACAGGCAAGCAGCTGGCCGAGCTTCCCTACTGTACTTCATTTTAAACGACCTGTACAAGATCAACCCGATGTACCAATTCTCACTAAAGGCGTACAACGTGGTGTTCAAGGAAGCCCTGGTCAGCGCCGAACCCGCCGAAGACTTAGAACACCGAGTCTTAAACCTGCTGGACAGCATCACCTTCGCAGTCTTCGTGTACACCAGCCGAGGACTTTTTGAGAGAGACAAGCTCGTCTACCTGTTCCTTATTACGCTACAGGTTGCTAATTTTTTAAAGGGTTGCAGTTCCGGCTTTACAGCGGTTGTAAACGAGTGTTTTTTTGCGTTCGCAAGATACGCGAACTTGAAGGTGCTTATTTTGAAGCACGAAATATCTAGTGCGCTTCTGTGAGTGCATTAAAAAAAGAGCAAAACACCCTTAAGGCAGAGCATAACTTGCAAAGTTTGTTTGTAAGGTACTTATCATTCGAGGCTAAAGTCCAGTCGCGAAGCAGAAAGAATTTCGTACAATGACCCTTCATTACGTATCTCTATCGCTCGCGCTCAAACAAAACAGCGATACACAAGACGAGGCGAACGCTCGCTTCAATCACATGGCTCAACCGCGCTTCATTTCTTGTTACAAAACGGTGATACACTAAACGAGGCGAACGCACGCTTCGAGCACTTGGCTTAAGTGCTCCATTTTTATTCAGAACTAGCGATCCACACGTGCTTCGCACGGTTTTTGACTTGACAAAACATTGAGATTTCTTTTATGTATAGGTATTATGTAACTTTTTAATGTATTACACATAAACTTTCCGGAATCAATTCCCTAAACGATGGTGAAAACCTCATCATACTCTGTTGCGTGGTTTAGAAGAACAACGCGGACATACAGACAAACACGAAAAGCGACTTTAATTTATAACATGTATAGATGGCAGACGTAGAGGTTGTCATGCGCTAGCAATGCTGTAGAGTGGATGATCCGCTCGCATCGAGCGGATCGGCTCGCTGCACTTACTCACATACGGTTTTACTCGATCGAGCAAATATGTCGAGTAAAAACCACGGCACGGGCTTTCGTCTATCGAGTGACGCGCGGCCTTCAGTATTGAAAGAAAGAAAGAAAGAATAACGTTTATTTGGACACAGTTCGTGAAACACAAAATACAAATAACAAAATAAAAAAATGTTTTGACAACAATAGTGTGCTCCTCACGGCCGCGCCAAAAAAGTTCATTTCAGCATTAATGCCAGACAGGTACTGTCCGACGCTGGTTTTCTAATGAACCTTTAGTGACAAGTGACGGGAAGTACAAACGGCTTCAACATAACCAATAAATATTTTAACCATTAGGTATACCTATTAATCACCTCACCTTCCGCCTGACGCAGGTCCTCACCGGACATGGCAGCTTCGGGACGTACCTGTGTAGGATTAGGCGGGAGGAAACGCCCGGGTGTCACCACTGTGCGGATCGTCCGGAGGACACGGTGGAGCATGCGGTGGAGCTGGCTCTGCTTGGGCGGAGCACCGCCGTGTCCTCGTGGAGGCGATTGGCGGCACTGACCTCTCGCGTCCGGCCCTGGTCCAGGCCATGGTACGGAGCGAGAGGGCATGGGAGGCGGTCACCTCTTTCTGCGAAGCAGTGATGCTCGCGACGGAGAAGGCGGAACGCGTGAGGGAGAGGCAAGGCCTGCGCCCTCACGCCCTTAACCGCCGCCGCTGGAAACACCCTGGGCGTCGGGAATCCCAGGCGGATTCCCGGCCACCATAGGCGCGGGCTTGCGGACTGCGAGCAATGGGTAGCTCGCCGTCCGATAAGGACCAGGCCCGGGTTGATGACGCGTCGTGTTCCACGCGCGCCTCAAAGAGATGTCGGCACACCTGACGGGGTCCGTTAGGACCGATGCCTGCCAGAGTTGCGGAATAGTCTGAAAGGGATACCGGGACCCTGGCAACAGGCAACTGAAGGAACACGGGTGGGTTTTAGTCAGTAACAGTCTGACACGCCCTTCCGCTCCGCCCAGAGCAGGAGCAGTCATTTGATGATTGCCCACACAAAAAAAAAAAAAGGTACCTATTAATAAATAAGCTAGTAAAAAAAAAGGAATAAAAAATAAATAATATAATAAATACAACAAGAACCGTCTCAGCAAACCCTGTTTAGCGATTAGATCAATCAATGCGTGCACGGTGCACTCACAATACAGGCCGCCGAGCGCGGCGGACAACCCACCGACAGTTAGGTATTTAGTTTGACGAAGAAAGAAAATACTGTGAGTGAGAGTGAGAAATACTCATAAATATTATTTTAATTTAATGTTTTTCGGGGTAAGTGAAGTGAACCACCTAAGTGAAGTATTCACCGAATCGTTCGAGTCAAAATAAATGTTTTAACTACGATCAACAATGGCGGACTGACGGTCGACTCGCGGACACGTACATATGCTCGAGTCAAGCTCGACGGCTCGCTTCGAATAGGTGCGAAGGAAATTACTTTTATTTAATTCCATCGAGCCAGCTCGATGCGAGCCTTCGAGTTGTGAGTTTTGCGGTCCACACGTTGATTTTTACTCGTTTTGGAGTAAAACTATCGAGTAATACCGAATGTGAGTACGGACCATAACGCGTTATACAAACTCGATACATTACAAACAAACATTTAATTTATTCGAATCTTTAAAACACTGTCATTTTACATACATCCATCCATCAGAAAATCCCGAAAAAATCTGTGGTTCCATAAATTTATTTTCACGTGTCATAGACAAAATGTTTGGAACATCCGATTTTTGGGTTGGTTCTGTTGTGAAAGTTGTCCGTAATAATGAGATAAATTATCCTTTTGGATTACACTTAATTCAATTACATCTTGTTTGCAAAAAAATATTAAAAAAATAGTTAGTACATAACAATATTTAGTCCGTACCACGTCATACTTCGCCAGGTCCTCCAAGCAGACGGTAAAGTGGACGCGCGAGAGTTGGACTTCCTGCTGAAGTTTGCCGTGGCACCGGAGAATACACCGTTCTCCTGGCTGACCAATCAGAGCTGGGGCGGTATTATAACGCTCGCCAAGATGGATGCCTTCGAAAATCTCGATAAAGATATTGAGGGAGCTGTCAAAAGGTATTTAGGTTTTGTCTCGATTTATGGCACCAGCCCGGCTAGACTCACGAGATGCGGTTAAATAATAAAATAATATATAGTCTTTTGCACGTAATAAACTAGTAAGGGCAAATTTCACCAAACTTTTATACGGAGTATAAGTCGTATCATGCGAATACATTTTGAATTTTTGACAGTTTTTCCATACAAAAACTGTCAGACGCCATTTTTATTCCACGGATAAAAGATATCTGACTTTGGTAAAATCAGCCCTTAGAGTAATAATGTAAGAAAAGCGTTCGTTTTCCCAGAAGTTCCCAGAGTTAAATTATGATTTCCAAGACGTAGACGTGGACGTTTCCGGAAGACGTAGCGTTGAAATGATGATAATTTCCAATATGAATTAATTCGATTTAATTTAATTTAGATGGCAGAAATACACAGAGGGCGAAGCTCCCGAGAGAGACAAGCTACCGGGCGAGTGGAAGAATAAGTCGTCGTTGCAGCGCCTGTGCATAATGCGAGCGTTGCGTCCCGACAGAATGTCTTACGCTTCTAGGTACGGTCATACAATTTCTTGGCGCTAGAAACTAGACAATACCCAAAGCCTTAGGTACTTCATAGATCGGTACATCAAATATTTCATAGATTTTAAATATAATTTACCTTACTTACCCATCACTAGCTGTCGTGTAGCCGACTGTGGCGTGAGGAAGAACACTTTTTTACGGATTTAAATTAACAATTTTTGATTATTGTTTTGTCTAGTGAAATGTAACTAATTCATATATCTTTGTGCCATTTTACAATGAAAAAGAAACACAGGACACTTAATTTAGTACATTTATTTTGTACTTATAAAATGTCGTTTTCTTGTGGGCTGTAGACGACGGTGGCGTGTTGGGCACGTTTTCATTTGTCGTCTATACAGGTTAAGGGTTTGGGGTCTTGGCATAAAAGTCGAAATACGGTGTAGGTACATAATTATTAAAAGTAACAATTCACAATGTATTTTTTTGTAACAATATTTTGATTTAAAAGTGTCCGTGGAGTTTCTTGCCCGTTCTTCTCCATAGGTACCTACTACGCTTTGGAATGGGCAACTAGCTTCATATTTCTGACTGACCGACTCCTTGACAATTCAAAAGTGCCTGTAAATCGTTTAATTGAAATAAATGCTTTGAGTTTGAGTTTGAGTTTGAATGGAACAAGAAATATTTCAGACACTGTATCTCCACCTGTCACAGTAGACGGACTAGCAAGCTTCCGTCACTATCATCATTATTACAATAGCTCAGAGGTCCTATATAGAATATTAACTCTTTTTACCATTCCTTTAGTGCATTTTGCGAAGAGAATCTGGGCACGAAATACGTTGAGGCCCGTACTCCACCGTTGGAGAAGTCTTATGAGGAGAGCAATTCTACAACAGCTATGTTCTTCATTCTTTCGGCTGGTGTCGATCCATTGAAGGTAACCTGTTTTGTACAATACTTAGATTTAAACATACGCCGTATATTAAACTCATTAACAATTAAACATACGTGTTTCCTGTTGATGATCCTTGAATTGTTTACTTAGAATTATTTTAAATTGTTTTTTTTTATGCTTTATTAACAAAAGGGGGTTTTTATCCGGATATGCCAACCCCATCGTACCATATAAATTATTTAGCTTTTATTAAAAAGTAACTAGGTACAACTAGGTACATATACTTAACAAAAATTGAATCATTCATCTTCAATGAAAAAAGAAAGAAAAGAAAAAACGGCGTTCTGAATTACCTAATCCAACGTCCAAAATGCTTAAATTTAAATTCATTCATACATGATTCCCTTTTATTCTTGTTCTTAACACACTCCACCAACAAATGTTGCACATCCTTATTTTGTTGCATGTTTCACAATTGAACCTTCCGCATTAGGAAAGCTTTTGCCGATGGATAGTGCCCCGAACGCAGCCTTAGTGCTAACTTAACATAACTTCTGCTCAAACTTGTGTCCTCAAACCAGGGCACGCGAGGAGGCTCTTTCTGAATGACTTTATACCAAAGGATGGTGGGCAAGAATATATGGGAGAAACCGACAGAGCCGTGGACAGAGAAAAATACTTTAGATGCACGTAGCTCGGTTCCACCGGGACAGATTTTGATGGTGTCGTAATAAAAAATGTTCAGTTTAATCTGCTCTTTTAAGTAATGCACACGTACTGGCTGGCCGTACTGAATAAGTTAGGTTAGGTTAGGTGAGATATTAATGATATGAAAAATACTTCAGATTCACCGTAGGTCGGTTCCTCCGGGACAGATTTTAATGGTGTCATAGTAAAAAATGTTCAGTGTTATCTGCCCTTTTATGTAATTCACAAAGTCAAAGTCAAAGTCAAAGTTTTATTAATGCGATTTTTGGTGATACAACAGGGTCTAAATTGAGTCAAGTTTAAATCTTTAATATCGTTGGGTAGCTTATTAAAATTTTTTTGAGCCATGCAACGTATGCTCTTATGCATAAGGGCAGTTTTCGAACTTCTTAGGCATAATTCATGTCGATATGTTGGTCTTATGGATCGATAGCTTTGTTCTGAAGCTTTTTTAAACAAATCACCGTTTTTCTTTACGAACAAAGCGGTCTCGTATATGTAAAGACAAGGTAACGTAAGTATTTTTAATGATATAAAATGCGGTTTGCAACTTTCTGTTGATTTAAGATTGCATATGGACCTAATGCACCTCTTTTGCGCTTTAAAAATTTCAAGTTTTTCACAGGAATTTGCCCAAAAAATGACTCCGTAACGTAATATAGAATCTACGTAGCCATAATACGCGGTTACAACAGCCGCCTGATTTACTATTTTGGCAAGTTTATAAAGAGCAAAGGCAAACCTAGTCAATTTTGTAATTAGGATCGATGCATGTTCTTTCCACGTCAGTTTAGAATCTATTGTCGATCCTAAAAATTTAATATGTCCTACTTCTTCAATTATATTATTATTAAAAGATAGATTGACGCTAGAAGTGGTAATTCTTTGCCGAAACTGCATGATTTTAGTTTTATTTAAATTATTTTGTTCAAGCCAAGTAATTGATTGTTGTAATGCCTTTTTAATGACAATTTCGTAGTTTCTATTTGAGTCATCATGCCTAATAATTAAAGTGCTGTCATCGGCAAAAAGAACCATAGGAAAATTGACGTGTTTTGGAAAGTCATTTATATAGACTAAAAACAATGGTGGGCCCAATACGCTGCCTTGTGGCACGCCAAATGTGATTTTGCGTTGTTCTGAGATGTATTTATATTCTTTTTTATCCTTTTTGCAAATTCGTCTAACTTCTGTACATTGTGTTCTATTGTCAAGGTAGGATTTTATAAGAGAAAGAGCGTTTCCCCTTATACCGTAACCACTTAGTTTTCCTAAAAAAATATTATGATCGACTAGATCAAAGGCTTTCGTCATGTCCATAAATATAGCGGTAGTGGGAATTCTTTGATCGATATCTGGCATTATAGTATTAAGAAAGTCATAGATAGCCAGGTTTATGGATTTGTTTTTCCTAAAGCCTTTCTGTTCCTTTACTAAGATGTTGTGTTTGGTGAAAAAGGAATACATACAGTTATAAATAATTTTCTCAAATATTTTTGTTATTACCGGTATAAGTGCAATTGGTCTGTAATTATTAATGTCAGTCTTATCACCTTTTTTAAATAGAGGCTTAATTATAGTGGGCTTTAGTTTATCTGGATAGAGTCCAGAGCAAATGCTTAAATTAATTATGTGACAAATGGGACCCGATATAACTTGGGAAACGAATTTTAATACTTTTGTTGAGATGTCATCATAACCTACGCTAACTTTATTTTTTAGGTCTTGTATTATCCGATACACTTCATTAGGCGTAGTCGGAGCCAAGAATATCGAGCTGTTGCATATATTTGGAATCTTAAAACTAACAGATTTGGAGGCTTTTGAAAGTAATTCTGCTTGCTCTATGAAGTGATTGTTAAATGCGTTCGCTATATCACTGGGATTTGTTAATGTAGTACCATTACTACGTATTTCTGATAAATATTCACGTGGAGGACAATATCTGTTTTAATTTATAATTTTCCATGTATCCTTCGATTTATTATTTGATGTCATTATCTTATGATTATTTTTTGCCTTTTGTGTCAATCTTATTATTTTTTTAAGTCTTTGTGAGTAATTTTTAAATTTTGTCAGGTTATTACTATTAGGTTTTGCTCTTAAATGCCAAAGAAGTTGTCGTTTATTTTTGCTACAACGTTTCATACCGGGTGTCCTTTTTGACTTAATCATTCTACTAACTAAGGGGAAACATAAATTATAAAACAGCTGGAATATTTCTATAAAATTGTCATACGCCACACGTGGTGGCTGGCCGTGTTGGGACCACTCTCGCCCACTCAGTTAGCACTTAAAAGCTTAATATTTCGTAAACGGATCCCTGAACCCAAAAATGGTTTTCACAGACTCACAATATTTTCAAACGACCTTTCCAACGACACTCCACACCATAGGATAGAGGAGAAAAAAAAACACCATCCCCACTTTACTTGTAGGGGAGGTACCCTAAAAAAAGATGATTTTCTCGATTTTATATTACCGCTTTATCGGCGTGATTAATATGTCTATCCATGCCAGATGACAGCTGTCTAGTACTAACAGTGTTTGAGCTAAGCCGCGGTCAGAGAAAAATACTTTAGATGCACATTGCTCGGTTCCTCCGAGGCATGGTGTCATAATAAAAAATGTTCAGTTTAATCTGCTCTTTTAAGTAATTTACTCGTAGTGGCTGGCCGTGCTGGGACCACTCTCGCCCACCATCCTTTCTCGTTAGTTATTTGTTTTTCTTCGATAGTTCTTTCTTTTAGATAAACGGGGCATTTTTTATCCAGGACAAAGTGATTCCCCTTACAGTTTAAACATTTGGGGCCATACCACAAAAACTTAGGCACTTGTTCAACGCGTGTTTAATGTCAAATTTCAGATTTTAAAATGTTCATAAGTTCTTTTTCGCATATTTCGGTCGATTCCTAAGCTTTCACTATTCCATAAGATATCGATATTTCTTGTACTAATTGACACCGTAAACCTATTTTTTTTTTATTCTATTAGTTTTACAGCTTCTTCATTCCCTGAAATTAAATGAGTACCTTATTTCGGTAAATTCCCCATCGACGTTACACAAACTTCATGATTTGCTACTATTTCAAATGTATCACATCTTCCTTATTTTTCATTTGATTATTACTATGGTCCAACGAGTTACTTCTTAGAAAACGTTTAGGTTTTCTTTCTTATTACAGTAATAAAGTAATCTTCACCATTATCATCTTCTCGTTCCTTACTCTTCTCTGCCATTCGTACAGTTTCACAATCATCAATTCTGCCTTGTTCAAACATTTCCTCATCCGTCTTACTCATCTCATTTAATCGTTGTTCGCATTTATCCATAATTTCATAGCAACATAGTACCTAGTGCGTTTTCCCATTTTTTTGTGTGTAACGGCCTGGTAATGGTATCACTGAAAGCTGTATTTGTGTGCGTTTGAGGAACGTAGACACATTCGGCTCACGCACACAAAGAAAATGAAGTGGACATAAGATATCGCTCGTGTTTTGTTCTAGACGCGGCTTCTATGCGTTATTATTCTAAGAACCTTGCATTTCACAAAAAATGGGTATGCGTAAAAAGTTTGTTACTCGCAACGAAACGCAACAACGCGTGCGCACAGCCCATCGCCACAGCGCAGCTGTACTAGATTTGTAATTTAATTTAAACAAAAACATTATTTTCAGGATTTAGAAAAGTTGGGTCGTAAAATTGGTTTTGCGACTGATAAGAAGAATTTCCACATCGTTTCTTTGGGTCAAGGTCAGGAGGTGGTCGCTGAAGAGGCCATGGGTGTCGCTTCAGCTAACGGCCACTGGGTCATCTTGCAAAATATTCACTTGGTCGCCAAGTGGCTGGCAACACTTGAGAAGAAAATGGAAGAGTGCTTCGAAAATCCTATGCCTGAATATAGGTAGGATAGGCTCATCAGATCTATTCATATTTTGCTATATAAATGGCCATTTTATCCACTTTTGGATTTTTTGTTTCTTTCTTTTTAAAGGCTATTATTAAGTGCTGAGCCGGCCGGTGATCCTGCTTACCACATAATTCCGCAAGGAATCTTAGAATCATCCATCAAAATAACAAATGAGCCACCTATCGGCATGTGGGCTAACTTGCATAAGGTAAGCTGTTTAATATAAATAAGTTCTTTTTCTTGTATATTGTTTATTGCTCGCACAATAAGGTGATAGGAATAATAGCGCCTTGCTTGATAAGCGTAATATAATACTAAGTAGGATATTACGCAGTTAATAGTTGCCGATTACTTATGACTTAGGTCATACAATATTGGAGTTTGGCCCACTTCTGTACAGAACAAGTTAGTAGACTCAAATTCTCGAATCTTAAATACATGCCTGGGTTAGCTCGCCTCAAATGACACCATCATTTTTACCATGGGACTAGGGGTTATGAATGACAGCGTCACGGGGCGGGGGGTATGAGTGATAACATCATGGGGCCGGGGGTATGGGTGGGTTTCTACAACTCAAGGACGGCTACAAGGATCTTTTGGCGCTCGAATAATTTTGACAAGGGGGGCGCTGTTGGTAAACATTTGTGCAATTATTTTGTGAAATGCATTAAAAGAACAAGATACTTGGCGTCGTTAATTGCCACACGCCAAAAGGACCATGTAGCGCTACGCCATAACATACTTAGCGCTTATATGCTTTCTGTCGACAGTCCTTGGACAACTTCAGTCAAGAGACCCTCGAGATGTGCAGCAAGGAGGCGGAGTTCAAATCTGTTTTGTTTGCTCTATGTTATTTCCATGCCGTTGTTGCTGAGAGACGGAAATTTGGCCCACAAGGGTGGAACAGGTACTTAGATTGTTTTATTTACTTTTCTATTTTACGCCTTGCAAATACCACCGTCTTCTTCGGTCTTAAAATTAACATGGACAAAACGAAGGTCATGTCCACGGAGTATAGAAAGAAGGTCATGTCAAATGCCCACGTCACACCCACCCTCATGAAGATCGGACACCCAGCACCCTTAGTTGTAGACGATTATGTTTACCTAGGACAAACTGTCCAGTTAGGCAGGTCCAAATTCGAGAAAGAAGTCAATCGTCGAATCCGTGATGACCTATGGCACTGAAACATGGTCGCTCACAATGGGCCTCATAAGAAGGCTGAAAGTCGCCCAAAGGGCAATGGAGAGGGCTATGCTCGAAGTTTCCCTACGTGATCGAATCAGAAATGAAGACATCCGTAGGAGAACCAATATCCGACCTAGCCCGAAGTATTGCCAAGCTTAAGTGGCAGTGGGCAAATTGCTCGCAGAACAGATGGCTGATGGGGCCGAAAGGTTCTGGAGTGGCAACCGCGTACCGTTGGAAGGCTCCCCACAACACAAGGTGGACCGATGACCTGGTGAAGGCCGCAGGAATCCGCTCGATGGGAGAAGCACAGAACCGGTCGAAGTGGCGGTGCTTGGGGGAGGTCTTTGTCCAGCAGTGGACGTCTTTCAGCTGAAATGATGATGATGATGAAATACCAACACTTTTAGGTCGTGTTTCTAAGTTAGACCTTATTAGACTCTGATTTTACTTCAACTCTTGAGCTTAAGAATAAAATTAAGGCATTGCTTATACATAATATATACATACATTTAAAATACACATATATAAATATAATATTAAAATGCCAAAGCGAAAGTGGATATAAACTTGTCTACACGAAAGCCTACAAGTTTATATCCATTTTTGGTTTGGCATTGTATGAATGAAATCCTTCTGCAGGGTGTATCCATTCAACTTCGGCGACCTGACGATCTGCGTGTACGTACTGTTTAACTACTTGGAGGCGAATCCTCGTGTGCCGTGGGAAGACTTGCGCTATCTCTTCGGAGAGATCATGTATGGCGGGCACATCACCGACGACTGGGACAGGCGGCTCTGTCGCACCTTCCTGATCGAATATATGCAGGCGGAATTGGTTAGTCGCATATTAGAATTAAATACTACAGGAGTAATTTGATTGTGGTTGATCGATGTCGATATTGATCACCTCAAAACATAATCGATGGTCGATCGTAACCCGGATGTTATGCACTACTGGCGGTTGATGTCATCAATCGACGTCGATTGACCGGTTGCACTTCAATAAGCGATAAGTGTAATGCCACAGGCCTAAAGTTCTAATAATAGGACAATTTACTATTTTATATTTTATTTTATTTTTTATATTCAGGAAAAGAACCAAAACAACTTCTAATTGTTATGGCACAGGTCTAAAGTTCTAATAATAGGATAATTTTATTTTTTTCTTCTTTTTTCGTCAGGTGGACGGTGAATTGCAACTAGCTCCAGGCTTCATATCACCACCGAACACTGATTACGTTGGGTACCACGCCTACATCGATGACTTTTTACCAGATGAAACACCGTACTTATACGGATTGCATCCTAACGCGGAAATAGGATACTTGACCACCGTCTCCGAGAGACTCTTCAAGGTAAGTCTTTAAACTCAGGGAGCGACCTTTTCCTTTTAGAACGACATGAGTTATTTAACTTACCCAACGCAAATATGTTTAATACTTTACGAGATGATAAGATGGTTTGGTACTTGACGAGATCCGTTATTTTAAATGACTATAAATTTTAAAAGGTGGTGTTTGAAATGCAACCGAGAGATACCGGCGCGCAGGCAGGAGGTGGTGCGAGTAAGGACGAGATGGTACCTTGCATCCTTTTTTTTATTATTAGATAACCATCAACAGACTAAGATCATATCACATTAACTGTCCTAACATTTATTCAGGTTCGCTCTATTATAGAGGACATCCTAGACAGAGTACCTGAACCTTTCAATTTGGCGGAACTTATGGGGAAACTGGAGGAGTTGACTCCCTACACCATCGTAGCCATTCAGGAATGTGAACGAATGAACCGCTTGATGGGGGAGATTCGAAGGTCTCTTAAGGAGACAGAGTTGGGGCTCAAGGTGCGATGTTCATTTGTGTAGCTAACAAATAAATGCACTGATCGAAAGAAGTATAATACCACTTAGACTAATCAAAATATAATAAAGTTTTTCGAAACCCCAAAGTTCCTGAAATTAGTGTTTCCACTTGTTTTAAATAAATTAAATCTCGTTTGTGTGTAAAAATATCGTACGCTGATTCCAAAACTATTTCAGCCTTTTAGGTTTCATAACCTTATTTTTCTATTTTTAGTGCTTAAAAGTTTTTCACATACACATAAATCACTTAAATTTCATTTGGAGACCAAAACAAAGCTATTTGTAAACATGCATCATGCTTGAATGCTACAGAACGCCGTTTCTTGCGCCGGCGCAACTATCTTTAAAATCACTAAAAGTTTTACACTAACAGATTTTCATTTTTTCCATATAAAAACTTTACATTATAACAGATTTACATTTAAATTTACCTATAAAAACTTTACTTTCCCAATTGTTAAAACACCTATAAAAGCAGTCATTCTCAAGGATTGTTTGATCAATGAATCTATCCACCTCGACCTGCTTTTCAGGGTGAGCTGACCATCAGCAGCGACATGGAGGACCTGATGGAGTCTCTCTTTATGGACAAAGTGCCAACAGCTTGGAGCAATCTGGCTTACCCCAGCCTGCTGGGCTTAGCCGCGTGGTTCGCAGACCTTTGCATGCGACTCACTGAGCTTGAGAACTGGACCGGGGACTTCAACGTATGTTGTCACTAATTGTAATCGATAAATCTTTAGATGTGTTTGCTGTATATGCACTATTGGTCCAAACGGCGCGGCCGTTAAGTTCTTTGTATCTTCTTACTAGAAACTGAAACATGCTTGAATTTAAAAAGACTCTTGATGCTTTTCTGTCTCAGTTATGTCATTATATGCCTTTTGACGAACAGAATTCACATTGTAACTTTACTCATCTATTTCAGCTGCCGCCGGCGGTATGGCTTGCAGGGTTTTTCAACCCGCAGTCGTTCCTGACGGCCATCATGCAGCAGACGGCCCGCAAGAACGAGTGGCCCCTCGACAAAATGTGCCTCAACTGCGACGTCACCAAGAGAGCTAAGCAGGACTTCAAGTATGTAATCATTGGGAAATGAAATGGTTTAGAACCTGCAGGGTAATTTTATTACGTAACACTCTAACAGAGCAATACTTTCAATTTGACAATTCAAAAACATTAATTGCACTAATTACGTTGTTGAGTAGGCAAATTTTTCGAACATATTAATGAACCAATAGAATATCCTACAAAACGATTCAGATTGTGTCACGTATGATGTAGTAAACGCAGTTTTACTAAACTTCGACTTTCAAATGGAAAAGAGAGAGTTGACAAATGATACAACTTGATAGACAAATTTTTCGAACATATTAATGAACCAATAGAATATCCTACAAAACGATTCAGATTGTGTCACGCATGATGTAGTAAACGCAGTCTTACTAAACTTCGACTTTCAAATGGAAAAGAGAGAGTTGACAAATGATACAACTTGATAGACAAATTTTTCGAACATATTAATGAACCAATAGAATATCCTACAAAACGATTCAGATTGTGTCACGCATGATGTAGTAAACGCAGTCTTACTAAACTTCGACTTTCAAATGGAAAAGAGAGAGTTGACAAATGATACAACTTGATAGACATACGCTAAGAAAACCAGACTAGATATGCTCCCCCTATTTAGACAGTGCGAATAGTGAACGTCTACTGCCTTGATCACACGTACCGAGTAAATTATTATAAAACTTTTTTTCAGACTATCTTTTACAGAATCATCCATATTTGTGTTAGGAAGTACTTAGGAACTATGTTAGTAAACCACAAAAATAAAACAAACATAATCACACAGACACATGGAGTGCGATCCAGTGTCTTTGAAAAGGACCGTCTAACCGGTCCGCTATTACTTTCAAGATGCTGTTGGAGCTTGCTCGGATACGGCGCAATATGGAGGCCGCTCTCTTTCTCATGATGGCATGAAAGCCTTCAATCTGAGCCTCCATAAACATGCCAGACGCACTACAGCATCTCGGCAGCCCCAACAACATCCTAAAGGCGTTATTGTAAAGGGGCGAGGCAGCTAAATGATACTAGGCCGAGTTCCAAGTTCCCTAAAGCTTTTATTTTTAATAAAAGTTCTATAAGTCTAAAAGTTCTACGAAAGTAGGTTACTCCCCGAGGTGGACACTCTACTCATATCACCCTCCCGTGGTGAACACTACTTTTTAGGGTTCCGTACCCAAATGGTAAAACGGGATTTAAGTTCCGGATTGACGCAAAAACGGATTTGGATAACATTTGGCTCACAGATAGTTTATAATCGGATTAACACAGGGTACTTTTAATCCCGGTAGTATGTACGTTCCCGTGGGATACCACGCCCGCACCTACCTTCATCAACGCGAACGGAGCTGTGGGCATAGCTTTTGCCCGCAGTTCGGCCCGCGTGGATATCGTTATTTAATAAATATGCCATGTCGCAGTGCCCCACCGCGCGAGGGCGCCAACATCCACGGACTGTACATGGAGGGCGCCCGCTGGGACACTTCGACCGGCGGCATCGTGGAGTCGCTGATGATGGAACTGTTCCCCGTGATGCCCGTCATTTACATCCGCGCCGTCACGCAGGATAAGCAGGAAACCAGGAATGTCTACGAGTGTCCCGTCTATAAGATTCGGTGAGTTATCAATTTCGAGGTATAAGTCTGTCCCAAAATAATCTAACGAAAATATAAACAAATTGATCCAAAATCATGCCTGTGGATGCCAATTTGTAGTGCCACTTTCGAATTTAGTGCTTTAATTTGATTATTTGAATACATAAACATGACAAAGGTAGCTGTGACTAGAAACGGAAGGGGACGCCCTAGAAGAACCTTATTGGTAATGTTCTTTAGAAACGTCAGGTGCGTAGTACGCGAAACCAGTGAATGTTACGTTCGCGGGAGTTCGCCAAATTGTACCACTTGTATTGCAAATTGTATACTTGTAAATAATTTGTCAAATTAAAATAATTTAATTCAATTAGGCACATAAAAGGCACTTTTGAACGTAAAAAATAAATAAATACAACTGATTCTAGTTGCCCCTTCCAAAAGGTAGGTAGTTTTCGTATGGAGAAGAATGGGCAAGAAACTCCATTCTTCTCCATACGAAAACTACCTACCTAAGGGTGATGCCCCATTAGTGTGTTGCGTTGCGTCGTCGCAACGGATCAACGCATTGTATGCCACACCTGCGTTGCGACGACACACGAGCGCTGCGACACACGTCGCAGCGCAAGAGGACGACGCCCGCACCTCGTTTGCCCCTCTAGCAGTGGATCACTGTCCGTCGTCGCAGCGAGTCTCCGACAACGCGCTGCGTTCATCATCACCCTGCATCACCCTGCATCACCCTCCCTCCCGCTTCGTCTCTTGTCCGTCGATCCGTTGAAACGTCGCACGCCACGACGCAACGCACTAATGGGGCTTAGCTCGTACTAACTCTTTTATAAATGTTTACAATATTTTGTATACATCAATTTTATTATAAATATGACGACGAGATAAAATATGTGAAGACGAGAAGTAATGTAAAAATTTATGAACGATAATAAATTATACGACTAAATTAGCAACCAGTTTGATTTTGTCTAGAATTGAAAAATTCATCAACAGCGACACCTTTATAAGGACTGTTACACTATGTTGTTTGTTTGACACAAGAAGAGGAAACCGGGGATACTTGACTATAGGTATACTTAGCATCAGGTGGAATGAGCTGTCATTGCTCCTGATGCAAAGTGTCCCTAATAATACGTGGGTTTTTTAAAGAATAGACGGTGGTAGGTCTCGTTTACTCCACCGGCCGGCCAGCCGTGTTGTTTCGTTGCCTCAACAGACATGGTTTTGGTCGTGGGCTCTCGTAACACTTTGTGTCAAACAAACAATATCTTGTAACACCTTGCATAAAGGAATGGCTGTTGATGAATTTTTCAATTTCTGTCGAATTCCAGCGAGATTTCACTTACTTAAAGCATGTTTGGAGTCACACGTAATCGGTTCGATTTATGTGTTTTTCCTAGCACGTGTGACTCTGGATTTTGAATTTGTGTTTGTGATGTCTTGTTTAAGTATACCTTTTTAGATTACTTTTTTGTCGTTGTTGTTAATTTGTAACACACCTCACGTTTATTCGTTTTAATGGTACTTTATGCTCTACAAAAACATTTACTTTTCCCCCAGTATGCGTGGTCCGACTTTCGTCTGGACGTTCAATCTGAAGACCAAAGATAAGCCCACTCGCTGGACACTCGCCGGCGTTGCCTTATTACTGGGAGTATAAGTATATCTACTTTATCTGCCCGTGTTTTCAGTGTTGTGTAAAATTCAGAACCTACTGATTTGGAGAAGACACTGGCTCCTGTAACACAAGTGTTTTTACTTAGCGCAGGAGCCAGGGATTCACTTTATTTGTACACATTTTTAAGCCAATAAAAAAATTGTATAATATACATAAATTTATATAGGTACTTTTAGTTATGTTTGTGTAATCATATAATGCTTTATCTGTAATTTTGCTAGGTTAATAAATATGTATTTCTATCGAAATGGAGTTTTTTTAAAATTTATTTTTTTATTAATTGTTCACAAACCGGGCATAACAGTATAACTTAACATACTAGGTAAACTTAAAGATACACATAATGCTGCATGCCCTGTGAACACAGCATGCACAATGTATGCATAAACATAATGTGCTGCCATTGAACTAATCTTTATTAGTCGAATAGTTACACAGGCTCATTTTAATTTTAATTTTGGCTGTCCCGGAGAAAATATCAAAATGCTGCCTCACACTGTTGTAGCTGTTAAACATTCTATAAAATGGAGCATGTTGTTTTACATTTTTTCTGCAATGAGGCATCACAAATGTGGGCCTCATTGCAAACGACTGTTCTGGCGTGGAACAGCAAGTTGAACTTTGTGAAATTCTGGCAATCCATAGGTAAGTTGGATACCAGGCCTGGCCTCGCGGTGAGTGTGGAGGGGAAGAGTGATCATAGGGATATTGCGAACCTGTTTATGAAACATCTCCAGTTGCAATGTCAATATCAGTTACTTCCACAGGCGCTGAGTATCGTTGTCAGGGGAAGGAGACACATGCATTGGCATGCATCGGCGCCCCTTCCACGCAAAGCCACAAATTCAGTGCAAATACCTACAAAAAAGATAGGGATTCCAACATTCCGCTGAGCAGTTACCTCGTCTGGAGAGCCAGGTCATGGCATGTGTGTGAACTGAGGGACCAAACTGGGAATCGCAAAAAAACAGTCCTAGGATTTAGTAGTAGTCTTAAAACAATTGTAGAACGAATCTCGGAATTTGTAAAACAATATATTAAAAACTACAGCACTTAAAGTGTGGTCCCTCAGTTCTCACACACCATCAGCCAGATCTCAGAAAGTATTTCGAAAATTAAGGTTTTGTGATAACAGACTTTTAGTAAAGATTTTGTAAAGATATTTACTAAATAAGAAACCACAAAAGCATTAAAGACAAGAAATTATAACGACTTAACTGTGGTCCCTCAGTCCACACAACATAGATCAATATTTTAGTGAATATTACCGAATTATATAAATAAAACCGCTATTTTTCGACATAATGTGTTAGTAAAAGTCTTAATACATTTTGTAAAAAAGAAATGGAGCAGAAATATCGACGCAATTTGAAGATAGCAATTATTAAAACTGGTCCCTCAATCCTTACCTCCACTGACATACGTGCGTGTGCTACTGCTTGACGAAAGGATTATCGGAAAGTCTAGTGCACTTAACTTTTAGTTAAAACTTTCGTGTGCGTTACGATTGCTCGGCCAACTGCAACTGAGGCAACTGAAGGAACACGGGTGGGTTTTAGTCAGTAAGAGTCTGACACGCCCTTCCACTCCGCCTAGACCGTGAGAAGTCATTTCATGATTTCCCACCCAAAAAAAGAAAAAAAAAAGTTACCCAAACAAAAAAAAACTTCGGCCAAAAAATTGTCGAAATTTGTCAAAATCGAAGGGAACAAACTAAAAATTTGTCAAAGTAGAAATAAAAACGTTATAAGGGTTTTAAGTTGGCCGCGCGAACGTAACGTGGAGGATTGCGCGGCCATGGAGATCTCAGCAACTACTTGGGTTAGAGATGTAATTCTTTTTGTCAATTGAAGACTGAATTTGTCAAAAATTGTCGAAAAAAGAATTATAAGCTCTAGATCAATATTTTACGAAATATTCCCCTTCGAGTTATGGCCGCGCAATCGTGCACCTGTTGTTTCTTTATTGTTGATTATTTCTTTAAAACTAAGACTTCATACAGTAAAACTGTTACAAGAAGAATGGTCTTAATTAGTCAAAACTAACGAAAGCAATAAATACTACTAAAGTTTAGTTAAACAGACGAAATCAGTCCAAACACAAAGTACGCGGCCGCGCGGTCGAAACGTTACTTTGTACGCTGATATCTCATTATCTATAATTGCGAAATAAAAATTCTATTCTATTCTATTCTATTCTATTCTAGGATTTCGGTAAGAACATCCATTTATTCGACATATTATCCTCATTAGAATGGCATATCGTTTTACCCTCAGATCAGTCTTGAACGCGTGTAATCTCAAAAATGATGTTATCTCATACAATGTTCGAGCAGGGTAACCATAATTTCGATTTTATTGGGGAATACCTCTGACTGGATTGGACAACATCTAGCTCAATCTGAAAAAGGAGAATGATCGTTTCTGCGCTGGAACCCAATAGCGTTAAAATTATATGCCAATGAAAAGATCTCATCAAGAAAAATATTAGGTATTTTCTTATTATGAAGACTTCTCTTGATCGTTAGTACGAAAGGAGCTACAGAGCTTTAAATGTGGATGATTCAATATTATTGGAATTCTGGTATTTCGTCAATTAATAAACTTTTAATGATTTGGTACCTTGCAAACATCGTCTATCAAGCTTAGAAACGAACATTTTAAAACATAATAAATGCCGTTTTAGGAACGATTAAAGAGAGAAAGAGTCGGTTGGCCGGACAGAACGTAGTAGTAAGAAAGGTTGCTCTTGAAAAGCTCTTTCCATTGGTATATAACTTATTTCTAGTGGGCTTCAGGGCAGAAACCCAGCAGGTGCCCATTCTCCTATAATATTAATATTAAATAAAAAACATGTATATTTCATACATACAGTTTATTTATCTCAGAAATATAAAGATAACAAAAAAATAGCAATTACATTCAAACATAATATTAATACTTATTATTAATGATTGGGGACTAAACTATGCAGAAAATACAATGAATTTTTGAAAAATACAATGTTGACTTTTATTGATATAGTGAATAATAACGATGCTTTATATTCCTTTGTGTTTAGTCGTTGGTTGTTCTGCAACTTAGTGAGATCGTTTAGGCGCCTATTTTTTTTCTATTAATTTCAGTCACCCTGGTACTTTTCAAAACAACATACATCAATTTCAAAACCTGTATTTTTACCATTATTAAGTGGTAAGTCGCATAAGCACATAGTTCCATTTATACAAGTATATTTTATACAAGTAGGACAGTTGAATTTTAAAAACATAGAACTTTAATATTTTCTTAAAACCTTGTGGCTTATCTTTAGGTTTAGTGTAAGAAGGACATTTACGGCTCAAGCTTTTAAGAAAATATTAAAGTTCTATGTTTACGACAGTTTTATTTAGTACTTTTTAGTTAATTATAAGCTTGTTTTTAAAAAGATTTTTACTTATATTTTATTTGCTACTTTAGCATTACGATTTATTTAAATATCTGTTCTATCACCTCCACAAATCCAAAGAATTAGGTTTTCCCATGGCCACCCTTCGGCTCTATCATCAGACCCTGAATACTACCTAGTGTCAAAGCACTTGTTAATACATAACCAACGAGTCCAAACACGATGGTGCTATCTTGTTTGATTGAGGAGTTCCCATGGCCACTTTCCGGCTTCATCATCAGACCCTGAATACTACCTAGTGTCAAAGCACTTGTTAATACATGACCAATGAGTCCAAACACGATGGGGCTATCTTGTTTGATTGAGGAGTTCCCATGGCCACTTTCCGGCTTCATCATCAGACCCTGAACACTACCTAGTGTCAAAGCACTTGTTAATACATGACCAATGAGTCCAAACACGATGGTGCTATCTTGTTTGATTGAGGAGTTCCTATGGCCAACTTCCGGCTCCATCATCAGACCAGCAACATGGTATCATTTTTTCAAAATGTCTTGGCAGTTGTATAAGTATGCCAAGTTTCAGCTCAATCGGATGCCAGGAAGTGCTTGAAAAATTGATGACAAAAGGAGTAACCGGAAACATACGAACAGAGCAAGCTAATATAAAGCTTGTAATAATAGAAACGGCTATCGATATCATTTATTAAGAATCCTTCATGCTCTTCTCTATGTTGCATCGTTGGCGTGTTCCGAGGAATACTTTAGGTTCGCTTCATTTGTTGCGTTTCAAAGTAGGTGCGCTTCGAGGAATACCCCAATTCTATAGCTTACGAAAACGCAAAACTAATTTTCAATAAGAGGTATACATTTCTATTTTACTCACTTTTAATTAAGGTATAAAGAAATAATAACTCACGATATCTGACATATTGAATAGTTTCACTAATATCAGGGCCAAACTTGAAACGAATCTCATAAAATGCAGAAAATGCTATTATCCAATTAAATAAAAGAATGTTTTTTAAATATCGTAGACGGTATTTGACATTTCCAGTTATTGTTGTTTGTTTTAAGGGGTTCCGTACCCAAAGGGTAAAACGGGACCCTATTACTAAGGCTATATCCGTCTGTCTGTCTGTCTATCCGTCTGTCTGTCCGCGGCAACTGTGGCGTCCGAGACAGTTTGGCAACGGTGCTTTGTTTGAGTAAGAAAACCTGGCATCATAGCTTGTACTTATAGCGCGACGCTGGTGCAGCGCGAAGTTTAAATGTTATTATTCTTATCGATTCTTGCGATATGAATGATTGACTTTAAATTTATAGGAGTAGTTTTTTTTTTTTAATTAATTTGCTCAGTTTTGAAGGCAAGCCGGGCTTTTGGGCTTGTATGGAATGAATGCCACCACAGACTAATTAGTCTTAATGCCACTTAGACATGCACTTGGCCGGTTTTTTCACTATGGAGTTTGCAAGCTGTGATGATTAAAAACTTTTTTTACAAAAAAAAGCAGTTGACAATAGGCAATATACAAACTGACCCATTATAAAGCGAGAAAAAGATCCTTTTTTACAAAAAAAAAAACAACCGACTTCCAAAAAAACACTACAAAGTGAAAACCCAACAAACATTTACGACGTTGAGTAGACGTTTTGGTGGCAACTTAATGTTATTTAGTATAATCGTATAAATGTCATAAGGACGTTTACTCTACGGCATTAGGGCCCAATTTATTCAACTTAAGTTGCTAAGAGTTTCGTGTAACAGTCATATAAATACCTACTTAGTCGCATAGTAGTCATATACACGTCGGCGATTTGACTAAATATCATGTAATGATAGCTGTCGCGGCGTGTATTCGACTTCGGGTCGACTTATGGTACACAATACGACTTTTATATAATGTAATCGTTGTGTTATTGTCATTTAAAGATGATGCTCATATTGAACGAAATTATATTGTAACAGATTATATCACGTTAATTTAATATGGCGGTGTTTTTGACAGCTGAGTTAATATTGCATTTTTTCTTTGTTATTTGAGGTGATAAAACCATTTCATCAGTCGTAAACCATTGTGCAATCAAGTTTACTGATTAATGTGAGGTAGGTTTGGAACAATTTTTTTATGCGCTTTTAAAACTCTAACGTTTTCACATATTTTATTAATAATTTTATTAAGTGACTGCGTTATATGACAACTATATAACTTCCCGACCTATAAACTGCGTGTTCATTGTAAATGTTTACGCCATTACAGTTGATTTAGGGATCAGTGATAAAATTAAAAACGCTTAGCTAACTTAGTTCAAAGAATTTATATTAAAAAAATAGAATATTTGTTTGCGTGACTTATAACTTAGTTAACTCAGGTTCCTTGCTGGAACGCGTAATTCTTTTAGGGCCCGCTGCTCGCCCGACATCGCGCCCCGGAGGCCCGCCGCGTGTCAGCAGCTCCGGGTAAAACCTCAATATCTTGAGTTATACTTATCGTAGCTCGATAACGTAAAGTAATTTGGATTCTTGAATAAACAGCCCACATACTTATCTATATACGGTGAACGGATGAATACAATAGGATTTACAATATTATCGTAAAGTGCGTGGTAGTTTATTTGTTCTTATGTTTTGACGATTTCTGTTAAAAATACTGTTTCTATTGTTATAAAATTTTACAGGCAGTATTATGAATAGATAACGAATCTAAAAAAAATAACAGTTTGAGATAATAACAGAAAATAAAAAACAAAATTATTACGTAACTAGAGGTCATCTTGACCTTGATATCAAGGACCGTGTTTTGACGACAAAATGTTGTTATTATGACGTTATAGTAGTGAAAATCACTTACAAATTGATTCAATTACACTAATTAATATTTTATAGTAGCTTCCCACGCTGTAAACATCATAAAACAAACACTATTCACATAATCACCACCACACTCAGTACTTTCACGGCATTTTTTTGATACGCTAATTTTGCACACTCAACTTATGTATTTTGGTAATATTATTATCACACACGATGTATAAACTATTATTAATTTGATTTAATATCACTTCACGACGATTACGGCAGTAAAAACACGAAATAATTATTAAAATATGCACGGAGACCGTCCGCGCACACCCGCGCAGGCGCTCTGACAGATGACACTGTCAAACGTTCCATGCACAGATTAAGCATTTAGTAGATTAATTTGACGTGAATATCATCCAACTCTAGAGTGCTACTGCCCATAGACACTATTAACCCGTATTTCAGTAGAAATAGAGACCTAAGTTGCGTGGCATCGACTGATGCATTTTATTCATCAGTGGGGCTTGAAGGATATTTCCGATTGATGCATCGCGTGCATCATTAGGACTCAAGCGGTTAAGTCTAAATAATATTTTTGTTTTAGGTAAACCTCACAGTGATCTCTAATTATGCGGATGTTGATAAGTTTTTATCAAAGATGGACCTCATTGAAATGATATGCGCACATTTGAAATGGAAAACTTGAAATGTTAATTACGTTCCTGGGATAATTAAAAAAATTAAACAATTTTTTCTTTCAACTATATAGTAATGTTATCTGTGTAGTATTATAATATCTGTGGTAATGTTATCATTAATCACTGACAGACCTGACTTGACCTGACTGGTTAATACAAATGGATAAAAACCGTTTAAAATGCCCTGACTTGACCTGACTTGACCTGACTTGACCTGACCTGACTTGACCTGACTTGACCTGACTTGACCTGACTTGACCTGACTTGACCTGACTTGACCTGACTTGACCTGACTTGACCTGACTTGACCTGACTTGACCTGACTTGACCTGACTTGACCTGACTTGACCTGACTTGACCTGACTTGACCTGACTTGACCTGACTTGACCTGACTTGACCTGACTTGACCTGACTTGACCTGACTTGACCTGACTTGACCTGACTTGACCTGACTTGACCTGACTTGACCTGACTTGACCTGACTTGACCTGACTTGACCTGACTTGACCTGACTTGACCTGACTTGACCTGACTTGACCTGACTTGACCTGACTTGACCTGACTTGACCTGACTTGACCTGACTTGACCTGACTTGACCTGACTTGACCTGACTTGACCTGACTTGACCTGACTTGACCTGACTTGACCTGACTTGACCTGACTTGACCTGACTTGACCTGACTTGACCTGACTTGACCTGACTTGACCTGACTTGACCGCCTTTTTTATTACCTCCTATATAGATTTATTTGGCTTTAATGCAACTTGTGGAATATTAAAATCAATAGCCCACTTTTTAATCGTCTCTGAAGTCATCATTGTTGGTTGAAGTGTCTTCTTTATCAACATTATCTTCATTTTCGGATGACTTCAACTTCGAAAAATCAACAAGAGTCCTGAACTTTGGAAAATGAACTGCGGGGCACACTTGTAGTATTTTGGTTAAATTGATTAGTTAAATTTGCATTTAAATGTGATACGGAACCTTTCTTATTTTGCTCACTCTCAGCTTGAGCTCTATTACTTTGTATTAAAGTACGCGAAAATTGTATACAAGGTAATTATAAACCTTTAATATGAGTATTAATTAAGTAGCGGTCGTATTATCATGTTTGTGATACTTTAGGATGTATACAGGTCGCACTCGTAATACTTATTCGACTTATATATAATGGTAACAAATACTACGTGTATACAATTATTATCCGTTTAGCAGATGTTTAAAAGGTAATTATATGACAAACTGTACAGTTTTATGACGTTTATACTACGAAAACGTTTAGAGGACGAAAAGTTGTATAAGTAAGTTTTATAAATGTCGAAATAACGTCATATGACATTATTATACGACAAAAAATGTTTATGACTATTCGGACATATAATACACCAGTACATGACGAAGAGTTAAAATAATGACTATAAAATAACTCGACTCTGACGTTAAAATAATGACTATAAGACTTAAGGTCATATAAAAGTTTGATTATATGACAAAAATGTTTGTTGGGAAATAACTTTAATTTCGGAAATCGGTGGCAAAAAAACCTAATTTCAAAACCAAAGACACCGACTTCCCAAATTAAAGTTATTTTTCACTTTGTAGTGTTTTTTTGGAAGTCGGTTAAATTGCTCATCATCATCAGCATTTCAGCCAACAGACGCGCCGCCACCTTTTCGACTGGTTCTGTGCTGCTTGCTTCCAGCGGATTCCCGCGGCCTTCACCAGGTCATCGGTTCACCTTGTGGACGCTACGTCTTTCGGTACGCGGTCGCCACTCTAGAACCTTTCGGCCCCATCGGCCATCTGTTCTGCGGGCAATCAATACTTCGGGCTATGTCGGTTACCTTGGTTCTCCTACGGATCTCTTAATTTCTGATTCGATCACGCAGGGAAACTCCCGAGCATAGCCCTCTCCATTGCCCTTTGGGTGACTTTCAGCCTTCTAATGAGGCCCATTGTGAGGGACCACGTTTCAGTGCCATAGGTCATCACTGGCAACACACACTGGCCAATAACTTTTGTCTTGACACACTGTGGTATATGAGACGAGAAGATAGCACGGTAATTTATTGTGGGCAGAAACGCTCATTCTCCTTTTTCAGATTGAGCTAGATGTTGTGAAAACTAAAAAACTATTGTGGTTAACATCCCAGAGTGTTAAGTGAAGGGAATTATCACCCGATTTCCTCGGCAACGATCATGGCTAAGGTGTTGGACAGTATGCTTGACTCATGTTTGAAAAATATTTTAAATCTTCATGAAGCACAGTTTGGGCTATCAACTGAAACTGCTATCATGAGTCTCAAGCATACTGTTCAATACTATACTGATTGATGCAATCAGAGATTTGGTCAAAGTCTGTGAGACTTATGCTGCCTCATACGGACTGATTCATAATGTCACCAAGAGTGGTGTGCGTTACCCCAGCAAGAAAATGTCTTCTAGAAGGAATTGAGTTATACCAATAATTAGAGCATAATCTGCTGTAAATGTGCGCCAAGTAAAAAATTAGTGCGTGCTGTCGTTTTGAAGAAATAACGAAAAAACGAATTCTTCAAAATTTAATTCCAGCAAGAAAATTTTAAACGAATGACCGGAGAGAGAAACAAAGTACATGGGCGGATAGCTTAAATTTGTGCATAAATGTGCGCTGAAAATTAAATTTGTGCGTCTTAAGGTTTTCGAGATATTAAATTTCCTGCTGGGGTAACGTTTTGCAGAATCTTATTTCTCGGAAACCAATGATTGTGCGCCCGTAGAATAAACGTACATCGGTAGCTCTTAATTTGTGCGTATTTGTGCATTAATTAGGTTTTCAAAAATATTTACCGTTTTAAAGTTATCAAGCATTTACGAAAACATAAAAAAATATTCTAGCGCTTAAATAAACAGACATATAAACTCACTGAAAACGGTATTCGGTTCTTCTTGTTATTCTTGACATGCATAAAATGTTTCAAGCCTAAGTATGCTCGCGTTTTTGAATAATATCACTTCAAGTCAACACCAGACCAACCCAATTTTGACGGCGAAATGCAAGAAACAGAATCAACCTTAGATGTTTGGGTTTAAACAAAAAATTAGAGCGTTTAATGAAATATATATCCTGAAAATTTCAGCTTCAAATGTCTCGTATTAAAGTAGATGAAGACGAAAAACCAAAATAACACCCAGATTACTAGTAATCCGACCAAATTAGAATGACCATAAAAAAGCGACCGATTCATATATGTTGATGACCTTCTTATAGAACAGTATTATGTAAAGCTGTTTGTCCGTACAGTCGCGTTCATAACATTTTTCGGCAATCGTGTTTTTTTTTTAATAACTACTGGGTTATAGTTTAATTCCTTATTTTGTCACTAGCATAAAATTATGACAATGACAATGACATTTTGAGCAAGCTTCACGTGTGGGAGCCGAGTAAGGTCGCGAACTTAAAAACCGGGTACTTTAATTAGATACGCACGTCTATTTACCCACTTTAGAAGTGGTTTAGATAATCCAGTACACATGAGTAGGTTGATTATCTGGGAAGGGTTGGGATACAATGAAGGTGAGACTACTTTGATCGGACGTCTAGGTAAGTTAGTCCGATCTGTATCTGTAGCGAGTGGCGCAGGCAGCACGCGCCCTCCTCGCCACTCGCCCCGCACTTCTTCTAACTCTACGTTCTGTTTTCTATCTACATTTAGTTAGTGCCCAAAAGCGCAAATCTCTGCTCGGGTGAAACTAGAAAATGCTCATTTAATAGTATAGGATAGTTCATACTAATTAAAATTCCATGTATGATCTGCCCAAGGGATTTTTTTGACTATAACTAAATGGCACTGGTTTGCCTGTGTTTTTATTTTTTTACAAAAACTTGCTTTTGAGCGCTTGCTTTTTACCGACTTCAAAAAAGGAGGAGGTACTACGTTCGGATGATTGTTTTTTTTTATGTATGTTCACCCATTACTCCACCGTTTGTGAACCGATATTAAAAATTCTTTTTTTGTTCAAAAGCTTATACTTCTGAGGTGGTCCCATTGTCACCAAGTCAGGATCTGATGATGGGATCCTAGAGAAATCGAGGGGAACTTTCAAAAATCTTAGCGGAAACTAGTGCATTTCTTAATTTTTTCATTAAGTATTTTACAGTACTACAATTTTATGAAGATCTAGAGTCGATCTGATGATGGAACCGAAATACAATCAAGGGAACTCCTCAACGGTTTACAGCAGATACCTCGTCTTTGGGCTTGATTAATTTGTATTGATAAGAACTTTACACTTTATATTTATCTGTGGCACACATTACCGTATAAAGTAAAAAGCACGCGTGTTTAATACACTGCATTAAGAAACTAAAAACCCGCGCTCCTTGGCAAAGACCTCCCTGCACTCCTACCAACTTTTGCGAGCCCGCGCGTCCTCCTGCCAGTTTGGGCGGAACCTATCAGGTCGAACTCGAAAATTAAAACAGCTATCTAATTGCGTAACTGTTGAATAAATTAAATTATTACAAAAAAAATACAGGTTGAACTAGATACGTTCCGTTCAAAACTTCATTTACATCCATAAAAAGACAGGTACCAACTTACCTACTTGATTTTATGTAAACTTAAAACAATAATAGGCAATTTAGTACTTCAACTGAATGAGACAAAATTCAAATCTTGTATAAAACGCACAATAATAGGCAGGCATATTATAAGTTGGGGGATTACATCGCTGATAAATGCTTGGCTTAATGCTGGTCCTGCTCCACAACCACAACTATTTAATTAATTAACATTTGAAAATACTGTTGGAGCTGCTGAAGATTGTAGTCTTACAATCTTCAGCAGCTCCAACAGTATCTTTGAATTGTATAAACACAATTTCCTTTTTATTATATAATTGCATAGAACGGGTGTGAGTATAATAGAGCTACCATTTACCGGGTAATATGTCTTAAATTGACTTGAATGTGCCCTGGCGGCTGTTAGTATGTCATGCTCACTCAGATGTCTAGCTGATGGTGGCGCGTGTGTTAGATCATGTAGCTCCCTTCAAAATGGTTGAGCTGAATGGCGCTGATCCATGCGTCATGTTCGTGAACTCTCTTATCTCTTGGCTGCCATGGCTTATTTTAATTTTTGAATTGTTTTTTTATCTTTTTATTAAGGATGCTTTTAACGTGCTTTCTACATTGTTCCAGCATATAAAATTTCAACTTGAATAATGTAACCAATATTTTGTAATAATGTTTTATTTAAGAGTGGCCGTGGAGTTTCTTTCCCGTTCTTCTCCATACCTACTACGCTTTGGAATGGGCAACTAGCTTCATATATGAACGGTCAGTCAGAAATATATTTCTAACTGATCGTTTCCTTGACAATCCAAAAGTGCCTAAAATGATTTAATTAAAATAAATGCTTTGAGTTTGAGTTTGAGTAGCTTCCAGTTTTGTAGTTCAGTGTACCTAAACAGAACAATGTGTCAATGTGTTTATGAGCAAAGTTACGAAGGCCATCAACATGTATGAATCGGTTGCTTTTTTGTGGTCATTCTAATTTGATCGGATTACTAGTAATCTGGGTGTTATTTTGGTTTTTCGTCTTTATCTACTTTAATACGAGACATTTGAAGCTGAAATTTTCAGGATATATATTTCATTAAACGCTCTAATTTTTTGTTTAAACCCAAACATCTAAGGTTGATTCTGTTTCTTGCATTTCGCCGTCAAAATTGGGTTGGTCTGGTGTTGACTTGAAGTGATATTATTCAAAAACGCGTGCATACTTAGGCTTGAAACATTTTATGCATGTCAAGAATAACAAGAAGAACCGAATACCGTTTTCAGTGAGTTTATATGTCTGTTTATTTAAGCGCTAGAATATTTTTTTATGTTTTCGTAAATGCTTGATAACTTTAAAACGGTAAATATTTTTGAAAACCTAATTAATGCACAAATACGCACAAATTAAGAGCTACTGATGTACGTTTATTCTACGGGCGTACAATCATTGGTTTCCGAGAAATAAGATTCTGCAAAACGTTACCCCAGCAGGAAATTTAATATCTCGAAAACCTTAAGACGCACAAATTTAATTTTCAGCGCACATTTATGCACAAATTTAAGCTATCCGCCCATGTACTTTGTTTCTCTCTCCGGTCATTCGTTTAAAATTTTCTTGCTGAAAAAACGTTACCCCAGCAGTGTATGGTCTAGGGACCTTACACCTTGAATTGTTGCTGATTGATACACTGATAACTGATTGATAGGTTTTTATTGATAGAAGTATGATTGCATGATAAATGAGTGCACGCGGTATGAATGCTATTCGTGTACTAACTTGGCCGGCCTGGCGTAGGTAAAATGCTGACATATTGATATGAATACTGTGCTGTGCTTGCACTGTACATGCTCCAGGCCCGGAGAAGATAAGGGTGCACAGGTGATATGAATCGTGATGAGTTACAAAGTTATAAAACATAATTTCTTATAAAATAACTTAAATAGCACTACATTGATTTGTATTGACTTCCAAAACGTGGTGACGACGCTCTGTCAACTATGCGTGTGCTGCTATGGCTGCTGTCACCCGTAGCGATGGTCTGCGATAGTCTTCTTGCAGCTGTCGTGTAGTGCACGTTGGGTTCCTGATGAACCTGTTTAACCGTGTCCCTGTGCGCTCGCAGCCGTCGCCACCCGTAGAAGAGAGCACAGATAATGATCACTGCAATCACCGAGTATATGGCGATGTAGTGGTGGATGTCGTGGGATGATACTTGGTCTGTCAATGCCTCAATTTCCTTGGATCTGGCATTCTTGATGGCGAGACTGATGTCTTCCAAATCCTTTTGTCGTTTGATAGTGTCTTCGGTGTCGTTCAGTGTGGCAGTGTATGGTATAGTCAGATTGATGATGTGATTTATAGACGGAATCTCAATATCCATGACGTCTGTTTTTGTATGGATTGAGTTTGTTAAGCTTTGGTGTGAATAAATCGTAAATGTTTGACCTTTGATTACGCATCCGTCACCGAGTGTCATTACCCCGGCTTTGCTGAGTTGTTCAGCAGTAATATGATCCTCACATATGACTCGCACGGTGCATTGTCCGCAACAATAATACAAGTATGAGTTGACGATGCTTAATTCCGTCCATTGATCTATGCATTCTTTGGTTTTGGTTTGACATTGATTTGCAACTTGATCCTTTACGCAAAGATTGCTGTCTGAGGTCATTTGATAAATAGGCTTTTTCAGAGGACAAATGAAGTCGTCATGGTCGTAAGGCGTACATCTTCCCCAATCGTCTTCCGATATCGGAATGTACGAGTCTTTGTGGATGTTTATCGCTAAGTGATGCGCGATAGGTGTGATGGTGACCATACTATCACCTACTTGCAGCGGGATTGGTATGAGGTTGTAAAGCTCATAGTCTTCTCTAGTCACAAGAGGAATCTTGACTTCAAATATCATGTATTGGTTGGTTGTTCTCGCTTTTACTTTCAGTAAATGATATATCTTCGCTATATCCGTTTGAATATTATTTATTGGTATGGTCAGCTCCTTTGATAGTTGTCCTGTTATAGTGTTCAGTTCATCTCTCAGTTGTGTTGGTGTCAAGAGGTGAAAATTGAATTTTTCATAGAAAATATTCGCCACTGTATCTACCAGCGTTTCCTGGATATTTTTCAGGTTCGACAGCATATTGTTTGCCACAAGGGCTGATAAAGTAAAGTCACTTTTGCTGTCTGTCTTTTGAATCTGCTCTTTTAGTTTGTTTATTCCCAGATTGCAGTTGACGATGTGTTGATTGATGAGTTTATGTTGTTTTTCCAAGGCGGTTTCTACTCGTTTGATGACATTCAACTCTGCTTCAACGATTGATGTCTGATTTTTCCACAATAAGGCAAGATGTTTTTGATCCTTCTTGATAAGGTGGATATCTTTCTGATATTTTTCGGCAAAGTCTTCGTCCAATATTCCGAATAAACTACGTGCAACGTAGCCTACACCGTTGATAAGGCCTCTACGTCGGCGCAATCGGTGCATTTGCTGACCAAGTAAAATGGTGTTATAGTGCTCGAGTTCGTCGTACTCATGACGTAACTGTAATCGGACTACGTCACATTGTGATATTGGATCTGTTGAGCATATGTTTTCCAGGTGATTCATGTATTTGTTGAGTGCGTCTATTCCTCGCCAGTATGGAGCCATATCGCAGTAAACTATTAGCTTCCATTCATCACGTTGTAGCCGCATGTTGGCTACCTTGTCAAAGTATATGCTTTGATTATTGCTCAGGCTTGAGAACTTGTATTCGCTTCTTGCTGTGGGCACCATTACCATAAGAGTCATGAGTATGGTATAAATTACGTTGCATAATTTTGATGACGATTGTCGTCTTCGTTGACTTGATACGTTATTGATTGCAGCGGATTTTTGATATTCTGGCTCTTTTGATTGGTTTTCATCAGTAGGCAATAATGATAGCTTTGATATTGGTCTTTTCATTGCTCCATTTTTTGTCCGAATAGTAACTACCCGGACGTATCCATCTTTTCCGGGATGTAGTTCTGTGATTCTTCCCATAGCCCACTTTCCTGATGGTAGCTGTACGTCGTGTATGATGACAATATCGTTAATCTTCAAGTTTTTGTGCGATTGTCGCCATTTGCTACGCACTGACAATTGACTCAAGTACTCCGCTTTCCACCTTTTCCATAAATCATCCATGATTTTTTGGGTGAGTTGCCACCTCGTTCGTAAATCTTTTTCTGTTTCGATTATCGTCAAGGTTGGTCCGCTTGCTAGAAAGTGGGATGGCGTGAGGTAATCCAAATCTTCTGGATCATCACTTAGAGCGCATAATGGTCGTGTGTTCAAACATGCTTCTATTTGTGCTAGCACTGTTGTATATTCTTCAAACGTCAGCTTTTGCTCGCCAATCACTCTTTTTAGGTGGTACTTTAGGCTCTTCACAGCTGCTTCCCAAACACCTCCCGCGCTTGGCCAGGATGGGGCATTAAAGTGCCAAGTGATCTCCATGTCAGTGATTGCTTCATAAAATTCCACATCTAATACTTTTTTAATGTTGACGAATTCTTTATTTAGAATTCTGCTTGCGCCTACGAAGTTTGTACCATTGTCGCTGTATATGTGTTTTGGAGTGCCTCTTCTTGCTGACATTCTGCGTAATGCTGATAAGAATGCTGAGGAGCTCAGATCTGACACTAATTCCAGATGCACAGCTTTCGTGGCCATGCATACGAACACCGATATGTATCCTTTTGTCGTCTTTACTCCTCGACCTTTGTTTGTTTTGACGTTGACAAAGCCAGTGTAGTCAACCCCTGAGTGATAGAAAGGTCGTGCTGGATTGCTGCGTGCTGCAGGCAAGTCTCCCATCAACTGCTCTTGTTTTATTGGATCGTGACGTCTGCACTTGATACAGGTTCTAAGCCGTTTCTTGACTGCTCGATTCCCGCCTAGAATCCAATATTGTTGACGCAGCCAAGCTTGCGTGATTCGAGCCCCGCCATGGTACGTCATCTGATGCCCTTGGTCAATCAGCAAGTTACTGAGATGAGAGTTTCTTGGTATTATGAGTGGATGTCTCATATTGTGATTGATATTTGCATTAGTGATCCTCCCGCCAACTCTCAGTAAGCCATCTTGATCCAGGAATGGGTTCAACATCAACAGCTTACTTTTTGCGCTGACTTGTTTGTGTTTCTTGAGACTGATTATTTCTTCCCTGAATTCCAACTGTTGGATTTGTTTGATGATGATATATCTTGATTTCTTCATTTCGCCGATTGTTAAAAATTTTGGTTTGTGTTGATTACGTGTTATTGCGCGCAAAGTCCAACTTAGAATTCGTGTCGCTCTATTGAAATTGCTACTTTTATTTAATATGTTTTGAGCTATGTCATCATTTTGTTGTATGACGTTAGTTTGTATTGCTTTTTTCATTTCGTCTTGCGTAACATAAGTTTGTTGTTTATGTTCATTTTCATCATATGACGATAGCCCTGTTGGTCCATGCCACCATAGTGAATGTTCTTTGAGCTGTTCTGCCGAACATCCTCGGCTTGCACAATCAGCTGGATTTTCAGCTGACTTTACGTAGTGCCAGTTATTGATTGGGATTACTTCAGTGATTTGTTTCACTCTATTTGCCACAAATGGTTTCCAGCGATTCGGTTCTCCCTGAAGCCAGCCCAGGACAGCTGTTGAATCTGACCATCCGTATTTTTTGATATTGTAGTTCTGTAAAGTGTCCTGAACTACTTTCATCAGAAGTGATAGTAAATGCGCTGCGCTAAGCTCCAATCTTGGTAATGATATTGCTTTATTGACAGGAACAAGTCTTGATTTTCCTGCCATTAAGGTCACAGGAGTTGGATTGTTCTGTTTGATGATCCTGCAATAAATTACGCAAGCGTACGCTTTTGTGGATGCGTCACAGAAACCATGAAGTTCAATTTCTGCGTTCTGCTGTGTTTGCAGCCATCGCGGTACATTGATTTGCTCTATTTTTGGTAGATCTTTCTTGATCTTTTGCCATTGCTCGTTGATATGTGCTGGAACTTTGTCGTCCCATTGTAGGGTTAATGACCAGACATTTTGGAATAAAAGTTTCAGCTTGGTTGAGACCGGTGACAGCCAGCCTAGTGGGTCAAATATTTTTGATATATCTGACAATAGTGACCTCTTAGTAGCTGGATTCGTTGATTTTGTGTCAATCTTCATTTCGAACTTGAATTGATCATCCAGCGGGTGCCAGCGCAGCCCCAATGTTTTAGTTGACTCCTGATGTTTGAATTCAAATGATTGCGCTGTGTTTGAGGTTACGTCATCTAATATCTCTTGTTTATTAGACGCCCACTTTCTTAAATTAAAACCACCAGATCTGAGTAACTCGGTAAGATCAGATTTTAGTTGCTTTGCTTCTTCGATACTATGATGTCCAGTCAACAAATCATCCATGTAGAAACATGTTTCGACAACTGCGGCCGCAGCCGGATACTTGGAGCGTTCATCTTCTGCTATTTGCTTTAGAGTCATCATGGCAAGGAATGGTGCAGATTTGGTGCCATATGTGACTGTTGTTAGCTCATATTCACGTAATTGCTCTTGTGGTGAGTCGCGCCAAATGATTTTTTGATATTGCAGATCATCGTCATGACAGTAGATTTGTCTGAACATTTTCTCGATGTCCGCTGTAATTGCATATCTATGTTGTCTCCATTTCAGAATCAACGTGAATAAATCTTGTTGGAGATTTGGGCCACTGTACATGAAATCATTTAAACTGTAGCCACTTGATGTTTTTGATGACGCATTAAACACCACACGTAGTGCTGTTGTTGTTGATTCGGGCCTCAATACACATAGGTGAGGTAAAATGCAATCTGGCTGTTTTTTAAATGTGCACTCTCGCATGTGACCTAGTCTGATGTATTCGTCGATGAATGCCTTGTAATCTTGCGCCACTTTTGGGTTCTTTGCAAACTTCTTTTCCAATTGATAAAATTGTGCGGTTGCCTTCGCTTTTGATTCTCCCAATTTTTCCTTTATTTCTGGCTTTAACGGTAGTCTTACAACATATCTGCCATCCTTTCGTCGCGACGTTTCAGTCTGATACTGCTTAATGCACTGATGATCCTCCGTCGATATGTTGATATTGCTGTCTGCTATGTCTTCAATGGCCCAAAACCTTTGTATGTCTTCCATATTGTTCATCACGACGTTGCAGTGATATGATTTGACGTTTCCGCTTAATATCCACCCAAGTTGAGTTTGTTGTGCTACAGGGACTGACTCATTTTCTTTGATGATGTCTCCCATTATAATTTGAGAATATACGTCGGCGCCGAGTAGCAAATCTACAGGTCGGCTCGTATAGAATTCTGGATCTGCTAGCTGTATGTTTTTTAGGTATGCCCATGATGGTTTTGAGAAAGTCTTGTTGGGCAAGTTGTGTAACAATGTGTTCATTATCAACACATCTGCTTGAAATGTATATTCAGTATGTAATGATGACGCAGTAATACTGATCTCTCCCTTACAATTGGCTTGACTAGTGCCGATGCCAAATATAACGCCCTTGAATGCTTGTCTTGCTAGTTCTAGTTTTTGAGCTGCGTGTTCTGTTATTAGGGAGACTTGGGAGCCTTGGTCAATAAGAGCACGCAATGTGTGATATGTCCCGTTGCGTGATTTGACACGAACGAGGGCTGTTGCTAGCAGAATTTCTATGATACTTTCCTTTGAGACATGGTTGACAGTGTCCCGCGTCCTGTTTTCTCGTGATATGGACTGTTGTTCTTCTGCTGACGACTTTGTGCTACTTGTCCCGGCGTTGCTGTGAAACGTGTCGTGTAGCAAGGTGTTGTGCTTTTCTTGACATACTCTACATTTTGTTTCCGAGTAGCATGACTTGTCTTTGTGATCATAGAGACAATTTTTGCACAGGTTCAATTTTTTCACAATATCCCTTTTGGCCTCTGGCCTAGATTCTAAAAATGTTTTGCAACGGAAAAGTCCGTGGTTGTCATTGCAGAGTGGACAGTTTGGTTTATTCATTGCAAAACTTTTAAATATTGAATTGCGGAAAAATGGTCTACCTGCATCGTTGCTAGTATTGTGCTGACTAGGTTTGCTTTGTTTGTTAAGCGGATGACCCGATTCTTTTTTGTTGAATGTTTCTTGCTTTGATTTTGGAGTATACTGCTTGCGTCGAGATGATTCCAGAGCGGTGTATTTGTTCTCCAGGAATGTTAGGAAGTCGTCGAGTGTCGGGAGTGCTTTGGGGTTGGTTAATGATTGAATGTATTCTCCATGCGTCTCGCTGTCCATTTTCAGCGCCAGCAGGTGCACAATAAGTGGGTCCCAGCTTGCTGTGTTGACGCCGAGATTCTTTATAGCGTTAAGACATTCGTTGGTAGTATCGAACATATTCTTGATTTGATAATCTGCTTGATTTTGCATGGTAGGTATTGCTAGAAGTGCGTTGATATGCGAGCTAAAGATGAGCTTTTCGTTGTTGAATCGATGATTCATGATGTCCCAGCATAGTTGATAATTTTCAGAACTGATGTTTAAATGCTGGACTAGTTTTTCAGCTTCACCTTTTAGCTTGCTCTTTAAAAACTGCATCTTCTGAGCACTCGACAGTGACTTGCTATTGTGGATCGTTTCAATAAATAGATCCTTGAATGATGTCCACTTGAGGTAGTTCCCGCTGAATATAGGAATGTCGATTTTGGGGGTGCAATTTTCCCGATGTGAAACTGAACCCATCTTGTTATTGATTGACTTTTTCATGTCATTGTATAACTGCTCATATCTGCTGTATGTTTGCTCATAATCTTCGTCTTCCTCGTACAACTCACTGTCAATTTCCCAGTGCAACGAGTCAATAGTTGACCACCTTTTGTGTACATTACGCAGCAGATCTTCGAGTTCCCATTTCTCAGAAATGCCCTCTAATTCCACGCTTTTGATTGTACGAGACAACGCTTTGAAGTTGCTTTTTTGCTTTCGCAGCATTTCTTCCAGTCTGCTTGCATTTCCTTGAGAAACAGTTTTCCACAGAGACGTGGATTTACTGTTGCAAGGGTTGCTGTTTGCTTGATCGGGGCCAACTGATGAGGTATTCGAAGTTTCTTGATCGCGTTCGCCAGATGTTGATGCTTGCAATGATGGATCGCCCGAAAATTGAACCCTCTTGCTGTCACTAGGAGCTTCCGATTCGTATCGCTCGATAGTTTCCCGTGCTTCAGTGTAGAAGAGTTTCGTCCTTTGATAGCAATTGTCGGTGAAATATCTGGCACTGCGAGTATCGAATTCACATAATCTCAAATGATTAGACTGGAACTCAGCCCAATAATTATCTAGAGTTTGTAGTCGTTTCTTGATATTGGATGAAGTCTTACGTTCTGCCGAATCTTTCTTGAAGTTCCTTAACAGCTGCTCCATTGCTTGCATGATTTGATCTTGATTTGCTAAAATGTTCTCCATTGTAGAGTTCATGATTTTTAGGTTTCTTGATTGATATTCCTGACCGCTGGTCAACAGGAAGTGCTATTGCGAACTCTCCGCGATATTAGCGCCTTCTCAATCCAACCGGTTAGACCCGCTTGTGGGAAGCCGGATGAACCGATTCGCAACCGTGGAAAGACGAGCAAAGCACCCTCTATGTGATGCCAGAAGTCGATGGCTCGATGATGTTGGTAGACCGTTGACTGTCGTCCACAGGTCGTGTTTACAGGAACAACCACTATTATGTTTGCAAAGTGATTGGATCCTGCATCCGGCTCGAAGGACCATTAAGATGTATGGTCTAGGGACCTTACACCTTGAATTGTTGCTGATTGATACACTGATAACTGATTGATAGGTTTTTATTGATAGAAGTATGATTGCATGATAAATGAGTGCACGCGGTATGAATGCTATTCGTGTACTAACTTGGCCGGCCTGGCGTAGGTAAAATGCTGACATATTGATATGAATACTGTGCTGTGCTTGCACTGTACAAGCAGAATTCGATTTTTCGTTATTTCTCCAAAACGACAGCACGCACTAATTTTTTACTTGGCGCACATTTACAGCAGATTATGCTCTAATTATTGGTATAACTCAATTCCTTCTAGAAGACATTTACTTGCTGGGGTAACGCACACCCAAGAGTGCCTGAATAAGCCTGAATGGGCCCCCAACGCACGCAACGCAATTCACAACTGTATGTCTAATACTTTAACCTTTTGAACGCCAGAGCGTAAACGCATCGGCGCCCCTTTCACGCCAAGCCACAAATTCAGTGCAGGAATAGGGATTCCAACATTCCGCTGAGCAGTTGCCTCGTCTGGAGAGCCAGGTCATGGCAGACTTTAGAACGGACTATCATAAATAGGAAATGAGATATTTGCAATAATTGTGTAAAAAATCGTTTTTTATACCTTTGACTTTGGAATATCTGTCGCGGACACCCTACGATATGTAGGTTTTGAGACAAGATTTAGGGTCAGCTCAGACCGCGACGTGAAGCGACGTGATGTTGCAAGCGTGTCAAAGTACGCCGAGATGCGCGGTACTGAACAGCGCCTGCCTGTACCTTATTGTGTAGGAAATAAATTCGACATATCGGATCATAAAAAAATTAAGGGTAAACTTAGGGTGTCAAAATAAAGGTTTATACAAGTTTATAGCTGACTATGTCTCATTCCGAGATGATATTCCTGGACTAGTAGGTGTAGTGTGCTGTAGCTTCTATTCCAAGCCGGATTCTACCGTGTAATTTTGAGACTTGAGTTTTGACATTGACGCAATGTCGTTCCGTTATAACTATTGAAGATTTAAGACTATCGTGTGAACATTTTCATCATAAGTTACTCAAATTATTTATTTATTTGCTCTTATGCACATTGCAAGTTTTACTTAGAATTATTGTCGGATTGAGTGATTCGTTTGCTAATTAATTCCATGGGCAGTACCATGGTGGCAGCACCAGCACCCAGGCTCCAAATTCAAAACGCTAAACAGTCCGGTTGCTATGACGATTATTTTGTTTATAGTAAAGAATTTCAACCTGTGTATTGGAGAATTTCTAATAGTACTTGGAATTATTGTTTATGTCATGACAATGGTTTAATCTGAGTTCTGATCAAGCAACATGGGTGATGTAAGTATTAATACAATATTCCGCATTAGGGTGCGTTTCCACTGAAGCTGGAACAAGCGGAGACTAGTGGAGCTGAGCTGAGAGGTGCAGGAATCGTCCAATTACAGACGAGACTAGAGACGCGATGAGGATTTCAACCAGTGTGATTAACACCCGTAGGGCCAGTATAAATGGCAACAGGCAACTGAAGGAACACGGGTGGGTTTTAGTAAGTAAAAGTCTGACACGCCTTTCCGCTCCGCCCAGAGCGGGAAAAGTAATTTGATGATTTCCAAACCTCAAAAAAAAAAAAAAAAGGGCGTGTACAAATATAAGTAACTACCTGCGAACCGCGGTTTCATCGGCGTAATTCTCGATCCCGTGGGAATATCGGGACAAAAACTAACCTATGTCCTATTCCGGTTCATGGTCTACCCATGTGCCAAAATATTCATCTAAATCCGTTCAGCCATTTTAGCGTGAATGGATTAGCAATTCCTTCAAAATGATTCAGATTATGATTGATCGTGTGATACGGAATTTGGGTGCTAATAGTCCGCCTTCTTGTTAGTCACTTTGGATCAGTATCGCTACGCTACCGAGCGCCCCAGCGCGACCATATCGCTTATACCTGAATAGGCCTTTATTTTTGCTAAGATTATAGGGGATAAACATAGAAATTCTCCCAACTGGCAGAGCATCATCATGACCACATCAGCCTGTATTGAGTACCTAATAGGTGCGCATAATAATCCTGAACCAACGATAATCGACGCCGACGCGACGGCCTTATTAAAAGGTCGAGGGAATCCGCTTGATAAACCTACGGACAGGCAGCACAGGATCGGCTGTCGTGATGCAGCGGACGTATTTCGTCTGAATGACCATGGTCTAATTGATTTTGAACCAATCGGCCACGATTCACTAATTCTACGACTTTTCTGCAGAAAGAAGAAGTTGATCTACGGTTGGAATTTTTGAGCGAATACATCTTGAGAACGCTGAAACAGAAGACTGAGAAATGGACTAAGTTTATCACTGGCGACGACAGGGTCAGTGTTACCAATCTTTATTATTGTTGGTAAGGTGCGTTACACGAGCAACATAATTGCTCATGAGCAATTTTCAGTAACTGGATACAATATGTAGGTAGGTAGGTGTAAATCTCTGCCTAGCCCACCGGGGATTACAGGCGTGATATGTGAATAATGTCATGAATCCTCCTTCTGTCTCTCTTAATTGTCACGCTTCATGCACCCATTATAACTGTTTTCCTTGATGCTGCTCTTCTTCTTCGTCTAGAGCAATAGCTATCATTGCTAGCTCCGTAGTATTGAACAGAGCCTTCACGATATTTGACAACAGACACGTTTTCACTAAAGCTCCGTGAACTGAGTAATGACATGTGTGACGCAACACTAGCACTGATACTGCACTGTAGGTCGATTCACACATATCAGTGAAGCCACAGTTCCGATACAGTTCCGGCACAGTGCAAAATATTCTTTAATACATTCTCATGCCGGTGTCGGTACTGACACTGAGAGCACTGTGTCGTTATTGACACTGACAAGTGGGGATGCGTTCAAAGAGAATGTATAAAAGAATATTTTGCACTGTGCCGGTACTGTGTCGGAACTGTGGCTTTACTGATAAGTGTGAATCGACCATTATCCATTTCCAATTATGTTGTAATTTTAGATGTAATATACAATGTTTGTTGTTTTGTTTTCTCTAATAAAGTAAATAAATAGATATGGAGCAACTTGAAAAAGATTGCTCAAAACTACGTCGCATCTATTGCTGAAAAAAATAATTGTGGAAACGCAGCTCAGGTATCATAATGCAGTTACCAGGCTTTTCCACAACACCTGCGAGCCTAAATTATTTTTTCTTACAGCACATTTTGTTTAAATTCTTCGAAAATCCCAAGTTTGATGTGCTCGTATTTCGTGTGAACACAGCAGGCATGATCACGTGTGCCATGCAATTTCCGCCCATCTCTAGGGGTAAGGTGGTGTACTTCCTCAGAAACTTGGAAGAGAAAATTACAGCGGGAAATATGCGAAGGGTTTGTAATAATTTATTTGAAAACCGCAGAACTACCGAACAGTAACTGAAACTGGGTTGGTCTTATGGACAACTTCTGAAGTGTTGTTAGGTTTTTCCACTAAGATTTTTTTATGCTACGGCTACATACTGTCGCGATACTGTTGTAGAGAGTGAGCGCGTGATGTGTAGTTCGAGCTATCGCGACAATGTAGCCGTAGCATTAGTAGCCAGAGTCAGAGCGTTTGAATTTGCGCTCGTTTGATGACAATAGGCTCGCCGCTCGTGGTCACACCGTAAGCGGGGGCCAGTTTGTTACCTTGAAATCAGTCGAGTTGTGACCCAACATATTATAATCTTTATCGCTCAAAATGAGTCGAGGAATTTCCGTTCTAGGTACCTACTTATCTACTAGATTTTCCAATTTTTACATCTACCATAGTCAATCGCAAAAACTTACGAAAACAAATGTCACGTACTCTCGTTGAGCCCAAAGTATCAAAAGGACTACTTTGGAAACCTTACCCAACATATAACTGACGTTAATATTGTAGGCTCTCACTCTCGGTGAAATGTCAGGCAATGTACTACTAGATTTAATGGCATTGGCGGATCATGTGATCGGGCCTCTTCTATCCAATGTTGAGAACCAGAAAGGATGGCCCAAAATTGTGAGGAACGATATGATGAGACATGTTAATGAGCTGAGGAATTTGATGTATCAGGTTGGTTGGTTTTGACTAAGAATTCAACTTCTCTCAATATTTATTTTTGTGGAGTTGGTATTACAGTTGAGCCTAAAGCCTCGCTCACACATAGCGAATACTCGCTGCGATTAAGCACTCGCAGCGAGTATTCACCAAACTAGCACAGATAATCGATTTTGTCTGGTAAGTACAACACGCTTGCCCATTGATGAGATTCCCCATCTACTCCCTAGCAACCTAGGAGGACGGCAGGAGGACGAACGAGAATACCCGAAGACCCAGCGGTTTAGGCTGTGCTTTGTTTGTCAGTGAGTGTACCTATGAATTAATTTAAAAGTGGATTCCATATCTTTAAATTGCAGTTAAAAGGAGAAATGTCTAGTCAAGTACTGTTGCCGATGCCAGCCGGTGTACAAACTATATACCAAGCGGAAGCCAGGCTGAAACAAAGGTAAGAAAAATTCAAATAAATTAGTAGTAGTAGTATGTTATTTTACTGAAATTTGCTTAGCAATAAGCAGTAGGTAGGTCCGTTGTAGGTTGTAATTGTAACAGATTGTAGAAAAACCCCATCACATAGCCGTCAACTACGCATTCAGTACATATATCAAATCAAGTAAGTAAGTAAATAACATTGCACAAAAATAATTACTGGGAAACGACGCTGTTTACGATAGTGCGCAACGTAACGCACGCAAAACATTGTGTTTATGGGTGCATGCAAAGGTTCTGGGTTTATAGAGGTATTAAGGAAACATATTTTTATACTATGTTTTTTTACAGTATGTTTTTAGTGTTAAATATTGTACGGTGGTACGGAACCCTTCGTGTGCGAGTCCGACTCGCATTTAGCCATATTTTTTATTATACCACGTTACAGCGAAGGAGAAGACGTGGACTTGTACTTAAAGACAAACATAGAAGGAGCTGTCATAAAGTGGGCGCAACAAGTTCATGACTTACTGGCAGAGGATTCATACATAGGTAAGCTACATACTTCACAGGCTTCGTTTATTAATACCGTATCAAGTGGCTTATGGATTCATTCTCTAAAGCCCCATTTACACGGTACAAGTTTCTTCTGGAAGTTTCAAGAGCAATAATCGCATGCCGTAAAGCACATTCAATTATTGCCGTTCAAGAATTGCATGCAAGTGTTTTGTACGCGTGCAAGTTCCATAATTGGCATACAACAATTGAATGCAACTTTCACCATTCAATAATTGTAAAATTGATTTAAGTACCTATTACTGGCATTAGTGCTGCCAATTATTAAATTTTATTGAACGTCATCTCAAGATTTTCTATTAGATTTGATATTATAGTTTCTTCAATTAACTTAAATCTGTATTATCATATTATTGGTAGCATTTAAAAGAACAAAGTTCCCGCTTCCCGCCGCGGATGTCAACTTCTACACACAGCGGCTGAAGAACCTCGAAGGCATATACTCTCAGCTGCGAGATCCTCGCGTGAAGAGGATGGCTCACTATCTAGAGGATACACACAGCGTGTACCTTAGCTGCTTCAAGACCATGCTTACTAATGTGGTGGCTGGTGAGATCTACTTCAGTTTAAAATTCTCTTGTTTAAAAGTCTTGATAATTTCTAGGATTTGTGATGCGAGCTTTATTTTCTAACATGACAGTAATATTATCGTGAACGTCCACGTCAACGTCACGGTAGCGGCATCACGATAACACAGGGAAGTAAAATGTAAGGAAATAAACTCAAACTCAAAGGATTTATCCTTATATTGGGTCCTCACCTATAAAATCAGCGTTTTGTATGGGGAATTTTAAAGAAGTTACAGTTTTCATACTAACATTTCCTACAACGTGCCGCTACAATGGCGACATTAATTTAACACACGTATACGATTTCGCGTATTCGTTTTATGAAAATATATTTACATTTATTGATTTATTTACAATTTTCTAAATTGCCATCCTGGAGCAACATGTACTTACAAAACTGTAGCGAAGATGTCATTTGCCGGGGTCATGGATCATAATGGACGCAATTTCTTAGAAATTATGCCGACAAAGCATAAGTACTCATAGAACGTAAGCCAGCTGGTAGGTAGCTCCATGAATGAAACTATTATACAGTGTGATCTCAATTTTGGTTATGTTTTTGTTATTTATTTGTTTGAAAAATTTTTTTTTTCGATTTACGAATTATTTTATTTTATTATAATTTTTATGTTTACTGGCCACTAGCACTACCCGTGTGTTAAGGGCCACAGTTTCCTGACTGACCTTGCGCATGTGGGCAGAGCTTAAGTCCCTACTCTAGACACGCGCGGTGGCGCGCTACACTAAAATACAAAGAATATGCAGGGGCGCAGACATGCGCACGTAGGTCGCCATTTTTGCCTATGATTCTTGTGCCTCATTAATGGTAGATGCAAGGCTGATATTTGTATAGATCGATACTTATGTTTGTGCGTATACGTATATTTTATGTTTTGAACAAGACATTATTTTTAGCATATATGTGGAAGAAAAATATTACAAAAAAAAAAAAACAACCGACTTCACAAAAACAATAAAAAAGTGAAAAATAACTTTCTTTCTCTTTCTTTCTCTTTCTCTTTCTCTTTCTTTCTCTCTATCTTTCTCTTTCTTTTTCTTTCTTTCTCTTTCTTTCTCTTTCTTCAATAGGGAATATGCATGTGATTCAAATATGGGTCAAATATTTTTTTCTATGAACTATGTTACTTCAGAATTAAGCCCCCATCAATATTTTTGAATAAAATTTCTATTTAAGCGAGAAATTAATTTTTAAAAAGTCCCAAAAAACTGTGGGTAATTCAAATACTTGAAAAGGCTAAGAGCGGATGTGACGTAACAATCCGGGCTAACAATCAAAATGTCAATGTCAAGTCAATCAACAAGTGTCAAGTCAATGTCAAACGCTCATAGAAAAAGGAGTGTTTGACGTTGACTTGACAGTTGCTTGTCTGTTTTCACGAACTGTGACGTCACCACACCAAGCGCGCCAAATGGAGGGCGTTTAAATAGCCCGGATCGGTTGGATATTTTTAAACATTTTTTTAACTACTTTAAATTGCTTTTTTGCCGTCGATTTTTTTTTTACTTTTATTTGACGATGTAAACTATCGAATAAAAATATTAAAAAAATACATGCATATTCCCTATTGGGTTTTTCCATCTGAAATTTCTCAGTGGTAGCCCGGAGTCTGGATTTATGGCCGGTCAAACAGGTAATCCAGACATGTAATATAATACATGGAACTTAAAACATAACTGGCGAAATGTGGGGGTACTATAGGTACATCTCTGTCTCACCCTTCGGGGAATAAACGCGTGATGTTTTGTTGATAAATATGTTTGATGAATGACTTATTAAAAACAGAGTAAAATCACGTATACAGCAGATTTATTTCCTTCTTTCTTTCTTTCTTTCTCTTTCCTACATTACAAGCAAATAAATGATTTATTTATTTATTTCTTTCTTTCTCTACCTCTATCTCTATCTCTCTCTATCTCTATCTCTCTCTATATCTCTATCTCTATCTCTATCTCTATCTCTCTCTATCTCTATCTCAATCTCAATCTCTATCTCTATCTCTTTCTCTATCTCTTTCTCTAACTCTATCTCTCTCTGTATCTCTATCTCTATCTCTATCTCTCTATCTCTCTATCTCTCTATCTCTCTATCTCTCTATATCTCTATATCTCTATCTCTATCTCTATCTCTATCTCTATCACTATCTCTTTTTCTTTCTCTTTCTCTTTCTCTTTCTTTCTCTTCAAACAGGTAATCCAGACGTAATATAATACATGGAACTTAAAACATAACTGGGGAAATGTGGGTGTACTATAGGTACATCTGACTCACCCTTCGGGGAATAAACGCGTGATGTTTTGTTGATAAATATGTTTGATGAATGACTTACTAAAAACAGAGTAAAATCACATATACAGCAGATTAATTTCCTTCTTTCTTTCTTTCTTTTTCTTGCTCTTTCTTTCTCTTTCCTACATTACCAGCAAATATATGATTAATTTATTTATTTCTTTCTTTCTTTCCCTATCCCTATCTCTATCTCTATCTGTATCTGTGCCTGTATCTGTATCTGTATCTGTATCTCTATCTCTATCTCTATCTCTATCTCTATCTCTCTCTATCTCTATCTCTATCTCTATCTCTATCTCTATCTCTCTATCTCTATATATCTCTATCTCTATCTCTATCTCTTTCTCTTTCTCTATCTTTTTCTTCAAACAGGTAATCCAGACGTAATATAATACATGGAACTTAAAACATAACTGGCGAAATGTGGGTGTACTATAGGTACATCTGTCTCACCCTTCGGGGAATAAACGCGTGATGTTTTGTTGATAAATATGTTTGATGAATGACTTATTAAAAACAGAGTAAAATCACGTATACAGCAGATTTATTTCCTTCTTTCTTTCTTTCTTTTTCTTTCTCTTTCCTACATTACAAGCAAATAAATGATTTATTTATTTATTTCTTTCTTTCTTTCTCTACCTCTATCTCTATCTCTATCTCTATCTCTATCTCTCTCTATCTCTATCTCTATCTCTATCTCTATCTCTCTATCTCTCTATCTCTCTATCTCTCTATATCTCTATCTCTAACTCTATCTCTATCTCTTTCTCTTTCTCTTT